>JAQQZR010000017.1:9318911-9340079 GCA_030068235.1 Notoglanidium macrostoma
AAACAAAACAGGCTATAATTATCCCCCCTAACTACCCTGAAAGAAAAGAAAATGAAATACAAATCACTTGCCTAACTCCTAGCAAAACAAGGGGAAAAGGTACAAGAAAGAAAATGACTTCTCACCCCTACAATTACCCAGACTGCCTTAAAGTTAGTCAAAGAGCAGTCAGTTCCACAATAAACAAAACTCCAGCATAAAACCAATTCAGCTTACAGATGCTTAAGCTCACTTCTAAACAAAGGTCTATCGTGAACTCTACATTCCCTCGTCACTCTGCACAACATGGTCAGGTTAGGAGATGGGAGGAGAAAGACAACCTCCCCTCGCGCTCCTCCGGGGTCTTTAAGAATGGTGCCTCTTCAGTCCTCCATCCAATCAGCAACCTGCAACGACACACACCCAGACAGACAGCACCACCTACAGACAGGGAGGAGAAATAACAATATCACCTTCATGATACTTGGGCTTGTAACACTTTTATACACATTTTTTTTGCTTTTACGATTATTTTATCTTTGTAAAGCAAACTGAATGACCCGTGTACGGTAACTTTTATAAATAAACTTCTATAAAAAGAACCAGTCATGCACCATCACCTCAGTGCATGATGGCTAACAAATTTATCAAAATCACTTATTATTTATCAAATTGCTTATTATTCCATTATTATGGTCATTTGAGATCATGTAGCCTAGCAAGCTATATATATCATTATACATGTTTTTTCCTAAATTTTGCATTGTGGAAAGAATGGTGAGCTTAGCTGATTGGCTAATGTCACCTGAGGTTTTTAGCTAGTCATGCAAACTAATTAAGGTAAGGAGAAATCTATTGTGATATTCAATACAGCATTTAATATTAGATTTTTCTGGATATTGTGAACATTTTACTGAGTGTTTGCAAACTGGTGCACATCTCCAATAGAGTTGGGACAGCTCCATCTTTTAAAATAAGATTTTGTAAATATAAGCTTTTCAAATGGCGGTATTACGGCTCTTGTTGGATTCAAATGTCGAGGTCGAGGTATCCTCTGGTTTTTCTTTTCATCCTGGAACAGCACATGTACGCTTTCTCCCTGACATATCTGCTTGTTCTTTTGCTGAATAACTATATATAGATGGCACTGCCATATCTTCTTGATTTAGGTTTCTATGGGTGGTCCTGTGTTGACGAGGGGGTGGTACGTGCATGGCGCTACATATGAACGACACGCTTTTCTAATTGGCCTGTTTCTCTCTGAATATTTTCCATAACAGACTGGGAAGGTAACGGCCCACTTTAAAACTCAAGCATGAAATTTTTTAAAAAGACTTGCATCAGCAAATCTCCTTTTTAGTTGTTAATAACAAGATCTGAAGTGATTGTTCGTTAATTAGAGAAATATTAGCTGACAATTTAACATCTATTTGAACATATTTTCAAAAACAAGTCCTTCAAGATCGCATTAACAGATCTATTGTGTTATATGGATAAATTGGGGAAGGTTGCATCAGGAAGGGCATCCGGCATAAAACCTGTGCCAAATTGAACATTTGGATGATATCCAATGATCTGCTGTGGCGGCCGATAATGGGAGCAGCTGATGGGAGGATGGATTTGATTTTGACTGATTTGACTCGTTACTGCAACACCTTTCACAACCTACTAATGTTTTGGATATTTTATTGAAACCTGACATATTTTCAAAATGATGTAGCAAACCTGAAAGAATGGACCGCATAGATATTCTGCACATGCATTTAAATGCAAATGGCTATTTTTCCATTCATTATATTAACATTAAAAGGGCACCTGTTGCGGTAATGGTACATGAAATCAGGTCGATGATTTCAGTGATTATAATAAGTATACTATGACTAAGGTATGGTTGAAAACAATTATTGGTGAAAAAATTATATGTAGAAAATTAATTAAATCATGGGTTCAAGTTCAGTCAATTTGATTTTGCAAAAATGAAAGTCAGGAGAAGAGCAACAGAACACACACAAAAAACAACTACATAATCATTACAACGGGGCTAAATAGGGCAATATCATAATATGGCTAAGAACACTGACCATTGTAACATGGTAGTGAAAAATTACCAACCACTCGGAGCTAATGCCAGCTAAAATATCAAACAAATATAAATGCGCATACCATTAAGGATTGTAAGAATATATTAATACGCTTGAGTATCACACTGTTGTTCAACGTTATTCTGTTAAAGATTGTTATTCTTAAAAACACGATATTGAATTTTGATTAATAGTTCTATGTCAAGATTCATTGCAGGCAGTGGTTAATTTTGTCATGTTTAAACCCTTGACCCCTAGATGGCAGTGTTGTAATATACCTTAACCCAATTGCCTTGAATATAATATACACGTCTGGGCAAAAACAAACTGATATATTGCTCTTCTAAGCTACCTTGTTGTACTGTTGTTATAACTAGCAAACCAACGTGAATGAACCAAGTGATGGCACAAACTCAGACACCTAACACTAGCTATATTTCCTATTGTATACAGTCTATGGGATTTACTGTCTGACCTACAAGCTGTATAAAAAATGGACCGCATGCTCTTGTTCAATGCCATTCTATAGAAATGACACCATGTCAAGTGTGCAGCCAGAGTCTGTGCAGTAGGGACTTTCTCCTTTTTGAGTTTATGCAGTATAGAAGTGAGGTGAAGTTGCTCCTTCGCAAGGCCCTCTTATCCAGGAGAAATGACCAGAAGAATGTGGTCACTTTCCCAAATTCTTTGTATTGCATATATCTAGAGAGCTTAGTTTCAGCTATAGACAGTTCATTAAAATGGATCATCTAGAAAAGACGTTTATCACATGACTTGGATATTCACTTACCGATGGACGTGACTAAGCGGAATGAGCCGGCAGGGAGTTAAAAACTCCTTAATTGGGACACGTGGCTATTCCGAGTGCACTGTAAATGAAGCAACTACTTATAAAATTCATCCTAATGTTATTGGTAGTGTGTGATCACTGACGAAACGCTTTTGTGCATATTTCAATAGCTGGTTACGTGGAAGAAGCCTATATAGCTAGGGCTAGTAGCTGGCGTGATTACACTAACCATTTCCTATGAACTCTCTTGATGTTTCAAATGTTTTTAATAATAATGTCTAACAGTTTATATTTGTGCAGTTGTCCAGAAAAAGTTCATGTATGTAGGTATATGACAGCAATTTGTGTGGTGAATTTAACCGCTTGACTGGGATGGCCGTCAGTCGCACTTTCTTACTTCGTTGTAGACTTGTTAAAATCTAATTTCTGGAGGAACATCAGTAGGGAGAACTAACTGCTCAAATTAGACACTGTAGATGTAGATAGTATAGATAAGAAAAGAGACATGGAAAATAGTTGTCATAGAAACACATGGGGATAGGTGTTGCAAAAAGTGTACCGCAGCTAGCCAGCCGGGGCACTAGACCTGTGGTGGCTTCATTTTTTTTTTTTTTTTTTTTTAGAGATGATTCATCTTTTGATTTTATTACACTTAATAAGTCTTTTTGGGTAAGAGTCTATCAATGTGTCACATCTTGACTTGTTAATATATTCATGCTCTTTCTTGCAAAAACATTCTGTATCTGTTAAATTGTGAGAGGATTTCCTGTGCACAGCCCACTTCAGGTCACCCCACAGATTTTTAGTTAGATTCAGGTCTGGGCTTTGGCTAGGCCATTCAAAATCCTTGATCTTTTGGTTAACGTGATTTCTTAGTTGATTTGGATGTGTGAAAACGTGGGGTCATTGTTGTCTTAAGATATGAAATTCCTTTTCATGTTCAGATTAGTAGAAGACACCTTGAACTGAAAATGACTGGTATTTCTAGATAATCATGATTCCTTCACCTTGATAAAATCCTCAGTTCTGTCTGAAGAAAGTGTCCGTTTAGTGATTTTGCCATTTTTTGCGCCAACCAAGTCCTGAGTTGGATGTAAGGAATAATTATACCTTGGAATTGCTATTTCCAGAGCATAAAACATTTTGCCACATGGTTAGGGGTGTGTTTTAGTTGGGCTTGGATGTCTTTGGTGAGAAAGCGCTTCCATTCCTTCTCTATAGCACAGACCTGTGAAGAATATTAGAGATTGTTGTCACATGCAGAAGTATTTGTCAGATATTCTTGCAGCTCCTTCCATAGGAGCTGTTTCTGTAGGTCTCTGGGAAACCTAGTAAGTTTTGTCTTCTCCTTGTGTCCGGTTTGGAGAGACGGTTCTTGATAATGTCACTGTGGTGCTTCATTTCTTCCACTTACTGATGGCCTTCATGGTGTTCCACGGTACATCTAATGTTTCCACTCTGATCGATATCTTTTAACAAATGAGATACCGTACATGATTTGTAAGCAGACCTTGGCTTCAGCAGTCAGATGAAACCAAGATGATGTCAGGAAAATCCTATAGAAACAGTTAAAAAATGAATTGAAGTCTGCCGTATGATCATTTTGAACATGAGATTGAGTGTGATTGGTTCGTTCATGTTTCTGATTGTTTACATGTAATTGTTGTGTTGTAATTTCTACATTGAGGGTAGAAAAGGTTTCGACATAATTTATCTTGGTTTAATTTTTCATCGCAAAAACGTGCCATTTTAACAGGGGTGTGTAGACTTATATGTACAATGTAATGCGCTTGTGAAATCTGAAACACTGACAACATAGTTTGCTGTTTGAGGAGGAAAATATACTTCACAGTTAGTCGAGTAAATTGTTGCTAATAAAAAATGAAAAAGGGTCTATTTGTCATAAATGTGTACATCTGACTTTTGAAACCTGTATCAATTCCATATCTCTGATGTGATACCAGAGATGGGTGGAAATAGGCAATAAGGACATTCCTCAGTGAAGTGCTGCCTGTTTATCTTTTTTTTCTTGCCAATTTGATCTAAATCTTTTGTGAATAGCTCAGGCTGTAGGAGGCAGAGTTAATCAAATTAAGAATTCTGTTTTCTCCTTCATGTTAGTTCACATTTTAAATGGCATATATGGATGCTTTAATTTAAAAAGTCTAAATATGTGTATATGAACATGTACAGCTTTTCGATTGGAATATTTTGAAAATTGTGTTAAAACATTAATTTGAATGAACCAAATAAATCCTGAAATTCACCCAGCACTAGTTGAATGTTGACTAGTAAATGTTGACTGCTGTTTACAAGTATATTTTCAGTCGCTACCCTACTTTTGAATTTTTGTTTAGTACTTCGAGTATATCCATTCTTAATCATCACAGTGACCATGAATGCTGTCCTGTTTTTCTTTGTAATGAGTCTTTTCGCACTGTTTGCATCAAAGCCTCATACCCAGACAGCATTACAGTTTTGTTATCTCAGAAGCTTGTAATTGTAGTTGAATTTAACTAGAACTTGACTTACTCTGTACAGGTTAATTCTGACAAGTAAGAATGGTAACCTTGTGAACATGTATACGCATTTCCTCTGCAGTGAGGGGGGCAAAGCCTGGTAAGAATGTTCAGCTGCAGGAGAATGAGATTCGCGGTCTCTGTCTGAAATCTCGTGAGATCTTCCTCAGCCAGCCGATCCTGCTGGAGTTGGAGGCCCCTCTAAAGATATGTGGTGAGTAAAACCCACACAGTTGTCAAACCTGAGCCACAGTACTGCTGCATGATCGCTAAAGCCAGACAATCTGGTCCTGTTTAGCAGTTCGCCAAGTGGGCCTGCTCTTCTCTTTCCAGGTGACATCCATGGACAGTATTATGATCTTCTCAGGCTCTTCGAATATGGCGGCTATCCTCCTGAAAGTAACTACCTGTTCCTTGGAGACTACGTGGATAGAGGCAAACAGTCACTTGAGACCATCTGCCTTCTGCTGGCCTACAAAATCAAATACCCAGAGAACTTCTTCCTGCTCAGGGGTAACCATGAATGCGCCTCAATCAATCGCATCTATGGTTTCTATGACGAGTGTGAGTATACCCAGTATAATACTAAATTGTTTATCAGTATGGTGATTGATGGACGGGACTGTGTAATTTGCTGTTAGGTTTGGGGTTGAAACATTGAGTTTAAGAATGTTTGTTTGTTTGGTAAAGCATTTCTCTGGGTTGGAGACCTGCATTTACATTTGCATATTTATGCAATGTGGATTTCATAATGAGGGTATAAGGTACATGTGGTGGTGTTTTTTTTTGCTATTGTCTAATAGCTACTTCAAGAATAATAATAAATATATACAAAGACTGGGTGACTTTGTCTTTGAAAAAATTTGGACTGTGTGATATATATATATGATTTCATGTGATCTGTCATTTCATCTTACACTTTTAAAGTGTAATACAAATACAAAATTTAAATAATGTAACTGAATACTTTGTTACTTTTGGATTATCGCAGTACCAAATATGTGGATGATGACAGCATTTTCACAGCTAAAAGGCAAAACTTGCACTGTACTATAATTTAGCTCCTCTTTTCTGCTTTAAAGACAAATTAATGGTGAAATTTCCACCCACTGACCACATTTTTATACTAGAGATAATGAATTAGTGACTATAAGATTACCTATGATTTGAATTGAGACTAGAAGTGAAATGTTACTATGAAGTGTTCTGTGCACATGTATATGGCAGTATATCATTCTGTTTTATAATTTAAAACAAATTATGGATACACACTGCTGGCCCAAAAAATGAGGCAAACACAATTTATTGCATGTGTTATGATTACTTTTCTTGTTTGAAAAAATACAGGTGAAATAAGTAAAATTGTTTCACAATATTGTACACATTGTCTGTAGCCAGTGTACAAAAGTGCATGGTATTTCTTTAGAAAACTCAGCCATTTGGGCAAGTTGTCACTGTGCTGCGTCAGCTGTTCCATTCATGTCTGATTGTGGTTTTAAATTATCTGCCATTAAGTATGGCCAATGTGTAGTTTAATTAGACACTAATTAAATTGAGGTTGATGACCATATGTCTAGACACTGCCTGGTCTCATCAGTGCCTTAAGTGTTTGTATTAAGCCCAGTGTTCACTATTGTTATGCTCTGCCTGAAGGGTGAGACTGTTTGTTTTGCCTTAATATGTCTCCAAAAAAGTCTAAATGCCATGTATCTGTTGAAGTCAAAAGCCACATTTCTGGAATTTGTCAAGCAGGGAAGGTGTATCCTGAGATTCAGAAAATTTTGTAATCTGAGGATATCCAGGTTCTACTGTCTACAATTCAGAAACACGGATCTGTGGCACGGAAGGCAGGTTCTGGAAATCCTAAAGTGACAACAGGTTGAGATGACAGAAGGCAGAAAATGACAGTTCTGAAGAATCATAAGTCTCTCTCAAAAATTTTTTTTTTCCCTTTCAAGATAAACCTGACCATTCAATTAGCTTTAAAACCACACCGAACATTCAATTAATGTTCACACCACACCTGAGTAATCAATCAGCAATGGCCTTTACATAAGGAACTCTGTTAACAGGGCCAGTGCCATTTGAACACTTGTACTACTCTGACACTTTTTGTCAGAAGCAATTTTATCATGCCAAAAAAAAAGAAATTAGTCTGGACTGCAGAAAGAGGACCATAGATGCTCAGGGTGAAGGCTACACTGCCATTTCCAAAGTATTCACAGTGTCTAGAACAGCTGAACATCATTGCAAAGCACCAGGAGACAAAATCTGATGCAAACAAACCTGGGCGTGGCCGAAAGTGCAAGATTTCAAAAACTTTGGAGAGAAAAATAATCAGAGATGTCAACAAGGATCCCCGGGTCTCTGCCAAGGTGATTGTTGCTGAATTGGCCTCTTTTGGAGTTGATGTGTCAAGGAAGCCAGTTGTGAGAGCTTTTCATCATGGAGGACTTTGAGGTCACCATCCAAGAAAAACTCCATTGCTGAAACAACGGCACATCAATGCCCATGAACATTTAAAACATGGTAAAGAGTTTTGGGAGTCTGTACTATTGTCTGATGAGACTTAACTTGAGCTGTTTAGGCAAAGGGATGTTGCTTTTGTTTGGAGAAGGAAGGGTTAAACCCTAAAAACACAGTTCCCATTGTTAAACATGGTGGTGGGAGCATCATGTTGTGGGACTGTTGTACTGCCTCAGGCACTGGGAACCTCGTTCGTGTTCATGGGGTCATGAAAGAAGAGCAGTATGTTGACATTTGGAAGAATAATATAAAGAAATCTGCTGCAAGTCTCACTTTAGGTCACCACTGGGTCTTTCAGCAAGATAATGACCCGAAGCATACCTCCAAGTTGGACACAAACTTTTTGTAAGACATCAAAATCAGGGTCCTGGAGTGGCCCTCATAGAGCCCAGATCTCAATCCCATTGTGAATCTGTGGCGGGTGCTCAAGGTCAATGTCCATGCTCGAAAACCTGGATGAGGTGGAATGATTTGCCATGGAAGAGTGGGCTCGTATACCTCCAGAGACATGTGCCAACCTAGTTAAGAACTACAGGGAGAGGTTGTTGTCAGTTGTAAGACAGAGAGGCCACACAATTGACCATTAAATGTCAGAGGGGATAATAATTTTGGCCTTGTCATTTTTCAGTTTTCTTGTTAAAATTCAGCACATCGATAGAATATCTTTAATATTTAATATTTTTTGAACTAATTGAATCAAGCAGCTTTGCTACTTTCTGCTTAACAAAACCCAACAAAGCTGAAGCTGTTATGGACAATTCAAATGAGGAGCATCACACTTTCCGCATTTCCACAAACTAATTCAAGTTATGTTATGATAAAACAGAAATTACGCCATGAGGCCAGCAGGGTAGTGTACTTTAGAGTTTCTATATTGTAGAGAAAGTGGTACCGATGTTTCTGCTCCACCACTTCACTCAAGTGTGTTTTTATGAAGTGACATGGCACCCATAGTGTGCTTCATAACACATTTCAAGTAATTAAATTATTGGCAGTTATTTTTATTAGCGATTTTGTTGATTAGTTGTTGTAGCCCTTATGCATTTTAAAATTGTAATCCTGTAAATAATCCCCTTTTTACTAAATGTATCGATAATCTGATTCCAGGTTTTTTTCTGTAACTATAATGGAAGTTACCTGTTTTTTGTGTCCTAATTATGTAACATTGTTTCATGTATTTCGTTACTCCCCAAACCTGCCTGTTGACATAAAATATAGTATTGTGTATATATTATAGACTTCATTGGGTTTCTGCAATGAATGACGTGACGGGTCACACACAAATCATTAAGTTGCATTTCGGGTGATTTGAGTGTTGCATATTTTCAGATTCCTGGTTCAGTAAGTTCCATTTTGATACCAAGTTTATGTCAGCAGAGCAACAGTACAAGTTCGTTTGTGAGGGGGGCCTAAGAAAACTCTGTTGGAATCTTATTTCTTATTTACTTATTTTAATCTTAAATTAGGAATCCATGACGTAATACAAAAGAGGGAATCAATCAGCCTCATTTCCCCGCCACCTCTAAAAATAACTTCACCAGCAGTTTTATAGCGAAAAAATGTGTTTTTCTCTCAAAACTAGAGTAACCAGCTTAGATAGTGTTCTTTAAAGTGCTTTAAAAGAATGTTTAGTATTAAATTTCTTAATTCTGTTGAATGATGATTTTTTACATGAAGATGATATTTCGTTCCGACTAACACTGTGTCCTGACTCGTATACCTGTTCAGAATCCAGGAATATTGTGAAAGCTGCTACCAAGCCTAGTGAGCTGGATTACCTTGCTTTCCAACTATGACCAGGAATGTACAACAGAGAAGATAATATTCACTCCGTGACAAAAAAGCAAAGTACCCAGAAGGAATGCTTCGATTTGGATTTAATTTGGTACACGTGCAGAGCAGTGATGGTTATGTAAATGATTTGATTTTCAAGGAGCTGGCAGGTTTAGTCACCAGACACAGAGTATGCCTTGTAGACTCATTAGACAGCATTACCAGCACTAGATGGAGTTTGATAGGGGTTGCATTGTGGGTTTGCATGAGTCCAGGTGGTCATATAAGACAACGCCAATCCACACACAGCACGTGTCTATGGACTTCCTGTGTTGAGGTCCTCCCGTGGCCAACCGGGTCCCCTGTTCTGTTCCCAGTCAAACATGTGGGATCTGGGATGTGGGAACAGCTCAGATGTCCAGTGCCAATCTGCCAGATATCGAGGTTACCAGTTACAACAGCTGTGGGCCGATTTGCCGCAGGATACAATGGCTGTACAACTCCCTTTCGCACCGTATCGCCACTTGTGTCCAGGCACCAGGGGTGCTGCAACCTACTGACATGGGACCAGAAGTGTGCCCATACTGCCATACTGTTCTGATCTGGTATTGTAATCCTTGCGATACAGTCCCAAGACATTTCACCACATTCCGTGTCATTTAATTTCCCCCATTCCAGCTGGGTGTCTGGGTGTCCCCTCGGGGGCCCCAGTGCTCAGTGTGATGGTGCTGGAGATATTGTTACCAATCTGGACTGACTGAGTAGCCGAGATGGGGGCAGGGCTCCAAGTGGTATTTGCCAGGCGTGTTCTCCGGTGTACATTCTGCATATCGCTAATAGCCCTGTACAGCTCACAGAGCACCTCTTTCGAATTAGCGCTGGGGGGGATGTACACTGACAATGAGCACAGTGGTGAATTCCTGAGGTAAATAAAATGGTCTGCATATGACCGTCACAAACTCCACAAGTGATGAGCAGTAACTAGAAGCTAGCACAGAGTTCATGCAACTGTCCGTGTTGATGTAAACACACAAGCCACCACTGCAAGTCTTACCGCACAGTTCTTTTCTGTCAGCACGAAACACAGTGAGCCAGTCTAGCTGAATGGCAGCATCCGGAACTCTGTCACTAAGCCATGTCTCTGTGGTAACAAAGATGCAGCAATGGATGGAAGGGCCGACCGGCTAGAATTATCTCTTAGCTTAGCATGGACCCCAAACCCACGAACTTCCGCTTCCTTGCACACCGCTTATGGCAGACCCTCCTTCGGCCTCTGGCATCAGGGGATGCCAAGGACTGGAGGCCTGGTTTCTGTAGCAAGCCGATTATGCGTACTGTCTCCAACAGGTCATCTTGCAGGTCATTTTTTGGATGTTCTTTAATGTTTGGTAGCCAGTGTTCTAAAGATAAATTTGTTAATATATTCTAAATATCTGTATTCTGAATATAACTTATTATAAATTAGTATATATAATATATTTTAGCTTATATAATTAGTACTTTTCATACATTTCAATGTTGTCTTTTATTAAGAAATTGAACAATGGACGATTCCTTTTTTTATTAAACAATTTCAAAATTGAATAAACATGCTCGCATGGACAGAAGAGGCTGGGGTACACACAAATTTCAAAACAAGGAGATGTAAATGTGGGTATAGATCCTTCTGTTTTATGCAATACTGCAAAGTGTCCTCTGCTCTAGAAATGTTGGAGTCTTTTAAATATCACTGAACCTCAACCATCAGCATTGACCAGCAGTTTATCTAGTACTCGACACCTTAGATGAACCAACAGTGTATCTGCTATTCCGTGGGGCCTCGTTTGTCATCTACCACATGGTTTTTGACAAATTGATACACGCCTCGAAATGTGGTTTTATTTGACATGCCCTCTAATACTCAACACAAGCATGTAAGTAGCCTAAAATAAAGACAGTTATAAGTTAATATTTGAATACAGTGGAGTTGTTAAGGTTAGCATGCTGCTAATCAGTATCGACTGCTCGTGCACCTTAGAACACCTTACATATGTTATTAATTAATAATTAACTTAGACAAGCAGTGTCTTGTCGTCTTCGTCCATTAAAACATTGCTGTTTTTGTCATATTATTTATCTCAATCTGCTCAGTCTAGTGAGTGTTTATGATGATACTAGGTATCTAGGAACCACTACAGAGTTAGCTAGTTAGTGATCAACAGGAAGATGCTAATGTTACTCTTAAGCTTTTTGTTTTTATTTTGACATTTCTTATATCAACATGATCATCACTGACGTCCAAAATTAGTGGATAGTCATCATTGGTGCACATTATTACTGTCTCATACAGTGAGAACTGACACGGGTGTTTCCAAAACTTTAGCCATAAGACCCAGAGACACTAACTCTTCAGTGGATGGCAATGCACTCTTCTTTTTCGAAATAAGAATATGGTGTTCGTGTATCCACAAATGTGACATTTCATGAATGAGTGTTTTAATACAACAGATGTTTCTTTAAAAATTGAGCTGGCTGCAGCCATTACAGTGAATTACAAGCAGGCCGTCATTGGCCTCTATAGGGTATAGAGGGTTAAGAATAGATTCAGTGTGTGTCAATTGTTTTTTCTTTATTAAAATGAAATTACATTCTTTTTTACATAAAACTGCAAACAAGACACTACTAGAACAAAACCGACCAGTTTCACAAAATCTAAAACGATAATGAATAATATCATTATAATAGTCAACAATGAAATTAATTGATGCATTAAATTTAGTGTCACTTTTGGATATTTTAAGTTCTTAAAAAACATTTTTACTTGATCCTAAGTGAATTTCAACATTCAGGTTTACATGAACATGAATAGTTAGCGTTTGAACAGTATATCCTGGATATATCCTATATTCAGATTTTCACGATTAACAAAGACTGCATGGAGTCATCGGTAGTGCCTGATGTGCTTATTTCTGGAAAAAGCCTGATCTATGTGGGATCTCTAATTAAACTTGTGTTATGAAGCTGCACTCAGCTGTGTGTGAACAATAAAGTGGAGTATTTTCAGTGTGTAATGTCTCTGTAGAAAAGAGTTCCCATAGCATAACTTGATCAACCTAATTAAAAATACAACGGAATGGCTCCAGAAATGTTTGTATTTTTAATATGTAACTGATGTGAGATCCACATTTGTGTTTCCAGGCCGAAGGCGCTACAACATTAAGCTGTGGAAGACATTTACTGACTGCTTTAACTGCTTACCCATTGCTGCCATTGTGGATGAGAAGATCTTCTGTTGTCATGGAGGTAGGTGTAGCTGCCTGAGAAGGACATGATGTGTAAAG
The DNA here is from genome assembly GCA_030068235.1 of Notoglanidium macrostoma. Lineage (NCBI taxonomy): Eukaryota > Metazoa > Chordata > Actinopteri > Siluriformes > Auchenoglanididae > Notoglanidium > Notoglanidium macrostoma. Next base: position 9,331,900 of record JAQQZR010000017.1, read on the forward strand.
ACAGGCACAGAAAAAAGCTAATCAAGCCACCCAGACAATCAGTACAGCACACAAAATCATGCAGATACAGGTCAGGAGCTTCAATAAATTTTCACATTGAATATCAGCATGGTTTCTGCAATATCTCCATAATTTTTATTTTTTTTTTGCGCATTGCACTGCTGCCACATGATTGTCTTGATTGAATAACTGCATGAATATGCCAGTGTTCCTAATAAAGTGGACAGGGAATGCATATTGTGTGTTAATACATCTTGTGTGTCAATTCATTAAGTCTCCATACTGCTTTCGGTCACATTGAATTCGATCTCAAAAAGAGCAGATTCAGTGGGGCCAGGCAGTGAGAGTGAGATGAATGCACACACCGGAAATAATTTCTCTCTCACACAACAAAATGAATTGATTTAGTTAGTGTTTGAGTTTATAAGAAAGCAAGTGGATAATTTCTTAGTCTTTATTTTGAAAATGTCTGGTTGAACATGTAATTACTTAAAAGCTATATACTGTGTACTCCAAAAATATTTGAACGGTAATTCTTTTGCCTTTGTTATACACTGAAGATGTTTGGGTTTTGAGATCAAAAGATTAATATGAGATGATGGGTCAGAATTTTAGCTTTTATTTTTTTATATTTACATCTTGATGTGTTAAATAACTTGGAAGATGGTACTTTTTATTGCAGACAACTTATTTACTTTTATATTATCTGTTCTTAAGGTGAGCAAAAAGAACAAATCTTAAAGTAAATAAGGTCTTAAATTAAATAACTATAATAATTGGTTGCATATCTCATACTTGCCCGTGAACTGCAACAAGCCGGTCAACCACTGGCATCACCAAATTGCTGCATTCTTATTTTGTGATGTTTTTCAAGGCTTGTACCAAGATTTATTTCGGTTGTTGTTTGTTTTGGGGGGAGTTCTCCCTTCAGTCTCGTCTTCAGGAGGTGAAATGCATGCACAGTTGGGATAATGTCTGATTGATTTGGCCATTTTAAACCCTTCTACTTTTTTCCCTAATGAAGTCTTTTGTTGTGTTGGCTGTGTGTTTTGGGTCATTATTTTTCTGCGTGATGAAGTCCTTCTGAATATGATTGGACTTATTTCTCTATAAATTGTCAGACAGCATGTTTCTTCTAAGTTCTTTCTTCTGCAACCGTCATGAGTTTTGTCAGTGAATAGTGAACTTGTTCCAGAAGCCATCATGCAAGCCCAAGTCATGAACCTACTCCACCTATCTATCAGCTTGTATGTTTCACATCATGAGCAGATTCTTTCTTTCTTTTCACTTTGGCCTTTTCATCAATTTGATAGAGGTTAAACTTGATTTCATCAAAAAAGTCCAGAACTTTTTTGGCTCATCTCAGTCAGGCCTTCTAATTCTTATTGCTGATGAGTGGTTTGCATCTTGTGGCATGGCTGCTCTATTTCTGCTTGAAGTTTTCTTCAAATGGTGCATTATGATTCCTCCACCCCTGCTGTGTGGAGGCTGTTGTCACTGTCTTTTGCTTTTGGTTTTTTTTTTTTAATCGCTTTCTGTCAACTGCTGCCGTATTCAATTCATGTCAATTTTATTTGTAGGGCAATTTTTTTTTAACAATTTCCATCAACACAAAGCAGCTTTAAAGAAATACACAAATTGAAAATATGAATTTACAAATTTATTCCTAATGAGGAAGCCAGGGACAATTGTTTCAAGGAAAATCACCCTGAGATAACATGAAGAAAGGAACCAGACTCAAAAAGGGAACCCATCTTCATTTGATTGACACTGGATAGTGTGATTAATAAATAGCTTGCTTCTATAACTGTGCTACACTCCTGGGCAAAAAAAAAGAGGCAAACCCAATATTGCAAAACATTAAGATTTTAAAAGTCTCAACAGCAAAATATTGGTCAGGAAAATTAGCAAGAATTAAACAAATAGATAAAGTAAATTTGTGTGGGACAGTTTTTTTTGCTTGATTTCCTTTAAATGTTGAAGTCTTGTGGGTAAACTTGCAGATGGCTTTTTACAGAAAGAAGAGTCCATGTTGTTCCCCTCAATGTTCAAGTCTTCAAACAGAAGATATTTTGGAAAATTTTGAACACCCAAGTTAGTTTCAATTTTATTTCATTTAAACATTTAAATCTTTTCATGATTTTCTCAACCAGAAGACTGTGTAAGTGAACTTCCCTGTTTCCAGCTTTTTTTTTTACTTCTTATTAATTTTCTGCCCAATGATTTTTGTTGAGACCATTAATGTCTTGCAATATTGGCTTTGCCTCATTTTTTTTCTTTTTTTTTTTTCCCCAGAAGTGTATATGGTCAAAAAATGCAATTGTATAGCCTAGATTTAAACACTAAGACTATATCTGGGTCTCAAGGCCTAATTGACAGGCTGTTCCATAACTGTGGGTCTTTGTAAGAGAAGCTTCTGCCCCCAGCTCCCAACAAATTGCTTGAACCTTTTGCTCAGGTACTGTGGTGCAAGACCATTCAGCACTTTATAGGTCAATAGTAGGCATGTAATGATTCACCCTAATTACATTTTGATATAATTCATGATTCAATTTTGTTACATTATTTTTGGGGGAAAAATTGAAAATTAAAAGAATTTTACTACTAAAAATGCAACATTTATTTTTCAACCTAAATATTCCTGTTTAAATTAACAATATACACTTTTTTTAATAACCAGCAATAATTATTTACAAAAATGTGTAAAGGTCGAAGTAAAATATAATAGCCTATTAATTAAAATATTCCTTGTATTAAAAATGAAACTTTTCTTAAAAATGAAAACATTTTAAATATACATTTTACAGATACATAAACACAACATTTTAACTACCTCTATTTGCTTTGCTTTTCTTTAGCTTTCATCAGTATGGAAAAAGATTTCATGTTTAATCTGTTTAAATGAGAGTTTCCACGACATTAGAGCGGTGTTAGTTCTTCTTATGGTGACGTCACTTATTGAGTTATTGTACCCTCTGCTGTCTAAATAACGCAATTACCGCTAGATAAAGCGAAGAGATTAATCATGGCCCATTTTTATTTCCATCGATTTGAATCATCATACATTTGTATCGCGATTTCTTGATGTACAATATATTGTTACATGCCTAGAAAATAGTAGTCTTTTAAAATCATTGGGAAATTTGATTGGGAGCGAATGCAGTGTGGATAAGAGGAGTATTATTGTCATATGTACTGGTTGTAGAAAGGACAATTGCTACTGCATTCTGGTCAGACTAGAGCTTGTTTATACATCTACAGACAGTAGAAACATCTAGACAGTAAGGCATTACAATAATTTAACCTGAAAGTAACGAGAGCATACTTTTTCTAGTTTTTCTGCATTGTACAGTGACCTTATATGTCTTATCTTAGTGATATTACTGAGATGAAACAAGGCTATCCTATGTTAAGTAATATGTACATTATCTTCAAATGACAGAGTGGAGTCAATAATCCAATGTCTTTTAGCACTGCAGATAATGGGAAAAAAATGCCATCCAGAGTTACTATGTAATCAGAAATCTTATTCTAGATGCATGTGGTACATGTGGTACCAGTACTTTTTTCTTGTTAGAATTAAGTAGAAGGAGATTAATAAGCATCCAGTTTGTAATATCCTTTACACAGTCCTCAATTTTATTAAACTGGTGTCTTTCATCTGGCTTCGCTGAAACATACAACTGTGTCATTAGCATAACAGTGGAAGCTAATACCATGTTTACAAATAATTTTACCCAGCGGTAGCATAAGTAAAGAAGAAATCAATCCTAAAACAGAACCTTGCAGAACACCAAACTTTACCTTATTATGTGTGGAGAAGTCACCAATTCCATCAATAAACTGATAACAGTCAAGTAAGGCATGAGCCAGAAGAGGGCCATTCACTTAACTCCCGCAACACTTTCTAACCTATTAAGGAGTATGATCAGTGGTGTCAAAAGATGCACTAACATCAAGCAACAACAAACAAGCAGACCAAACCCAGATCAGAGGCCAGCAGTAGGTCATTTACTACTTTAATCTGTGTGCTATGATGGGACCCAAATCCTAAATAAAAGGATAAAGAGATAAAGGAAAGGTTTGATATTGATTCAATTCAATTCAGTTTTATTTGTATAGTGCTTTTAACAACAGACATTGTCACAAAGCAGCTTCACAGAATTATATAAATTCTGAATATAAACTTATGAATCTATAAATTTATCTATCTGTCTATCTATTTATCTATCTGACTATATATGAGCAAGTCTGTGGCGACGGTGACAAGGAAAAACTCCCTGAGACGACAATAGGAAGAAACCTTGAGAGGACCCAGACTCAAAAGGGAACCTATCCCCATTTGGTTGGCACCGGATAGTTCGCTTACAACTAACACACTTGTGTAATAAGATTTGAGTGCAAGACTGCTTGTGTTAATTTAAGTCCTATGCCATTGTAGCAGAAATGCTAGTCAACAGTAGTCCAACGCCATCTTCACAGTTCTAGGTGTAAGTTGAGGCAGTTCATATGGTGCCATCTTCAACAGGAGCAAGTGGCTTCCAAGAGATGATTCCAACCAGAACTAGGATGGATCAGGCAGGTCCAGAAAGCAGAAGGGGTCAGGATCACTGGAATCTCAGGAGTAGCATGTGCAGTTCGACAGAGAGAGACGTAAAGAGAAAAAGGAGATTGTTAGGTATGCTCACTGTCACATAACGGTTAAGGAGCAGAGTATATTGTGTGCTGAGTGTGAGCAGGAACTCCAGCAAGGCTAGCTATGACAGCATAACTAAAAGGGAGCGCAAGAAGGTAACACAGACATGAGAGCTCCTGGGATATAAAGTGGCCAGCCAATCCACCGTCAACAAACCTGATTGAAGGCGTGAGAGTGGGGGTGACAGCATCCAAACACCCTAGTTTACCAAAACATTCAATGCCTGAGAACCCTCCAGATCTGCTCCTTTACCTAATATAAGGTGATTAACACAAGGCTTCATAAAGGACCAGAAGTTACTGGGGTGCGAATCCATTCAGTGCTTTATAGGTCAACAGTAGTATTTTATAATCTGCGCGAAATTTGATTGGGAGCCAATGCAGTGTACATTAAATAGGGGTGATGCTCATATCTTCCTGTTATAGTAAGGACCCTTTCTGCTGCATTCTGGACTAACTGGTGCTTGTTTATGCTCCTACTGGAACATCCAGACAGTAAGGCAGTACAATAATCTAACCTAGAGGTAACAAAAGCTTGAACTAGTTTTTCTGCGTCATGCAGTGACCTCATATTTCTAATCTTAGCAATATTTCTGAGATGAAACAAGGCTGTCCTAGTGATATTATCTACATGAGCTTCAAATGACAGATTGGAGTCAATAATCACACCAAGGTCTTTTACTCTGGCACATGGTGAAACAGAAATGCCATCCAGCGTAATCGGAAATCTTACTTCTGTCTGCATGTGGTCCTAGTATTAGTACTTCTGTCTTATCACAATTAAGTAGTTTTTGCATCTTTACAAGTGGCAGCATAAATCCAGAAGGAGACACCAGAAGGACAGCGGAGAAAAAAGAGGAATCAGTGTTTGCTGATGCTGGCTAACAAGTCTGAGAACCCACATTTTGAAAAATTATCATACTGATTATTTGGCACAGAAAAAGGAAGGGAGTGTGACTTTAAGTACTTGGAAGTATGCAACAGGCATGTAGGCCACCATATGTTCTAATATGCACTTGAAAAGGGAGGAGTTGGGGAGACGCATTAAAGTGGTTGAATCCTACATAGTGGAGCTTTAAACAAGCAAAGGTAACCGGGCACACCTGGGCGACAGAAATGTGTTGGTTACATGTTCCTATATTTTTAATCACTTGAAGAATGAATGGGTTTAATAAAATGATATGCTCCAAGTTTTTTCAAATACATCTGGATGTAAATATCAGGAAATGAAAGCTGAAATTCTTGTCTATTGGCTCATTCATCTTTTGATCTCATCCTCAAATGTCTTAAGTGTGTAGCAAATTATTGGCCTTGCAATTCCAATACATTCTGAGGAGACTGTAATTGCAAAAAATGTGTGGAGCTAGTAAAACTATATGGAATATGATCACCTCATGTTAGTTTAGATTATCTCATTTTAGGTCTCTCTGGTGATCTAGGTCAAGATAAATTAGTGATCTGGGTCAAGATAAATATTTGTAGATAAATTCTCTCTAGATTTATCTACAAGAAAAGCTTTTTTTTAATAACCTAAAGTAAAATTGAATGGAAAAGAACAGTAGCAGTTTGGCACTTTCTGCTTTACAACTTTGTCTTCAGCCTTGCTAATTATTGACATTGACTCTTAGCAGGTGGCTGTACTCATGATGCAGAAATTCCAACATGTACATCCAATGTCCAAGCATGTAGCTGCTGAACCCTGTTACAACCTTTGAAGTTCAAACCCAATTGTTTCTGTAAATAGTTTGACATAATTTTACATAATATTGTATAATTCAGTCCATCTAAGATGATGGACAAAAAATATGATGTGGGTGAAGCTTGTCAGTATATGCATGTCACCTTTTCTCCTTATGTCCTGAAGGTTTGTCTCCAGACCTGCAGTCCATGGAACAGATCCGACGCATCATGAGGCCCACCGATGTGCCTGACCAGGGCCTGCTGTGTGACCTACTGTGGTCTGATCCAGATAAAGATGTGTTAGGCTGGGGCGAGAACGACCGCGGTGTCTCCTTTACCTTTGGTGCTGAAGTGGTGGCAAAATTTCTCCATAAACATGACTTGGACCTAATCTGCAGGGCGCACCAGGTCATTTAGTGTTTTTTGTTATGTTATGTAGTATTATGTTGCTTGCTCCATATTTCTCAACCTGAGTTATAGGATTTAGTGTCAGCAACTTGAATTTGTAATGCTTAAATTAAAATTTGATGTTTTTGAAAATGTAAAAAATTGATAAATAGGTTGAGAAATCCAGGAAATAAATTAAATTTAAGTTAAATTTAGGCAGTCAAAATTTCTGGTTGAACAATTCAGACTCAACGTCTAGGATATTCAAAAGGAGCAAGTGATCTAAGCTCTAAGCAAAATCAGTCTTGTCCAATCACACCATCTCTTTGAGCTCAACACCACTTTGGGCTCTTTTTCTTAGTTCTGTTTTATGGTAATGCCTGGTGGCGGGTGGAGATGCAACCTAGTGGGGGTTTTCCCAATTTAAAGTTGCTTGTGCTACTTTTTTTTATATGAAATTAAATTAAATGCCAGTGTTGCTTGTTTAATTACATCAAGGTACTTAAGTTTTATTTGGATTATCTCACAATTTTTGTAATTTTGCCTCTGTAAACCATCACAATGGGTTTAAAGTGGTGCCGTCAAGATGTGATTGAAGTGTACACTTTTTAACTGCATTAACTGTTTAGGAATTACAGCCATTTTTTCGTAGTCCCCCCATTTTTTAAGGCTCAAAAGTAATTGGACCAACCATCTACTGTATTAAAAATAGACATCATATCATCTCTAAAAAGCAAAGCCAACACAGGTCTACTGCCCCTGATGCCTGGCTCCAGTACCATTTTAGCACCACCCATGGGTTTCAATGACAAAATAGCCTATTTTTCATTTAACATTTCTCGTAAAAACTGTTTTTCCATCTACAGTCTAATTTGTAATAACAGTTAGATTTCCCTATGCTGATATGTGCTCCCCCCAGAAAGTTTATTCTGCTATAGAAGACATGCCTACATTTTACTGACAGCCATCCCAGAAGAGATTTCATTTAAACGTCACTACTCTGTTAATCGTCATAAAACTTATTTGAACTTTTCTGTGCACACACAAATACAAACTGTTAGCCTTTCTATTAACAACATTTGAAACATCGAGAGGTTTCATAGGAAAAGGTTAGTGTAATCGTGCTAGATGCCTAGCCATATAGCAATTGCACTAGCTACCTAACAATATACACTATATGGACAAAATATTGGGATGCCTGACCATTACACCAACAGGGACTTTAATGACACTCCATTCAAATACATTGACTTTAATACTTTTTCGATGGGAAGATTCAACAAATCTGCAAGACATTCGCTCCCATCCCTTCACGTCACACTAAGGGTTCCACCTCACTATCGCAGTTTTCCAGTCTAGCTACAAATGAGATCCTACAAGTCATCTCCTCATGTAATCCTACCACCTGCCCACTGGAT
>JAQQZR010000017.1:9392999-9406706 GCA_030068235.1 Notoglanidium macrostoma
TGTAGCAGAACAGCTTTCAGGCTTAACATTGACGAATCAATGAAGAGACGCCACTCTTCCGGGTTGTGATCACAACCAAAGGCCGAGAACAATCCTTCAATGTGTCAACAGAAACAGAGACTGTCAACTTGTGCAAAAAATTTGGTTATATCATGATGTCGGCCTCGAAACAGAAATACACCAAACAGCAAACACCAGTCCTACAGTCTCGATCCCAGCAGCTCGGCTGTTGCTTTTGACAGACCCAAATCGTTCAATTCGGACTGTGTTATCAGATGTGGATCGCCTGATGAGCGATATATACAAATATAAGAAAAAAATCATGACAAAACTGAAGATTTCTCTAAACCAGTACAAATCAATAAGTAACACCCAACAGTGTTCAAGAAGCAAAAACTTTGTTGTGCAGTGTATTTAACTCGCATCCCTCCTTTTTATACCTCTTTCTGTTTATTTCCCTTTACAAGACCACAGCACCCCCCTAGCAACATACTAGCAAGCTTTGTTTGATTTTAAACACTTTTCTTTCCAATCAACATTATTTCGTCTCTTTTCATGCACTATGTATTTATATTCAGGAGATGCCACTCCAGTTCCTTATGGTCTGCTCATGCGTGCATCACTTATTTGGTGGTGGGAGGGTGCGTGCGTGTGTGTGGGTGTGTGAGCTCAGGGTTCCCAATAGTCGGCATTTGACTGGTTAAAAACTCTACCGCCGAATAAGGACTTTACCAGATGCAGTGTCAACTAAAAATATTGAATTAAAGGACATAAAGCTTCATAATAAATATAATTAAATATATAACTATGTAGTTTATGAAGTATATAACATTTTAAATTAACATCTCTGTGCATATTTTTATTCAATAATGTGTTTCATTAAATGAATATAGATATGCTGAAGAAAAAAAGTGGCTGTTTAAGTGCACTGCCAACAGTAGCTGCTAAAGGTATCATTGCCTGCTGCTGGCTTCTAATATAATCTCTCATATAGCCACTGCCCCCGCCTCTTGCCCGAAGTCTGCTGAGATTGGCTCCAGCTTCCCCCCGCGACCCAGACGGATACAGCGATATAGAAAATGGATGGATGGATCTAGCCACTGCTGTGGAATTCTGTTTTCTACCAAATCACAGCTATAGTGGTCATGTTCAAAAAATTAGACGGGAATTAAAATGGGATACATTTAGTTTGCTAATGTAACAATTTGCATCAAATGTGAAGTGACATAGCATGCCAGTTTACTAGTCAGTAAATTGGAACCTGGATATACAAATACAGACTGCTAATGTCTGTATTTGTGGTGGGGTAGGGAGGGAAAATAATCCCATCACTATCTTAGATCTTGGTTTGTATGTTGCAGGGATTTAGCTGCCCGGAACTGCCTGGTGGGGGAGAGCAACCAGTTGAAGATCAGTGACTTTGGCATGTCACGTCAGGAAGATGATGGGATTTATTCATCTTCTGGCCTCAAGCAAATTCCTATCAAGTGGACTGCACCAGAGGCACTTAATTATGGTAAAGATCTTTGTCTTGATTTCCTAATTCCTCCAAAGCAGCTGTCTGCAGGGATACAGGAATGCATTTTATATTGGAGGTGATGGAATTTTAAGCAGCACCCATGTGGCATGCATTATGATCCAAATGATAGTCAAGTCATTTTTCTTTTGACAGGGAATGGTTGCTGATTACAATGATTTATTCCACAGCACTGTTGAATTCTTGAATCAGAATGTGCTGATTAACATCTGAGCTCTGATGGTATTTACGATTGTTACAAATGATAGATTTATATTAATACGCATGTTCTCTTTTCATTCATATATTAATCGTTATAAAAGGGACTAAAAATCAGTACGTTTAGTTACTGTTATCGATTGCATTATATTAGCCATAGAGTATGTTATTGATTACATTATAGTAGCTGTAGAGTCATTCCCTCACCATGTTCTCTTGAAGTTAATAAGATAAAAATGCAGCTTGTAATGTTACCAAGAAATCTATTTGGCATATTTGGAAGGCACCAGAAACAGTTTTACATTGTTACACTGTTAAACACGTCGTAAACACGTGGATGGTGATAATCATTTGGACACATTATTTTGCTGCGACTTTTCCAGAAAAGTTACATTGTCTTGTGTTATGTACTTTTTGCAATGAATAACATGGTCATGTAGCCATCTTTTTTTCTTTTTTGATCCTTTGTACATGCTTTACCATACATACACTATATGGGGCTATCTGCTTAGTATCATGTGACTCCAGTCACAGTTACAGGCAACCTGTCCTCCAAAGTGGGGGATAACTGAATTTTTATCTCCTCTGATCCCCTCTTCCTTATTCAGTATATTTTTTTATAGCTTTGTCCCAGATATTCTTCCAGGCTGTAAATGATCCAGAATTTATAGACCAGTTCTGTCAGAATTCACTATGCCACTGTGCTTTTATTGAGCGTTTTAAAGGGGGATTTGGATTACAGCTCACCTGTACCCAAACTCTATGGTATGTATTCCAGCAGTCCTGCTTGCATCACACAAACCTTAACCACAGAGAGTTTCAGCCTTAGACCTCAAGCAGGTGTCTGAGTGCCCTTGTGGGACAGACCCTAATCAGCAACTCTTTATTTCTAGAGTCCAAGGTCTATGGGACAGTAGTTATACCAGATCAATAGGTCGTGATGACCATGTCAGAGGGATTTAAACTTAATTCTGTCATTGATCCCAACTGCCTCAGGCCTCATTATCTAATAAGACCCCAACAAGGTTGCTTCTTGGACCCAAGTCTTTTGTTCTCTCTTGGACAGAGATGTGATTGAAAAAGTAGCCCCCCCCCACAGAACACAAGAGGTTCCACGCAGCTTACTTGCATGTTCAGGAGGATGTCCATAATTGAGAGTTGAAATGGTTCTTAAACACCATCATCGAAGGAATTGGATTATTGGTAGAGTGGATTGACAATTATTTTCATGTCCTGTGAGCTATGAACTTCTGTTGAGAATGCAAGTGCAACTACAAGAATTTCAGAACTGAATTAACAACCTATAGGTTAACTGCACGGGCCACAAATAGAAATGTGTCCTTATCTCAGTGAGGGAGGCACAGGCTCAGCCAGGCTCAGCCTCGGAAATGCAAGTCTTTTTTAAACAAAGGAGTCTGCTTGGAAGTGGTGCCCCAATGGAAATAGATTGTCACCACAGACACCTCTTGCAGGCTGAGGAGCAGTATGATGCCACATGGACATGGGAGATGTTTGCATTTCAATATAGTGCTCTTTTGGTAATTTGCTTAATATGCGTATAAAGTAAAACCTACTTTTTCAAACTAGTCCAAAAGGTCTATCTTCCCAAATTTTGTGTCAAACAACTCAGCAGTGTACAAGTCTCAATAATGATCAAAAATATGTTGACATTTGTAAACAGTATAACAGCATATCAATCAAATCTAATGAGACAGTCTAATTTACTCAAACAGCATGGATTTGTACAATACTTGAAAGTCATGTACAGGACAAGATTCAGACATGACCTGGAATGTTTGGGGGAATGGTCATACAAAGGAGGTTGAGCTAAGATCACAATGTTGTTTCTCAGGAACCATAGCCAGTTAAGCTCAAATTTGATTTGGTGTACCTATGTGCTAATTTTTACTAAAAAAAAAAATAGGGCTGCCATTGGCCAAGCAGATTTCAGCTGGCATATGCAGGGTTAACACTGAGTTTTCATCATGAGACTTGAATGGTAAGTTCCACAATGGAGTAGGGCACTTTTATCAAGAGCAAGCCAATACAGGCGGAAAATTAATTCTTAGACAGGGTAATCAAAACTAAAGTCTTAATTCAGCAGGAATGAAGAGATGTGCCATAGTTGGTCCTCTCTTTCATTGTAGAAATCAGGAGTGATGCTTCACTGACGGGAAAGCACTGTTGACAGTGTTTATATATAGGAGGATGCAGAGAGATTTAACTGTGGGCCATTATTTGGGCATTCAGTTTCCGGCAGGTGAACCCTTAATCTTCTTGACAGTTATCGCTGCTAGGAGTGCAGGCACTGCCCTCACACACTCCTCCCACTTCACTGGAGCTCAGGGACACCTGTGCTCGTTCAGGGAAGAGTGGCCCTATCCATGAAGTTCTGTATGTTTCCGGTATAATGTCTGAGACATCAATGCGGTGATGTGTGATGTCTCTTTGGACCCGCCTATTTCCTATCAGATGATCCTTAATAGGATTGCTTGTGCTTATTGAAATTATGGCCAAAATAGCGTATCGTTGTGTGAGGTCAGTAGATTCTGTCCAAGGGTGTCTTTCTGTCAGGAGGTCCCTTACCACTACTATAGGTGTGCGTCCATGTTTGTTCTCCTTAACTGGTTCTACTGCGCTCTGGCGCGTGGCTATTTCTGATAATGATACTGGTTTCAGAGGTAAAGCTGCTTCCTCTCTTAAGTGACTGTATATTCTTCTCCACAGGCTCATACTACTGTTACTCCTGTTAGCCCTCTTTCTCTAGTTGTTCAGACAGTTCTTCAGACAGTTCTGTGTGTGTGTGTGTGTGTGTGTGTGTGTGTGTGTGTGTGTGTGTGTGTGTGTGTGTGTGGTGTGCAGCACTTGGAAGGGCCCTGTCCACCTAGGTTTGTTCCACTTCATCCTCCTGAAGGGCTTGATGACAATCCTGTCCCCAGGCTTTAAATTGTTTAGGGACCTTGTCGCTGAAGCCGGAAGGGCTGCTTTTACCTGCTTGTGGGCAGACATAAGATCAGAGGACAAGGTTGCACAATAATCAAGCATTGCATCATCATCCAGAGCTGTATCAGGGAGTGAAGGTTTCATAAGCCCAATTCCTGTGTTGAGAGGTTGTCCAAACAGTATCTCAATCGGGATAAGATTGTACTTTTGTCTTACTTGCTTACTTTTGTCTTACTTACTTACTTTGTCTTACTTGCTTACTTACTTTTGTCTTACCTGCATCAGTACAATGGGGAGGACTTTCGTCCATCCTAGCCCCGTCTCTGTGCATGCTTTACTTAATCTGTTTTTTGAAGTACCATTTTCTCTTTCCACTGTTCCCCCGCTTGCTGGGTGGTATGCACAATGTCGTCTAAGGGAAATGCCTAGGTACTCACTTATTTGCTTTAGTGCGGCGCTGAAAAAGATGTGCCATTATCACTGGATATTGTGCTTGGAATGCCCCACCTAGAGATTATGTTCCTCAGTAAAGCTTTTACTACTGCAGCTGTGTCCTGTTTGGAGTTTAGGAATGCTTCAACCCATTTTGAAAACATGTCAACAATTACTAAGCAGTACTTTTTTCCTTTGCTGGGTGTGAGCTCAATGAAATCCATCTGTAGATGGTCAAATGGTTTGTCTGGTTTGGGGTGTGGTGCTTGGTTTGTATGAACAGCTTTACATGCATTGTGTTGAGCACATACAGGACACTGTTTACAAAGATTTTGAGAGTAATTAGAGAAGCCCTTAGTGAACCAGTGTTTATCAACTGTTACCGTCATCCCCTCCTTTGACACATGGGCTTTCCCATGAGTCAACTTAGCGTAATGTGGGAACATGTATTATGAGAGACACGGGCAGCCTTGCGGGCACGTCCATATACCTTGTTGAGTTGTGCATCCAGCTTTGTGCCAGAGGGCTTTTTCTTTTGGAGCTCTGAGACCTGTAAAGAAGGGTTGTTACTTTGTACACAACATGGATCCATGACCATGTTGCCCTCTGCTGCTTGTTTAGCAGCGGCTTCTGCTCGGGCCTTCCCTAGAGAAACAGGGTCAGATTTGTTAGTATGCACTGCACATTTAGAGACCGCAGCAGGTGGGAGTTGGATGGCATCGAGGAGCTCTGATATAAGTTGATGGTGTGCAATGTAACTACCAAAGCTGGTAAGGAAAGTTCTGTGTTTCCAGGTAGCACCAAAATAATGTACTACTCCAAAAACATATCTGCTATCTGTGTATATAGTGACTTGATGTCCCTTTGCCAATTTGCATGCTTCAACTAGTGCATGTAGTTCTGCTGCCTGTGCTGATAGGTGTGAAGGGAGGGTCTCAGCTTTCAATACTTCACGGTAAGTTACTACTGCATACCTAACCCTGTTTTTTTGCCTATGACGGGGTCCTGAGATGCCGATTCATCCACATACAGAACAAAGTCAGAATTTGGAAGTGGTTCATCCTAGGGGAGCACAATTTGTTAGTTAGCGCGATACAGTCATGTGGTTCTCCATCTGCGTCTATGGGGAGAAGAGTTACAGGACTTAGTATAGTGCATCTCTTAACAGTAATGTTTGGCATGTCTAACAGTGCAGTATTGTATTTTGGCCACCTCTGTGTTGACAGGTGTGATGTTCTCTGTTCCATTAGGAGCAGGGTGACCGCGTGAGGAACCAAGAGTGTGAGGTCTGAATAGCCCACCAAGTCACGTGATGCAACTGCTGCTTTCTCTGCTGCTGCTACTGCTCGCAGATATTGGGGAAGGCCTGCTGCTACGTGATCTAGCGTTCCTGAAAAATAGGCGACTGGTCTCCGCTTGTCTCCATTCTTCTGCAATAGAACAGAGGTCATACAACCGTTCTTTTCATCAACAGTTTTTAAATGGCTTAAGTGGATCCATCAGACCCAATGTGGGAGTGGTCTGCAGCGCACGTTTCAAATCCGCAGAAGCCTGTTCAGCCTCTGAAGCCCAGTCAACTCGGCATGCTCCCGCAGGGGAGCTTCCATCACTGAGTAGTTAGGGATAAAAGTCCTGCAATATGACCACATGCCCAGAAATTATAGAACATGCTTTTTTTGTGATAGGTTTGGGGATTTTCTGAATTGCTGAGACTCTGTCTGCCGAGAGCCTCTTTCCCACTTTTGTGATACCATGGCCAAGAAAATGTACCTTTGGTTGTACAAATGGGAGCTTTGACAGACTAACTTTGTGGCCCTCTTTAGGACCAGGTGCTGCAGCAATGCCGTAGTGTCATTTTCATATTGTTCCTTTGTTGGTGAGCAAACCATCAAGTCATCTACAAGGAGCAGGAGCATGGTCTTAGATTAAGTGAGCTGAGACTGTCTCTCAATTGCTGGTTGTAAATGGTTTGTGACTATAAAAAGCCTTGACAGAGGTGTGTAAAAGTGAAGGGCTTTCCGTCAAACATGAAAGCAAACCAGTATTGACTGACCTTGTGAACTGGAACACTGAAAAATGCATTGGCTAAGTCTACTTCTGAGCACCACCTGCTATCAGGTGGCACCTGACTAAGAATGGTGTAGGGATATGCACGCTGCTTTGCCGCAGCATTTACAGCTTGCGAGTCTTGTACGAATTGCCACTCATCCGGCTGTGGTGGTTTTCTCGCTTTCCTTACAGGAAAAATTGGTGTGCTCACTGGTGAGTCCGGACAAGGGGGGATTACACCTGCCTTGAGTAACGAGTTAAACTCATGTCTAATGCCTTCAATTGCTTCTGGTTTGAGTGGATACTGTGTTTGTCTGGGCCTAAATTCAGATTTGGGGGTGATCACCACTGGCTCAGCACCTTTAATCAGACCTACATCATGTTTACCCTTTGCTCATACCATTGACGGTACGTCTTCCAGCCATGGGTGGACTTGGCCTGGCGATCACTCTTCTGGAAGAGAAAAGAACAGTCTGCTGCAGTGTTGGCCACTAGCAAACAAGTTAACGCTGCGCACAACATGAACACACACAGTGAGACTTTGTTTAAAGACCTCTAGTTTATCATTGAAAAAGATGGTTGGGTCTGTGGTGGGTGCCCAGCCATCCCCTGTCATTGAGCGAGTTCTTACCCATTTCCTCACATCTTTCCACTTTCTATCCACAGGTTTTGCTAGAGAAACATAAGGTTTTGAATAGACCATGTCAGAGAAATCTCTCTGACAACACCCTAGGGGTGGATCTTCTCTGAGACCTCTCCTGAATTTTTCTTTAGCTAATATATACAGTAGTCTGTGCATTTTGCTAACTGTACTTCATATGCACAGTAAGTCTTTGACCAATATATCGTTTTCAGAACCAAGCATTCTCTGCTATAGGTATCCTTAAACCAAGCCTTCTCAAATACTGTTTCTTGTCCCTTCTGTACATGTTCAGGGCAGTGTAAAAAATCTAGCATGTGATCAGTTCCTTCTGAGTCTGTCCTACTGTGAGCAGTCTGGACTAAGTGTGATGTGATACGAGTCAGGTGGTCAGGGCAAAGCTTCCATTTCTACACATAAAGGGGCGGTTCTGGATCATAATTTACACACTGGACCTCTCCATGGCTCACTGTTATGCCTCCTGCTGAAGAAATGAGCATTAGACTCAATTTGCACATGAGATCTCTGCCCAAGAGGTTAACAGGACAGGTTGCTGAAATTAAGAATGAGTGTGCTGTTTGTGAACAATTTTCACTTTCACATTTACGGCTTTCTGAAAATCGCTCTACTGTTGAGTTTCCCGTGACACCAGTTGTACAGAGTGTTCTAGATGGAGCCCTTCTCAAAGCCCCCTGCTGTATTACTGAATACATTGCCCCTAAATCAGTAAAAAATTGCTAAATTTCCCCATTAATTGTCAAAGGAATTCATGGAAGCTGTGTAAAAGGTATTTGGGCATATTTAAGAAAGGAGTGGAGGCCTTTTAATTCCTCGTTCTCATTAACAATCTTTTTACATTCAAAATTGCTCATACAATTACACTGTACCCTTTGGTGAATGTGTTCCTGCTCAGTGTTGTTATGCTCTACGGAGGTGTGTGAATTTTCCTGCCTAGGGCAAGCTACCGGTAGTATTTGGTGTTGAGTTTTACCTTCACTGCTCTCAGGTGGCCTCCTGCCCCTTCCTCTGCCCCTCAGTCTACTTGTGAGATGTCCTTTTGGTTTAGGCCACCTCTGATGAAGTCCAAAAAACTCATTGCATCCCACACTAGTTCATGGTCTGCTGAATCCACGTCCTCTGCCATGTCCTCTTTTCTTTTTCTCTTATGAGTTTCTCAGCATGGACTGCATGTTGTTCAGTCTTTGTGAGATTTGCCATTTCCCACAGGATGCAGAGTTGCTTGACCAGCTGTTCTATGTCAGTTTTCATGCCATTCATGAAGCTGTTTTTCAAATGTGCTTCTCACACCCCAGGAGCCGCTTCTCCAGCCGTTAGGGCAATGGGGAGCTCCATGCCTCAGTGTGTCTCATGTACCTTCATTAAGCAGGCGAGGTAACTAGAGACCGTTTTATCCTCTGTATGTTTGCACATGCTGATATTTGTCATGTCCATTCTTACTGGAAAAGCATTTGCAAAGCCTGGTCATGGATGTCTGTGATGGCTTTTCTGATTTTTATTTGTAAAAAAATTTCCACTTCACAATTATGTGCTACTTTGTGTTGGTCTATCACATAAAATCACAATAAAATACATTTAAGTTTGTGGTTGTAACGTGATTAAATGTGGAAAGGTTCAATGGGTATGAATAATTTTTCTAGGCACTGTACACAAAAGGACAAAAGTATTGGGACACACCTTGATTATTGAATTCAGGTGTTACATTCAGACCCATTGCCACAGCTACATAAAATCAAGCACCTAGCCATGCAGTCTCCAATTACAAACATTTGCGAAACAAAATGGGTCGTTCTGAAGAACTCGGTGACTTCAAGCGTGGTACTGTGATAGGATGCCACTTTTGCAATAAGACAGTTTTTGAAATATCATCCCTGCAGGATATTCCACGGTCAACTGTAAGTGCTATTATTGGCAAGTGGAAGCATTTAGGAACAACAGCAACTCAGCCATGAAGTGGAAGACCATGTAAAGCAGGGCCAACGACCCTATCTTCATCTTCCCTCTAGGCTCTGATAGATATTTCCCAGTCCTTTGACTCTTTTCCATTGCACCCTGGTTTGTGCCATTTGCACCATGGCTCCCAGCAACTGAGGCTGGACTTCCATTTTTCTCATCAGAGATGTATGTTGGCAGGTAGTCTCGGGCATCTTAAACCATGGCTGTTATTCCACTGTTAGGTGCACTTCAGCTGCTATGCCATCTGGTCCCAGATAGATATCTCCCACCTCCAGTAGCATTAGCTTATTATCCCAATATTCAGGCCATTGTTGACTGTATTCCTCTTGACAGTCTCTTGAGTCAAAACTTATAGTGCAATGCAGGGCTCTTGCAGTCGGTATCAGATTCTCCAGATAACCTTACAATAAGCAATGTTTACATATTTTGTCCATATTTTCTCCAGCTCTGTGCTACCAGATAATTCAAACCACTATACTTATGCAATATGATTCAAGTCTGGGGACAAAAAATACATATTGGCCTCATCTTGTTTGTAGGATAGTGTAAGGGCTGAGGATTTGCATTCAATTGAATATCTATGCCCAGAATATTAGTTGGTGATGCTGGGCCATGTAAAAGGGGGCGACACTATCATTTGAGCCTCCACTACCATTATTTGGGTTTTAGTAAATCAGACAGTTTGAGGTAGTCCTGAGATGCTGGTTGTCTGTACAAATTTAGAAGAAAGCTCTAGCTTTAGAAGAAGCTTTAGGAAAAAGGCATCCCTATTTCCAGGGTTCTCCATCATAGTACTTCTGGCTATGCCATTCAAGTTGAGGCATTGGAGCAGGAGCTGTAACACCTTGTTGATATTGTTGTGGTGCACTCTGATCTGGGACTCATTATTGACCATAGATCTGTTTCCTGCATTCTTTTTGGACATGTCAAAATTGGTTACATCCCCATCATTGGGGGCTTCTTGACTGGCTTCTCCCATTAGGACTATTGTAGCTCCTCCCTATGCCTTTTCCACGGGAACCTTTAGCTTGTTTGTAGCCCTCTGGATATGGGGCTTGTACATAGACTTGGACCAGTGCATGAGCAGAGAAGGTAGCACCAGGGATGGTATTAGGGGTTCTGGTATTAATTGCATTTGTCATAGCATTAGGGGTTACTAGAGTGTGCGAGTACTCTGGTGTTGGGATACATGGTACCATGACGGCTTACATGTTGATGGATATCTTGCTTTCCTCCTTGTTCATTTCAGCTAGTTGTTTCTTTATTAGTGAGGTTGACAGTCCAGAATCCTTATTCTTCTCTTCCTGTCTTTTCTGTCTGTATCTACTGACCTGATGGATGATATATTTTTAATTTCAGGTCACAGTTTCATGGTCAGGCCCATAACTTGGTTCAACTCCTCCTGTACCTTTTGAGGTAGTGTTTTTATGAGGGACATTAAATGCTCTTGTTGTGTTGCTGAGGTTCCATGGCTTACCAGTTTCTTGTTTCCATTTGGATTGAAAGTCAATGATAAAGTCTATGACCTCTCCCTCTACTGCCAGCTTGCAGTATTCCAGGCTTGATGGGTCTCTTTCAATGGGATATTTTTCCCTTATTGTATCCCACACTGCATTCCTATGCATATTAATAGGTTTCTCATCATGTTGATTGGTACTTATAACCACTGACCAGTCAGCTTCTTTGAAAAACATTTTAGCCGTATCTGTTCCTGCTATCTGCATCTTCATGGCTGTGATGTCTCCCAGGGCCAGGCACTGTTCTGTTGTTTGTTTCACAAACTTGGTTATCCAGCCCTGTCCACCTGCTTCCAGTTTTGGTAGGTCAATTGGCTGGGTCATTGCAAAACCTTGATCTTATTTGGTGAAGTCATTCCTTTGTTGATTTGAAGGGTGCTTCAGGTCATTGTCATGCTTGAAGGTGAATTTCTCTTCATCCTAAATGTTTCAAAGAAGCCTTGTTTTTTGTGCAAAAATGGACTGGAATTTGGCGCTATTGATTATTCCCTCCTTCTTGATTAAAGCTCTAGTTCCAGTTGAAGAAAAGCATTCTGCAACTTCAAAGTTTCAGTGTGGGTTTGTTATTCTTTTGGTGATGTGTTTTTTTTTTTTTTATGCAGCAAACATATCTTTTGTTATTATGGCCATGAAGGTCAGCTTTTTGGCTGTCAGACCGTAGCACATTATTCCATTTTTTTTAAACTTTAGCTGGGTTTGGATGTATTTTTGTTTGTTTTTTTTAAACCCTTTTACATAGCCTAGAAATGTGAAGAATTTTGGAGATACATTTAGGGAACAACCCATACTTGCCAGAAATTGCTACAGTTCTTTTAATGTTTCTGTAGGCCTCTGGTAGCTTCCCTGACCAGTTTTCTTCTGGTCTTCTTATCAATTCTAAAGGGAGTAATGTGTTAGTAAAGTCACTGTCATGCCATATTTTTTCCACTTGTTGATTGTGTTCCATGTTATATCCAATGCCTTGGAAATTTTATTGCAACTCCCTCCTGATTCATATTTTTCAACAGTGAGATCCCATACCTGCTCTTTGTGGCTCTGTGGCTTTTCCAGTTGGATGTTACCAAGATAATGTGAGGAAAATCCTTTAGGAACAGTGAACTTTATTATTATTATTATTATTGGGGTTATTCAGTCACTTTAAATTGATGGCAGGTATATACTAATTTGCATTTAACACCAGTTTATTCCCAATTATAAAAGCGTGTGCACATTTATTCAAGTTGTGTATTGGAGTTTTTAGTTTTTCCCTAAAACATTTCTGGTTGTTTTTTATATTTTTATTTCTGTATGTTGCAATTACACAATAAATGTTGTGACAATTACCTTTTTTTTTTTTTTACATCACAAAATCCTGCCATTTTCACAGGGGTATGTAAATGTATGTGTGTGTTTGTTCTGAGGCTGTTCCTGAGTTTCTCGTGCAGCAGATAATGCCTCCGCAACATCTCACTGAGTTTGAGGCCTAGACTACGACTTTGCCATTCCAGCACCTGGAATCATAACTTGATTATTTTTTTCTTCTTTAGCCAATTCACATGTTGATATTCTTGTGTGTTTGGGATCACTGACCTGTTGATCCAGTTTCAGCCCAGCTTAAACTGCTGAACAGATATTGTCAACAGAATATTCTAGTATAAAGAGTTCATTGCTGTCTCAGTGACTGTATGGTTTTCAGGTCCAAAACAAGGACCTGCAAAACAAGCTCAAAAGCTTATGTCTAAAACCATTCTTGACCGTTATGATGAGGTGTTTTTCCTGATACGTTGTGTTTTCCTTTCACCAAACATGGCGCTGTGCATGATGACATGTTATGTCCACTTTGGTCTGATTATTCCAAGTATATTGAAATTTTGTGGTTTGTTCAGATACAATTTTGCAAACCTGTGTTGTGTTGTCATATTGTTTTTATAGAGAGCTTGCTTTTTCCTAGCTATCCTTCCATGAAAGCCATACTTGTTCAGTTATTTCTGGTTCTGCTCTCAGGATCATAAACATTTAATGAGCTTACAGAGGCCTGTAGGTAACATGATGAATATCGTATATATCTCAACATTAAATGGTCTGACCTTGGATTGAATTTCCTGGGATGCCCAGATCTGGCAAGTCTTTGGTAACTGTCTTGAAGGCTGGCGAATTCAGATTGTTTGGTGATGTTCTTATAACACTTGCCAGAGTAATGAGTAGCAACAGTTGCTTCTCTGAGGTCATGGCTGATGTCCTTTCTTTGAACACCAACCTGCCAAAGATTCTGCTTTTATAGAGGTAGTCACATGTCTTGATTAAACTAATCTTGTGCATTTCATAAGTAATAACTGGCTGCTAATTACTGTCACAATGCTTAGTAATTGTGGATGTAGGAAGGGTGTAAACAGCCTGGGTTTTTTTTTTTTTTGTTGTTTTTTTTTTATTGTCATGTG
>JAQQZR010000017.1:9416761-9439518 GCA_030068235.1 Notoglanidium macrostoma
GCCTTCGTCAGTCAGAGGTTACTAAGTGTAACTTTGTAGAGGTGTTTAAATTAGCGAAGGCGATGTCCGATGCAGTAATATGCTCTGGCCCCATCCCAATGCGGCGTGGCGATGTAGCTTACAGCAGGTTATGGTCGCTGAACTGCTGGTTGTCCAAGTGGTGCTCTGAAAACAGTGTGGGCTTTATAGATAGTTGGAGTAGTTTTGAGGGTAAGACTGGCAGGGAGTATCTGAGCGAACTTCTGGTCCTTTATGACCCCCCATGCCTACTTAGATCAAAAGGTGCAGGCTAATTGTTAGTACCTTGAATAGTGAAGGCTACAGCAGGGGGCAGATCTTTCTCTTACAAAGCCCCTCAGTTATGGAACAGCCTTCAAATTAGTGTTCGGGACTCGGACACAGTCTCAGTGTTTAAATCTAAGCTGAAAACGTGTTTGTTCAGCCAAGCCTTTTGTTACTAGCCTTCTGCTAGGTAAAGGAGCAGATCTGGAGGGTTCTCAGGCATGGAATGTTTTGGTAAACTGGGATATTTGGATGCTGTTGCCCCCCACTCTCACACGTTCACTCAGGTTTGTTGACGGCGGAGTGGCTGGCCGCTTTATGTTCCAGGGTGCCCTCATAGCTGGGTTACCTTTTGGCTCTCCCTTTTAGTTATGCTGTCATAGCTAGCCTTGTCAGAGCTCCTGCTTGCACTCAGCACACAATATACTCTGTTCCTTACTGTTAGGTGACAATGAGCATACCTAACAATCTGTTTTTTCTCTTTTCCCTTCTCTTGCCCCCCCCTCTATCTGTCGATATGCACATGATACTCCTGAGATTCCAGTGATCCTGACCCTTTCTGCTTTCCATAGCTGCCTGATCCATCCTGGTGTCCTACTCCTGGTTGGAGTCATCACTTGGAAACCACTTGCTCCTGTTGAGGATGGCACCATGTGAACTGCCTCAACAACTGTGAAGACGACGTTGGACTGCTGTTGACCACTACAATGGCTGAGGACTCAAATCACCACGAACAGTCTTGCACTCAAAACTTGACCCTGTTACTAAATTGTTAGTTGTAATTGCACTATCCAGTGTGACCCAAATGAGGATGGGTTCCCTTTTGAGTCTGGTTCCTTTCAAGGTTTCTTCCTTTTGTAATCTTGGGGAGGTTTTCCTTGCCGCCGTCACCACAGGCTTGCTCATTGGGAATATATATAGATAAATTTATAGATTCATAAGTTTATATTCAGAATCTATATACTTCTGTGAAGCTGCTTTGTGACAATGCCTGTTGTTAAAAGCGCTGTACAAATAAAATTGAGTTGAATATTGTGATTATGTCAGACTTTCTGCCAGAGGCACTGGACTTAATGCTTTAGGGTTTGCATGACATTTTTTTTGTGTTCATGCTGAACTCCTTAAAATAATAAACCGTGTGAGCTGTAAGTCTGCCTCCTGGTTTGTGGAACAGGAGAACATTAGGGAGGAAAATGTGGCAGGGATTTGAACAGCTCCATGCACAGTTGGTGGCCAATCGAAATTATAAACATATTTCTGATAACAATCAAGTACCAAATCACGGTAAAGTTAATGGGAACAATGTTACTGGGTGTGGGTCTTATTTTTCTCGACAGTGACAAAAATCACTGAATGAGTGATTTTGCTCACCAACACAGAGCATTTGTGTGTTTCAGTGTAAAGATGATGGAGAGCAAGAAATATCAAAGAGAAGGGAGATTTATTGTGGTGGGCACAACTCCCTTTGTTTAAAAGAATGGTGATTTTACGTTTTTAAAAGATTGCAGTTTAAAATTGCTCAAAACAGTAAAACCTTGAGCAAAATAATAATAAACGCCATCTTTCCCTTTCCTGCTCCTATTCCTAGTTGCTCAGTTTGCTGTCAAATTGCTGTCAAAATAAAAGTGGCTCAAGCCTTTAAAGCTTGTTTGTGCTCTTAAAGAATAATGATGCATCCTTTGGAAGCATTGTCCTTGGTCAGTTTATATTCCAGCTATGTGGATATTCTGAATTAGCTTTGTCACATTTAAAAACAAACTTGTATTCAGACATGCGTTTTGGATCAGCTCTGAATGAGTGGTGATGCAGTGCATTGTGTTTGTCTTGATTCATTTGTGAATTTGTTTCCTGAAGGAATTTAGTTAGCTTCACAGGTCTGGCCATCGAACAAAGTTGAGAATAGTTTTGCTTACTGTTAAAAGTGAAAGTTAACTTGCACAGAAAAAAAAAATGCACACAATGCTGCTGGGTGGCATTGACTAATTTTACACTGATGAGAAATGTGAGCTGTGTCCATTGTGGCCCCAGCAGAGAGAAATGTGAGCCTCCGCATCCCACTTCGCAATCAGCCTAAACGAGAGGAAGTTCCTCATTTTCACGGTCCATCCAGAGTGAAGGTAGGACCACAGAGAAGCCGAACAAAGGCTAGATAATCTGTTTAGATGGTTTGCCAGTGGCGTGCAGTGGGGTCCAAAAGTCTGATACCACACTGAAAATATGAGAATTGTTTTACATTTAAAATTGGAAATAAGAATTAGAATTTTGAAATGTTTATTTATTTGTAGAAAGTAAATTTTCAATATCTCAAATATTTAATAAGATTCTGTACAATTTCCAGATTCTTATTTAAAAGTAAGCAAATTTGTGATATTCATCATGCCAATTGCTTTGTTTGAAAGGTTAGATTTTCCTCATGCTACTGAAACATGTTTTCAGATGACACTTTGATGAATTTGATCTAAAAATGATCATAAGGTTTTGCACAAGTCCATGCCAGCTTGGGCATAGTCATTAATGCCAAAAATGGACATAAAAAATACTGAGATGCTCTGTGATTCATGTAAATATTTAAAATATTCAATTTTTTCACCAAATTGTTGTCGATAATGTAATTTGTAATAAATTGTTTTATTAAAAGGAATGCAAAATAGAAGGATTTTTACTAGTGGACTCAGATTTTTGGATTCCATTTGTCATTCCGGTTACTATAAAACAGGTACTTTTAGTAAAAGGCCACCTCTATTTGTGGATGCGTGGTACCTACAAGCTGATTAAACACAAGAAAAATGCTCATAAGTTCAAGGTCAGAATTACAAATAATTAAGACTCTCCTCCAAACTTTATACAATGTACAGGATAATCACAAATCTTCTAATGTGAATTATGTAATAGTCTGATGGCCAAGTGACATTACAATAGTGCTAATGTTTATTATAACAGCAATGGTTCATCTCACGATTTGTATAAGTCCGCTTATGTGTTACCTACATAAAATTCCAATTATAGCAATAGTTTGTTACATGCTCATTTCCTGCTTAACAGAAGAGTATTATGTGCACATGCAAACCAAATAATAGCTGCAGGAGTGGGCTTTAAAAAAAAAATACTGCACACATCTCTCTCTCTGCATCTTTCAGTTTGAACCATCGTAAAATATTTGTTTAAAATGTGCAAAATCTAGTCTGAAGTTTTTTTTTAATTATTATTTTCTCCTCATGGGCTTTAATCATTGCCATGAGGCGGGGCATCCCAGAAAGGACATGATTCTGTTAGTATCCATCTTGCCCTGATTGAACACTTCTAATATTTTTTGGAGTTCTAGAGCACATTATTTGTCTAACCCATTTCTAAACCTTTGATAGCCGTGTTACATTTTGAGATTTGTAAAATCCATGTTTTTCTCTACTGGCTTGGCTCTGGTGTTGGGTTGATTGATTTGGTGGAAAGTGTTTTACGTTGTTGGGTTGGTTTTTTTTTTAATTGGAGGAACATCTGAGTAGTTTGTCTACAGGAAAGGAAGAGAATTTCTTGGGGCCAAAGCCTATTGGTAAGCAGTGACTGACTGAGAAACTGTAAAATTGTTTTCAGTGCTTTAGATGTCTAATTTTATGCATGTCGTAGGAATGTGCCAGAAATATGTACCTTATAATGCTTATATAATTAGCATTATTACCCTATTGCTGACATATTGCTACAGTTTGTCTTACTGAACAATTAACTTTTAAACTTTCCATTGAAGTGTGTAATATTTGAAAAAAAAAAAACAGTAAAGGAACTATCCTACCATCACTTAATCTTAGGGTACAATGTTTGCAATTTTCGCATTTAATAGATCATGAGGCCGGAGTTTGTTCTTATGGGGTTTTTTTGTATTTAAAGTACAACTGGCTTAAAATGTTTTAGTGTTGAAAATTGATAAAATTCTTTTGATTACTATTTATTGTAAAGCTCAAAGGCTGGAAAGGCTAAGAAAGGAACGACAGAACCAGATCAAGTGTAAAAACATTCCATGGAAGGAGAGGACTTCATCTCAGTCAGGTACTTTTTCATACTTTTCATCACTTTTTTTTTCATAAGTGTATGTATTACTATTTCTGTCTTTATAACTTGTCTGTTGAATATTTTTGCTTTAATTTCTTTAGCTGAAGACTTGAGCTTCCTTTTTGAGAAGAAGGATTTTAAGGATAGGCCTCGCAGCAGAGGGACCAAGTCCACCCTCTCTCTGCGCCTAGAGCAGTGTCCGCAACAGCTCAACAATCCCTTTAATGAGTACTCCAAGTTTGATGGCAAGGTCTGAACTATTAATTTGCTCTGCAAAGTTTAGAAAAAATTTATTATTTGTTGGAAGTTTTTATGTTCATAATACACTGCATATAATGCTGATGAAAGGCTTTATCTTTATATTAGTCTTACATTTTAATATTTGGAATGAAAAGTTGTAGTACAATTTATGCAACTCTTTCGTTGATACTAAGCTTGTGTAGGCAATGAGACATAACTATTTTCTTTGTTCATAGTAACTGCCTGGAATTTCTTTTATAATTTTTCCTGTATAGGGCCACATAGGAACAACAGCAACCAAAAAAATAGATGTCTACCTCTCAATGCAGTCTACACAGGAGAAGTTGCATCCTATGATGGTGGTGACAATGGCCAATGCTCGAGTCCATGATCTTATCGGCCTTATTTGCTGGCAGTACACCAGCGAGGGCCGTGAACCAAAACTAAAGTAAGTGCTGACAATGAAGATAAAACTTGACAGAAATAGTAAAAGAATAACTTGATTTAAAAATATGACTTCCATTTGACTGTTTAGTAACTAGGAGAGGGTTTATTTTTGTAATCTAAATCTATCTGTGTATAAGCTGGCACAGTTATGTCGCCTATTTCATTTAAGATTTTAACCCACCCTTGACTCAAGCTTAGATAAACCTCTGTGTAGTCATATATTTTCTCATGGTACACACTCCATAAAAGAGCTTTAAGCATGGGCAATGGAAGGCTAAACAGACTTTCATATATATATAAGTGTCAATGGTGAGTAGACCAGTCTGAGATATCTTTTGTAGGCTGGATATAACCCTTGCTGTCTTGAAAGCAGTTGGTACATGACGAGGTGAAAGCATTAATGATGAAAGTGATGAAGGGGAGGAAGCCTTGTGAGGTGATGTGAAGCATTGTGGAAGGGATGGGAAGGTGGTGGAATTTTTGAACACCATAAATTGCAGGGTCTCTTCTGTAAAAAGAGGAATATTACTTCAGTAGCTTGGAATTGGTTTTTGTGCCAGATACAAAGTAGAGGTTCTAAACCATCTATTGACTCCATGTTTATGTATGCGGCTTGTATGATAAACTTATTTGCATAAATATTAGTCTTGCATGCAAATCTGAACTCTTCCTTGTTTCAGCTGTCCCTAAATTGTAACTGCTGCAGCTTGCATGCATGTTTGTCCACACTGCCTGCATTGCTGCTCACGCAGGCTTGGTGGCTACTCTAACTGTTAACATGGGCACCAGCATGAAAATCAGAAGGTTCTGCAGCTGTCATGCATATGCAACACAACGGGTGTGGCCCAGCGGCTGCATTAGAATGGACCTGGTTATTAGAGGTGATTAGAGGTTGATTTTTCACCCCAGCTGGATAACAGGATGCATGTGTGAAATAGGGACTATCATTATTAGTATTATTTTGGAGCAAACCCTGAATGGCTAATGATAGTGATTTCACCACTGTTATCAACAGCCTTATCAAAATATTCATTAATACCAGGTGTATACTTATCATTTAACTTATTTTCTTAGAAATTTGATAATCTGAAAATTCTGTATTAATTATCTTTAAATAAAATAGGTTTATTTATTTTATATTAATTCACAGAAAATGTGCTATATTATGAAATGCCATTATCTTGATATGAAATTAACTGTACTGGGATATCCATCAGTTAATGAATCATCAAAACTATTTGAAGAACTAAAGCAATGTGACGTATTTTTTCCACCTTGATCATGAATATTATAATGGCTGTGAAGTTAAATGTACCTGTTTGTTGCCTAGCTACATCTTTTCCCCACCTCTATGTGGGGTTGATGTGGATAGCGTTGAGTAGGTAGGATCAAGGGCCCAACAGTGGCAGCCTCAATGGTGCCAGGGTTCAAATCCTTGACCTTCTGGTTAGTATCTCATCTCCTTAACTATTGAGCCAATACCACCTTATTAAAAAGGTGTAAAATTTTACTTTATGCTAATTGTTTTAAACAAATTGATAACTTAATGTCATTATTGACCTGAAATACCATCTTTTTTCCTTCCCTCTACAGTGAGAATGTCAACACATACTGCCTGCACATAGCTGAGGATGATGGGGAGGTGGATACAGATTTCCCACCTCTAGATTCCAATGAGCCCATCCATAAGTTTGGTTTCAGCACACTTGCTCTGGTGGAGAAGTACTCATCGCCAGGACTAGGGCCCAAGCAGTCACTTTTTGTAAGAATGTGAGTTATCTGAATTTTTTTTTTTTTTTAAGTTGACACTTAAATTTAAATTTAGCTCATTTGGCTGACTCTTTTATCCAAACCAGCTTACATCTGAGACCGCATACATCTGCGCAGTTGAGGGATAAGGTCCTTGCTCAGAAGCTTGCCCAGGAGTAGAAGCTTAGTAATATTTATTCCAGTGTTCCATTTATTCCATTCACTACACAATGTGTTTCTTATGTCTTGGAGATTGGACAGTCAGAGGCTTTTTAGTACATCTTGGTAATTAAAGTATGCTCCTTCTACAGCAATCTTTTTTTGACAGAGCTTGTGCCAGAATTCCATGCCATGCTGAGCAAGTGTGTTCTAAAGTGGGATGAATATATAGTCTATATCTGAAATGGGCTATCTGAAAAGGTAAACCTAAACAATAAAGGAGGTCAGTCTCGATAGTGAATGCTGAAGAATGACCCCGATACATCGACATAAGACCCCCCCAAGGCACGGCATATTGGTCAGCTCTAATTGGTTAATCTTATGATCATACCCTTACTCTTACTCCCTTCACAGCAACTAGATGTTCTCCTAATTCTTTAAACCACCTATTAGCCCCCTGAGGTCACGGAGATCACACCAGTACAATCCAGTCTTAAGATATGACTGACTCTCTCTAGGACCTTGTACACTCCCTGTCTTTTCTATGATGCCAGTGGCTATCTGTGAACCATCTACTCTCTGTCAATTCCCTGCATATTCTGGTATGAACTGGATTTAACAGAGCTACGAGTAAGGCCATTTGAATACTGTCAACTTGTTTTTATGTCAAGTTGCCCTTGGCATTAAAGACTAAGTCAGAGCTCCTTCTCGAGACACATCGACCAACATTATAAAATGGATTAAATGCAATATAATAAATACTATGAAAATCCTGAAAGGTATTTGCTGACTATCTGAGAGAGATCTCCAGGGTTATACAGCAGCTCAGCCTTGTTGGGATTTAGTTTCAGCTGATGAGCTGCCATCCATGATGAGATGTCTGCCAGACATTCTAAAAGAAAGGAAAGAAGAAAAGAATAGTACCAGTACTGGGCCTTGTGGGACAGCAGTGGAGAGTTTGCCTGGAGCAGATGTGGAGCTCCCTTATACCTTCTGATATGTCCATCCCTCTAGGTAAGAAGCAAACCTTTTTGTAAGATCAAAAATTCCAAGACTCATGAAGATGGACAGCAGAGTCTCGTGACTGACCTTGTCAGAGGCTGCTGAAAGTTCAAAGAGGCTGAGGACAGATAACAGTTTGGATGATCTAGAAGAATGAAGCTTCTCAGTAACATCCACAAGAGCAGTTTCCGTGGTGTGTGCCACTTTGAAGCCAGATTGGTTAGGATCTTGGAGTTTGTTCTGGGTAAGATAGAATCAACTGATTCTATATATACAACAAATTGAAGAATTGTCCACACTTCTCAGAGTCTTTCATGTTGTGTGTTTTTTTTGTTTTTTTTAAAAACTGCTGTAGGATGGTCCCACTGTAGTTACATCCATATCATATCATCCATATGCTTCCAGCATTTTTAAAAATCTGTGGCAGCACCATTGATTAGAGCAAAGATAAAATACATTGATCCACACCAGCTTAAGTGCTTCCCAGTCAGAACAGCCATCTTAATCACATTCACTCTGCTTATTGCTGACACACAACTGCCCATTAATGCAGACTGGACACCTAGCTGCAGGAGGGGTTTCATGGCTGTAGGCCGGTAAACTTTTACCCATGCATTTGTAGCAGATCTGTCAGGGCTCCTACCAAGCTGAGAATGATCAAGATTGGCACAGGTATCCTCTTTCAATTTAATGCAGACTCCTCTGCTGCCTTACTGAACTCGGGGATTTGAGATTTCAGTCATAATTGATCAACTGAAGGAGGTAGACATTTGGGGATAGGGATGATATTTGCCTCTTTCCACTGTGGTGACTTAATTCCTTCTGGGAAAGATGTATTTAAAATGTCACAGAGATTTTTTTTTTTTTTAATTGAGAGGCAAGGCAAAACTCTCTGATCTAGTCTGCCAGGACCATTGGCCTTTTACTTTAGTTTGAACTGTCTTCAGTTTGTGACATACCTTTTATGATATTTTATGCTTGGTTATCTCTTCGAGTTGTTTGTTGAAGTGGAGGGATGGAATGGCTTTCTAATCTCTGTCTAGTTTGAATGTCTGTGTGAGGTGGTGAAGTGGGTGTTCTGTGAGAAAGTTTAGCGAATAATTTAGTGCCCAAAATATTTGTGATTTTCAATTGGGAGCACTTTCTTTTCTTGATGTAGATGGTTTATGGGTGCCATTTGCAGATTACATGTGAAGAGACACAGTGCTTGTAGCTTTGTCTTATTTGTCTGAGACAAAATAGGGTACAAATCTGCGGCACTCTATTCAATCACTAGTTGGATAACGAGTTTGTAGATGGTGCACATCGATTCTTTGTCCAGGCCGCATGTAGTGGCACTGAGTGCTTTGAATGTGTTTATTCTGCTCTTGAATTTGTGATGTTCTTTGTGTATTTGGTGTGTGAATGTCAGTTTGTTGTCAAGGGTAAGTCAGAATTTTTGTGGTGTTTGGTTGTTGGAAAGGTAGGGGAGCTGGAAGTTGAATTGATGAGGATCAGGTGTAAAGAGTGTTGATTTTGTTTGATTTGGTCATGTTTGAGATGGTCATGGTGTTTGGCTGCCTATTTTTGTAGTGTGTTGATGTATGACTGTTGCTGTGTTGATTTTGGTGTGTGGTTATAGTATGGTGATACCACATGTCTAGGTGATGAGTTTGAGGAGTTCTGACGGGTTGTGGATTTCTAAAATAAAGATGTTGAATAGGATTGTTGAGAAAACGACACCTTGTCGGACTCCGTTATTGATGTTTTGTTCAACACGTTTGTCAAATTTTACTTGTGCTTGTCTCCTGTGCAGAAAGTTTGGAAGCCATCATGTGTTGATGTTGATGTGGGTGCTAGTATTGTTGGTGTTGTCATGAGTGTTATAGACAATGTTGCTGTTGTGGCGGCTGTGCTTGTTGCTGCTGTAGAAGCTGTTATTGGTCGAGTTGTTGCTATTGAGGTTCCTGTTGTGGATGGTGTTGAGGGAGGTGGAGTTGCTTTTGTTGTAAACGAGTTGTTGTCCAATTAATTTTGGTACAGTGTCAAACGCTTTTTCGAGGTTGATTAAGATATATGTATATGTGTATATATAGATAGATAGATATAGATATATATTAAGCACTAAGAGTTCTTGTTGAAGGGTTATTTTTGTTGAAGCCAGTAAGGATGTTGTTGGTGATGTTGAGGAGAGCTGTTGTCATGGAGTGTTAAGAGTGGAATCTATGTTGCTGTGTGAGTGGTTGAATGTTGGTGAGGTCCTTTATGACCCGTTCGAGTAGTTTGGAGAGTTGGGAGAGTAGTGTGATTGGTTTGTATGAGGCTGGGAGTTGTGGGTGCTTGTTTGGTTTGAAGATTGGAATGATTATTGCTTTTTTCCAGATTTGGGGGATGGTGCGGTGGGATAAAGAGTGGTTGAATAGATATGTCATGGCTTTGAGGACATTTATTCCTATGTGTTTTAGGTGCATCATCATATTCATCATAACCAATCACTATAACAAACCTGACATGAATTCAATGAACCGTCTAGAAACAATGTAGATGAGATTGGTGAAAAGGCCATTCTTTCCGTGGTCAGATGGTGGTGATGTACCATAGGGTCACTCTGGGCATGTAGATATTTTCATAACAATCTTAACCAATAACCTGTGACACAATCCTTTTTGTTTGGCAAAACATGTAAATTCATTGTTTGACCATTTCAACACCTTGCAAGATATCAAACGCTTCACTATTTAAAATGAGTGACATCTTACAATAGTGCCCCTTGCAAAACCACTGCAGGTGGACATCAGAGGCTCTGCACTCAGATGAGTAAAAACGCCAATCTTTTTTGTGTGAGAAGTGTTGCTATGCTTGCATGTCACTCTGGGCATATGGATATGTTCATAACCATCATGACCAATAACCTGTGAAGTTTGAGCCATATCAAGCAATCCATAGAGAATTTGACACATTCCTGTTTATAAGAATAAAAAAGGTGTGCATCACAATAAAAAAAATAATAAATGTTAATGCAAAATACCCACAAATGTAATGAAGAGGAAAACTGAAAGACAATTAGATAATGAGTGAAATGATGCTTAATGGCAGACATGCACAAAAAGTGTAAGCAGCTGATGGGCATCACTCTCTTTAATTATTAATGCTAGTTAAACTACCATGCCAATATTGAAAAAGATGTGTAGAGAAGCTTTGTAGTTTGATATCTCCTTGGTTGGTCCTGATCCTTGAATGACTTTAGTCAACTGTTGCTTCAGTGGAAGCTTGCATAGAAAGAGTCCTAGCATAATGTAAACAATTTTTGTGTAAACTGCAACATAAAAAACATCAGTAACTTTAAAATAGATATTGCAACAACTTTAGCACTTTATAGGGAGGATCTTGGTGGCAGCATTCCAAGACATTCAAACTGTATTGGAAAAGTTAAGAGACGCCCATGTTACATTCAATATGAAGACAACACATTTTTCTGTCCTTATGTGAAACTTCTTGGGCATGTGGTGTCGGCAGCAGGGATTGAGGTAGATCCAGCCAAGATTAGGGCTGTCCAAGGGTTCCCAGTTCCCAGAACCCTCAAGGAGCTTCAGAGGTTCCAGAGGCTCTGATACCAAAGTTTTGTACCTAATTTTTCTCAGCTTGCAGAGCCCCTCAATGCTCTAAAGCGGAAGGGTGTGAAGTTTTCTTGGACTCCACAATGTCAAGCCTCCTTTGATGCCCTGAAAGAACATCTGATCTCTCCTACTATCCTTGGATAACCCAACCGCAACCTACCAAGTGCTGTGTACACTGATGCGTGTGATGTGGGCCTAGGCACAGTCTAAGTACAGCAAACTGGACCTGGGACAGAGGATGCTCTGGCTTTTGCTAGACACTCTTTAAATCCAGCAGAAATAAGCTACTCTGCCACCGAGAAAGAATACCTTGCAGTGGTGTGGGCTCTGGAGATGGTGATACTACCTGGAGGGGAGAAATTTCTCTGTGGTTACTAAGCATTCTTCACTCAAGTCTTTAAGACACAAACCCAGCACATGGCTTATTCATTGGGCCCTCAGACTCCAGGAGTTCTCTTTTACGGTCGAATACAGGAAAGGCAAATATAACACTGTCCCTGATGCTCTTTCCAGAGCCCCAACGGCTTGTCAAGGTCCTTCTGTTCTTACATGTGCTGTATCTTTACAATCTAAGTAGGAGAACAGAGAAGAGTTGCCAATTTCAGATGATGTCATCTGGAAAGCTCAGCAGTCAGATCCTGAGATCCTGGAATTATGTAAAGAAATCCTAAGTTCTGGAGATGTTGACATCACTCGCACTACAAAATTAGACTACCTGCTTAAACTACCTACTAGACTACTTACACTACCATCCTGGAGGACAAAGTCTTTCGTGTGGTCAAGTTACCTCATAAAACAATCTATCATGTATACATACATACCTGTAGCTATCTGACAGCAAATCCTCAAATTCTTCCATGAAAATCCTCTGTCTGGTCACTTGAGGAGATTCAAAACCTACAAGAGGTTACAGGCTACAGCCTATTGGCCTAACCTCAGTGTGGAAGTGAAGAAATTCATGCAAGACTGCCAAATATGTCAGCTCTATAATGATCCACTCCTAGGGGCGTTTACATCATCATGAGGCAACTTTTTGCATTGAAGAAAAGCGTTCTTGCTTTGCATGATATGGAGTGAGATTACCGTCTTTTATATGAGAGTGCAGATATGATGTTAAACTAGAGATAAGTGCCAAAGATAAGTGGGCTCGCTTCTCACAGAGAGCAGGGCTCCAGTTTGCAAGACACATTGTATTTCTGCGCTCTCGTCACTGTTTTTGTTCAGTTAACCTCATAACTGCGCTCTCAAATAAGACCATGATCTGACTCCATAGTTTTAACATTGTGGATTATTTTGGGTGTGGTGATATGAGGGCCACTCATATGACATACAGATTTATTCATTATGAAACAGTGATTTTCAGTTAATCACATTTTATACGTAAGACTTTTATGGAAGCAGCTGACATTTCAGGAGAATTTGAACCTTTACTCGCACATTACAATCCACATTCATCAATCAGGTGTGAACCAGGCCCGTTATTAATTTTAATATTCTCCAATGAATTGAAAAGTGCAAGCATTTGACTTCGTGGCCTGGGTGCGGTTAGCATTCATGTTATGCATGAACCCACCCAATTGGAGCAATCACACTGGTCAGTCGATCTAGTCCTTGGTGTCAAACGCTCCAGGGAGCAGTTCAGATTGCTTAGTGTGAGTATGCACTTACTCTCTGTTAAACAGAGTAAGTTGTGGATAATAATTTTTGTGTTAAATTATGTAGGTCTAAGCTATGATGACCATTAGTAAGAAGCATATGCACACTAATCTAGTCCCTTCAGCATTGTTTTAACTGTCTGTCGTACTAGCAGTGTAAACTAGCTGCATTGTATCTGAAGACACTGGTTATTATAATATCATTATGATATGCCATTATCCAGTACCCAGCACTAGGTTGGACCTTTTTATCTCATTTTAGCTATAGTACTAATCTTATAGTCGTAATCCAGTTCTAATCTTAATTGATATTACTGTTTTATTCTAATGGAACTAACTATTTACCTGGCTTATGCTCAATGGCATGATTCAAAATGATTTTTTTTCCCTTGTTTGACAATGTAAAATATGGTTACAAGGAATGTTGTAGTTTAAAACAAATTACACACTAATGTGGAATTTTTTAACTTTAATTTTACTTGTATAATAATGTTACAAATATGCCTGCTACTGACTTAAAAGGCAAAATATCATTTTTTCACATTGTGCCGCTTGATTTAATACAGCCTTCAGCAGTGCACAGCTGAAACAGCGTCAAGTCAAGGACAGGATGCGTGTAGACAGTATTTAAATAAACACCACGAATTTTGGGCTTTCTTCACACAAAGTGTGCAACTGCCTTCAGCTCACGTAAGTCACAGAAAATAAGTCAAGGGGAGAATACGTGTAGACTGAAAATCACAGAGCTGTGCGCTTTTTTGACTTATGCACACGGGCGAATCGGACCATTAATTTTGAAATATTTCAGTATTGCAGTGTTTGATGGCTTATTTGCTCTTTCTACATTTTGCTCAAGTGACAGTAAACTAGTGGCAACCACTTAAAGATGGGCCGAGCAGGACTGGTTGGTGCTATGCACTCTTTTGCACACCAGTCATAGCAAAATTCACTATGCCAAAGTGTAAAGACTTTGTTAGCTTAAAAGGAGGTTCTGGACAGGCCTCAGCTCATTCACAAAAGAAATCCTTGGCACAAATTCTACCTGATATGATGGATCACAAGTAGGTTATGTGATGCCCGGTCATTGCTGGTGGTCTCACTTGAGAAGTCTCACTTGGTGGCTTCACTTCCTGCAGATGTTTGCTGCATAAATGCTGAATGCAGATGAATTGATTATATTCATGGGAACGGCATGCAGCACTCCCTGGCAATACATCTCCATTTTACCGCTAGCATTCAAACAGAGGGGCACATATCTCAGGATATTGGGTAACTCTCCACCAACCTAGAATGGTATCAAGCCATTGAGGCTTTGAGATTGGAGAGCTCGATTTCAAATATTTTAATATTGCAGTGTTTGATGACCTATATTCTCTTTCATATAGAAATGCAGCTCATGGTTTCTCGCTGATTCCAGTGGACAGTTTAAAGGTAACCATGAAGGAGATTCTACAGAAGGCCCTCAAGAAAAGAAAAGGCTCCCAAAAGGGTTCAGGTAAGATCTTTCACTGACTTTGACCAAGAAAAATTTTTATATTATGGTATGACACTTGTTCTAACTAGATATCCTAGGAAGTTATCAAGGTGCCTGCCTGCATCTTTTGGATCTTCTCTCTCGGTAGTGTAGGCTGGATTGTGTTAAAAGCACTGGAGAAATCTGACTGTTATATTTGACTGTTATAACCTAACCTTGCAGCAAAAATTCTACTCAACAGTTATTTAGTTTCACGCTGTTAGCGTCACTGTTCCATGTCTACAGCTTGTTACTCATTGCATGGACAGTGAATAAAATTTAACAACCCACAACAACTCCTTATGATGCATGCATTATAACAGCTGTACACTTACTTGACTAAAGTTAACCATTAAATTAATGACAGCAAAACTCTACACTAAGTAGAAAATCTTTACAAACAACAAATTCCACTACAGTAAGTACACTACTGCAAGCCAGTACAGGATTTGTGCTACTTTGCTTTTTAACTATAAATCTGTCAGTTATTGCTACTAGAAAATTCCTGACTTAATATCTGTGGGATTATGCTAGCAGATATTCACTACCCTGGCCATTAAACAACCTAATTTCAAAATAACATTAATATGTCAAACTTTAATTCTTAG
Organism: Notoglanidium macrostoma; assembly: GCA_030068235.1. Taxonomy (NCBI): domain Eukaryota; kingdom Metazoa; phylum Chordata; class Actinopteri; order Siluriformes; family Auchenoglanididae; genus Notoglanidium; species Notoglanidium macrostoma. The sequence goes on from JAQQZR010000017.1 coordinate 9,432,054, forward strand.
GACTGCCAATTACCAATTGTTGGCTAATACAACGTGCAGCCTTTATATTTATAAACATCAGACGTGATAAACAATCCTAGTAGAAAATGTTTCTTTGTGTTGTTGTAGGCCCAATGTATCGTTTGGAAAAGCAGATGGAGCCAAATGTGGCAGTGGAGCTGGACAGTACACTGGAGAGCCAAAGCACACTAGAGTTCTGCCTAGTTCGAGAGAACAGTGAGTTTGGACAGAATGCTACCTTATGGAAGAACAAAAAGCAGATTTGAGACCAGCTGTCACAAGCTTACTTAATACCTATGAACCACACACTCTTGGAAGCTGTGATAGCTGGCAGCTTTGATGCATTTAATTTCCTAATTTATATTCTTTTTATTCTCTACCTCCCTTATTCATTTTTCCTTTTTTGTCCAATTTGCCTCTCCCTTCTTTTGTCTGTCCCTATTGTGCTCTTTTTGTCTCTTTCCTGCCCTCTTCTTCCTTAACAGGCTCCAGAGGAGAGGAGAGTTCGGAAGAGGACCCGCCCATAGACATCAATACAGTACAAGATATGCTGAGCAGTCACCACTACAAATCCTTTAAGATAAGCATGATCCACAAGCTCCGCTTCACTACTGATGTTCAGCTAGGTATGTTATTCTGTGGACAAATACTGACCCTGTCAAACATTGATTCACGAATTAGAACCTTTTTGTAAAGTTATGGTCTATTACCAAGAGCTACATAGTGTGCCTTGCAGAATTATTGACACTTTGTTAATATGACAAATATGTTCATTGCCTAAAAACGCATATGGGTAAAAGAAAAAATACATTTGCGATTAATATTATGGCAGATGCTTTTATACTTAAATGAAACTTTTTTAAACTTACCATTAATTAAAAATACAAACATAAATACAGCTGTTAGGAGTATTACTACACCTTTGTCATTGTTAAAAAAAAAAAAAATGGTGAGCATATAAGTATCCCAGAACACACAACACATCAAACCTTGAGGTGAATGGGCTACAACAGCAGAAGACATCAGCTTCCACTCCTGTCAGACAAGAACGGGAATCTGTTATCCACTAACTAGCAAGTAAAATGTATTAGAATTAATAAGGCAATAAGACATAATGACGTGATCACTGATCTAAAAGGGTTAGACTTTAGCTTAGCCTGGGCTCTGCATCACATCACCCTATTGTTAATTATATTCCTTAACACCACATCCTGTTGTCATTTATCAATAAAATTTATCATGTATGGTAGATTATGATGTTTTTTTCTTTAGTTGTTATTTCATTCCTTTATTATTTGATTATTACTAATCAGTCCTTTAGTATTACATTACAATTTAAAAGTTAACTCATTTTATTTCAGGTATATCTGGTGAGAAGGTGGAGATTGATCCTGTCACCAATCAGAAAACAAGCACTAAGTTCTGGATACGTCAGAAGCCCATCTCAATTGACTCCGACCAGCTTTGTGCATGTGACCTGGTAGAGGAGAAAAGTCCAAGTTAGTTCTGCATTTAATTGTATAATTTAGATATTTAGATCCCTTTAGGACTAGTGGTGGCTAGACAGCATCAGTTTAGTTTTTGGAATGGGTTTTAATAGCTGTATTATGGGATGGATGGATGGTTGGATGGATGGCTGTCTGGCTGTCTGTCTTAGCCACCTAAAGACATCACACAAAGCCCTTAATATTTCCATTAAAATGACCATAGCAAAAACTAATAATACTTGTATTCCTTTCAAAAGAACAAAGTCAAAATCTCCACAAAGTGTGATTAAGATATTCTATTGATGTGCTAAATTTTAACAAGAATATTGAAATGAGATTGCCAGAATTATTAGTACAGACTACACCTGAGTAATCATTCAGCATGACTTACCTTTACATAAGGAACTCTGGTTAACAGGGCCAGTAGCACTTGAACACTTGGACTACTCTGACATTTTTGGTAAGAAGCAATTTCATCATGCCAAAAAAAAAAAGAAATTAGTCTGGACCTCAGAAAGAAGATAGTAGATGAGAGTGAAGGCTGCACTACCATTTCCAAACATAGCACAGTGTCAAGAACGGCTGTACGATGCATCATTGCAAAGCACCAGGAGACAAAATCTGTTGCAAACGAACCTGGGTGTGGCCGAAGGAGATGACAAAAAAGGAGACATCTGCCAAGATAATTGCTGACCTGGCCTCTTCTGGAGTTGATGTATCAAGGAAGACAGTTGTGAGAGCTCTTCATCATGGAGGACTTTGAGGTCACCATCCAAGAAAATCTCCATTGCTGAAACAATGGCACATTGACTGAAGTTTGCCCGTGAACACTTGAAACATGGTAATGAGTTTTGGAAGTCTGTTCTTTGGTCTTATGAGACTAAACTTCAGCTGTTTGGGCACATGGATGTTGCTTTTGTTTGGAGAAGGAAGGAAAAGAACCTTCAACCCTAAGAACACAGTTCCCACTGTTAAACATGGTGGTGGGAGCATCATGTTGTGGGGCTGTTGTGCTGCCTCTGGCACTGGGAACCTCATTCATGTTCATGGGGTCATGAAAAAAGAGCAGTATGTTGACGTACTGCATTTAAAGAAATCTGCTGCAAGTCTTGCTTTAGGTCGCCGCTGGGTCTTTCAGCAAACCCAAAGCATACCTCCAAGTTGGTCACAACTTGAATTACATCAAAATCAGGGTCCTGGAGTGGCCCTCACAGAGCCCAGATCTCAATCCCATTGAGAATCTGTGGCGGGTAATCAAGGTCAATGTCCATGCTCGAAAACCACGCAATCTGGATGAGCTGGAACAATTTGCCGTGGAAGAGTGGGCTCGTATACCTCAAGAGACATGTACCAACCTAGTTAAGAACTACAGGGAGAGGTTGTTGTCAGTTGTAAGACAGAGATGCCACACAGTTGACCATTAAATATCAGGGGCGCTAATCATTTTGGCCTGGTCATTTTTCAGTTTTCTTGTTAAAATTCAGCACATCGATAGAATATCTTAATCAAACTTTGTGGAGATTTTGTCTTTGTTCTTTTGGAAGCAATTCAAGTATTAACAGTTTTTGTTATGGTCATTTCCATGAAATATTAAGGGTTTTGTGTGATTTCTTTAGGGGGGCTAATAATTCTGACCGTAACTGTATATATTGTGTGTGTATACACATGTATGTATGTATGTATGTATGTGGTGATCTGCTCATGATCCATAATATATGAGCTCATTGCTCAAGCATGGTGGAGGTAGTATCATGGCTTGGGCTTGCATGGCTGGTTCTGGAATTGGCTCACTAATATTTATTGATGATATAACTCATGATGGTAGCAGCAGTATAAGTTCAGAAGTATACAGAAAAATTTCTGTCTGCCAATTAAAAGAGAAATGCATCCAAATCAATTGGGAGAAACTTCATTATCTAGCAAGACAATGACCCAACACATTGCCAACACAACAAAGGACTTCATCAGGGAGACAAAAGCAGAAGGCTTTAGAGTGAAGTCACTAATAGACCTTAACCCAATTAAGCATGCATTTCACCTTATGAAGAGGAGATTGAAGGGAGAAACCCCCCCAAAACAAACAAAAGCTGAAAGAAGCTGCAGTACAAGCCAGGAAAAGCATCACAAAAGTAGAATATTACAGTGAACAATGAACAGTTTGGGTGCAGCCATGGCCTGAAGGTGAGAGAAGCGGGTTTGGGAGAAAAAAAATTCACTGGTTCGACTCCCTGTTCCAGTCTGTGTGTGTGTGGGTTGGGGGAGGTGAATGAACAGCACATTCCCTTCCCTCTACATCCATGGATGAAGTACCCATGCCCGCTGCTCCACATGTGTGCACACTTCTCATTTGTGTTTGTGTGTTCACTTCTTGGATGGGTTAAATGCAGAGAAAAATTTCCCTTCGGGGACTAATACAGTATCCAAATTCCAAAAAATCCAGATCCAAATTGATGTCAGTGGGTTGCCGGCTTAAGGCAGTTACTGCAAGCAAGGAGTATGCAACCAAATATTAGTGTTAATTTACTTTCATTTACTTTAAAACTACCTGTTCCTATACTTATATTTGTGCACCTAAAATTGGGTGGTCTGCCACCAAAGGTGTTATGTAAAGGTGTTATTATTGTTTGACACATCCAGATGTAAATATCAGGTAATGGAAGTTGAAATTCGGTCAACTCATTTACCTCTTGATATGAAAACCAAATGTCTTCGGTGAAACACGAAGCAAAAACAAAAGACTTGCCCTTGCCTTTATTTTTTATTATTAATTAACCTTTATTTAACAAGGCAACTAATTAAGAACAAATTCTTCTTTACAACGATGACCTGGCAAAAGGAGAAAGCCTCTTAAGGAAGGGGGTAAGGGCTAAAAAAAACAAACAAAATTTTTAAAGTTACCATTCCTTTGCTTTCAGAGGACACTGTAAATATGAATACAAACCAAATAAAATATCAAATACTTTGATTATGAATGGAATTTGCAATGGACTAACAAGATACTTTTATATCATTTTTTATGTTCTTATAGGTCATGCAATATTTAAGCTTATATATCTTAGCAACCATGACTACAAGGTCCTTTACTTTGAATCTGATGCTGCTACAGTCAACGAGATTGTACTAAAGGTGAAGTATCTTCCCAATTTATTTATTGTTATTAAATAAAATAATAATAAAATAATAATAAAACAGCATTTAATATTCTCAAGAGCCATAATAAGTTGTATTTTTTGTGTTATTTTTAAGGATAGAATATCAGAATATTTTAAGTTATCACTGAATGACGCATTTGCTCTTTCATTTTCTTTCTGTCCATCAGGTGAACTACATCCTTGAGTCTCGAGCCAGCACTTCAAGAGCTGACTATTTTGCACAGAAGCAACGCAAACTCAGCCGACGTACCAGCTTTAGCTTTCAGAAAGACAAGAAATCAAGCCAGTAGGACATAGTCAGACCTCTGATTGGTCTCTCAACCAAGCAAAGAGAAAAATAGAAGGAAAAAACATTGTTATACAGAAGTCTTTAATAAAAACAAATATAGGGTGAAATACAGTAGCTAAAACAAGCGAGAAGTGAAAACAGTAATCATAATAACAGAAGATGGAAAAAACCAAATAATGAGTTTTAACAGTAAAACTGAACCAGCCTTTTTTAAGTAATATATCTGGCTGTTGAGTCCCAAAAATTAATTACAAATGTGCTCAGCTGAATTATTACTTGTAGTTTTTTTCCTGTCATCTGTGTTCTATTTCACCCCTCCTATCCACCAAGTGTGATGAGAATCACATTGTTGAGTGTATGTACACATAGCAAGACCTTCCTACGAAGTTACATATTGACATACCCGTCAGTATAATATATATACTGCTTTTTTATAGCTGCTGCTCCTCTTTTTTCTTCTGTTCTCATATGCATACATGATATAGGCAGGATATGGCCCTAGATAGGAGACATCAGTGTGCAGGTTTCTCTCTCACACACACACACACACACACACACACACACACACACACACACACACACACACACGTGTGTCAAAGCTGTTTCCTGAATGGGTGTCTCTGACAGGGCAAGAGAACTGCATACTCTGTCAATAAGCTCCCCTCTCATGCGTTGGTGCTCAGATAACTCTCTCATCCTGTCCTCAGGCCACCTGTTCACCTGCATTGTCTAAGCAGAGGCTAGCTCACCATGCCCTATAGATGGACTGCACACCCAGTCCATGCCACAGAACAACACTGACATGCATCTTCTCCTCACAGCCATTATATCTGTCCTTTTCCCTATGCAATTGTCCAGGTAATTCTCTCCACCCTGGCAGTTAGGAGGGGTAAAATAGAATGCTTTTAAATTGAATCATTTTGTGAATCTGAGATGACCAGATACTGCACCAGATGTCACTACCTAACTTTGTTAGAAAATTTTGTAATGTCCACGCACTCACAAGAAAGTATCATGGTGATTACCACTGCCATTTGCAGTTAACCAGGATTTTGTTTTGATTTTGTTTTTATATAGCATGCTAATAATGTATAAACATTATTTATACAGTAACATTACACATTAAATATTTTACATTTGTTATTTTCTTAACTTAAACCTTATTTCAAGCATGGGAACAAACTTATGAAATGTTAACATCCAAAAGCTTTTTTTTTTTTAAATCAAGATTAAAAATCATACTTCACCTCAGGTTTTTGACTGCGATTTTGTGTTGGCTGCTCTCGGCTTCCCCCCAATTTGTGGTCTGTGAAGCTGCAATTCTAATAAATAACCGAAGACCCTTCCTGTCCTGGGAGAAAGTGCTGCATAATTGAATTTCAGATTTCAAAAATTTAATGACATGGAATATACAATATTTGCTAGATTATGCAAAAACTGTATTTAAGTAGATCTTCCCAATAAAGATTGGTGTAAATACTGTTGTGCATCTTTTTTCTTTCTGCCCAATTTAACAGCCTACCAACAGCCTAACAGCCTTGTACTGCATTATCACAGTGACATATATTTATTGTACCATTTCTCCAGACTCTGTGAGCCTGAAAAGGATTTCTGCTAATAATTTACTAATTTAATAACTCCATTGTTGATTGACATATCTATACTTTATTCATGATGAGTGTAAAGTGTGTATAGTGGAGAGATTTTTTTTTTTGGTAGCTAGTTCTTCCCTTAAACTTTCATTTTGTCCTATATTATGGATTGTTTCCCAATTCCATGACATGCCCTGTTTATACAGCATAAATTACATAATCTTTGGTTTCTATGACCTTGGCATAGTCACATACACACATCTGACAGGCTCCATTCTGTTTAGCTGTTTGGAAAGTGGGGAACCATCATCTTCACAGAAGAAATGTGGTTCGGAAAAAAATCTTGAATGATTGATCTGTGATCACTGAAACGTTTGGTGAAATCAAGTTATAAAAATTCAACAGATGATCTCACGGCTATGTTCAACAGTGACCGTAAGAGCATTTCCACATGCACAATGCAAAGGGAACTCGAGGGCTTGGGACTAAACAGCTGTGTAGCCTTAAGAAAACCACTGATCAATGAGGCTAATTGGGTAAAAAAGGCTTCAATTTGCTAGGGAGCATAAAGATTGGACTCTGGAGCTATGTGATCTGATGAGTCCAGATTTCCCCTGTTCCAGAGTGATGGGCACATCAGGGTAAGAAGAGAGGTGCATGAAGTGATGCAGCCATCATGCCTAGTGCCTACCGTACAAGCCTGTGGGGGCAGTGCTATGATCTGGGGTTGCTGCAGTTGGTCAGGTCTAGGTTCAGCAATGTTATGTGCCCAAAGAATGAGGTCAGCTGACTACTTGAATATACTGAATGACCAGGTAATTCCATCAGTGAATTTCTTCTTCCCTGATGGCACGGGCATATTTCAAGATGACAATGCCAGGATTCATCGGGCTCAAATTGTGAAAGAGTGTTTCAGGGAGCATGAGACATCATTTTCACACATGG
>JAQQZR010000017.1:9444171-9459605 GCA_030068235.1 Notoglanidium macrostoma
GACTTTCATACTTATGTTATGAGCAATCCCCAGCTATTAGGAAAGATCCAGTCCTCAGGAAAGTATGCCCAGTCACCTGACTGAAAAGTTTCTAATCCAGGAGTTAACTTTTTTCCTATTTTCTGAACATTTTTTTGTTTTCAAATCTATAGCCTTATATAAGAAATGTGGGGTTTTGTTTCATTAAGGACAACATTGGCGAGAACAAGTTATCTTCTGAAATATTTTGTGAAAAAGTTCAAAATGTTCACTGCAATCTAGGCCTAGGGGCCACAATGTTCTTTAGGGCCAATAAAGCTCATTGATCAGATCACACTGACGGTGTTGACACATTTGTAGGCTTACCCAAACTGGACAGTTGTAGATTAGGGGGAAAAAAAAAAAATCACCTGGTCTTTTTCCAGTCTTTTCACAATAAAGTACTTCATCAGGGGGAAAAAGTGGTTGGCCAAGCCAATCACCAGGCCAAATGGAGTATACGTTTCACCTCCTGAATGTGAGACTGAAAACCCCAACCCAAAACAAACCACAACTGAAAGCAGCTGCAGTACAAGCGAGGAAAAGGATCAACAAAGAATACAACAATTTGGTAATGTCAGTTGGTCACCAGCTTGATGAAGTTTTTGCAAGCAAGGTGTTTGTAACCAAATAGTGTTAGTAACCAAGTTTAGTGTTATTTACATTTAAGACCACCTGTACCAATACTTTTGCTCACCCAAAAATTAGGTGGTATAGCTGTATAACACATCTAGATGTAAGAATCAGGAAATCAAAGCTTAAATTCTGATCTATATTCATATTCTTACATTCATCTTTTGATTTCAAAGCCGAATGCATTCAGTGTACAGCAAAAACAAAAGAATTGGCCTTGCCTTTCAACTGCTTTTTTTGCAGTACCCTCAGCACCCCTACTTCCTGCATTTTTGGTGGTGGTGGTAGTAGTAATAATACTAGTAACATCCTTTAGTAAAGGCTTTTATTTCCTCTTCCCTCATTGACCCTGTGGAGAATTTCATTATTGTTTACTTATTCTCTTTACTGTCTCTTAGATGATTAAACAATACTGTCATTATATCATTGTTACACTCTGTTAGAAGGCGTCTGAACTCTGTCTGTACAATATCTAGCAAGCTAGCTTGACATTTGTCTTGTTTCATTTCCTGTTTCTGAAGATGCGCTGAAGATTACTTGAATAATGTCTAACCAATTAGATGTAATGCATAGTATTAGGCTGCTTTTGCACTACTTTTTCCTCTGTGTATGCTTTACATCTTCTCAAATGGGAAGCTAGCACAAGGTTGGTACCATGTTTTAAACAAAAAGTGGCACTGATGTACCACTTTTTTGTGCTTCCAACATTTTATAAAAGGAGAACTTTTCAGAAATGTGAGTGATACAGTTACAGTCAGAGGTTTATATACACTTATCCTGTACATGAATTTCATGGCAATATTGCGCTTTAAATGATTTCTTTGAACTGTTCTTTATCTGTGGCACAATGATTATAAAACATACATCATTACCAGAAAAAGTAAAAAATTATTTTGGGCTTTTTGAAATTAACACAAGGTCAAAATTATACATACAGGTTAAAAAATATACATACAGCATTTGGTTACATGTCCCTTAGCAAGTTTCACCTTGACCAGATGCTTTTGGTAGCAATCACCAAGCTTCTCGCTGAATTCTTGTTAGATATTTGACCACTCTTTTTGGCAGAAAAGTTAAATTAAATTTGTTGGTTTCCTGGCACAGACATGACTTTTAAGCAAAATCTGTGTACTTTCAATAGCACAGAGGTCAGGACTTGTTTTATGCTTAATATTAGACCATTTTATCCATTCCACCACCAGCTTTAATGTGTGTTTGGGGTAATTTTCCTGTTGGAATACCCAATTGTCTCCAAGTTGCAACTGTCTAGCTGATGGTTTGAGGTTATGATGAAGAATTATGATGTTCATTATTCAATCCTCTTTGTTCAATGCACCAGTTCCACTGGCAGCAAAAGAGTCCCAGAACATGATGCTACCACCACCATGCTTAACAGTTGGTATAGTGTTCCTCTGGTCATTGCAGCCAAATAACTCCATCTTTGTCTGATCTAATCTTAAAACTTACCTCCAGAAGGTTTTTTCTTTGTTCATATGGTCAGCGGCAAACTTCAATCAAGCTTGAAGGTGTCAATTTTGGAGCAAGAGCTTCTTGGACAGCAGCCTCTCAGTCCATGGCGATGTAAAACCTGCTTGACTGTAGACAATGTTCCAGCAGCTTCCAGTTAATGGCAGGCCTGTTCATTGATGGTTCCTGGGTTGTTCCTAACCATTCTTTCTCTCAGCTGAGGGTGACAGTTTCCTATCAATTTCCTCTCAGCTGAGGGTGAGAGTTTAGGTCTTTTTCCAGAAAAGTAGAAACACCTTCCAACAACACAAGTACTTTTGTATAACTATTTGAACTGATGATCTTGGAATCTGCAGTTGTGTATAAATGGCTCCAAGTGACAGTCCTGAGTTGTGTAACTCAATGAGCCTTTTTCTGAGATCTGCATGGAGCTCCTTGGATTTTCTCATTGTCCTGTGTGTTGGTCAATCAAATGAGTGCTTTCAAATATGCTGGTTCAGAAAAGCTACCAGCTGTAGTCAGTCATGACCATTAACAGGAAGTTAAGAGGCCTTGGCATAATATATGTGGGCTAGCTGGTTAATCAAAATAAGGTTCTTTTGTGAATCCACATCATTTTATCAGTGATTAACAAATGTTTTAAGGATCATTTATGATTTTTTTTTTAAACCGAGGCCTCTGGGGGCTCTTGAAAGGGTGGAGGGGCCTCCTCCTCCAGATTGCACCAGAATCTGGTCCCTGAAGAGAGAATCTTTCCTGCTTCATCTGGTCTTTCTTCTTTTATGCATCCTCCCTCTCCATTATTTCATTGTAGGTGTTGCTGATGGACAGGACCTCCTCAATGGCTGGTCTACTGCTATTGTGGAGGCTGCCTACTCTCTTGCTTTAATTGTGGAATTAATTCCTGGATGAAATGTATACAATACCGCAGACCAATTTCTTCTTGCTGCACAACATTAGGCAAGGCCTTGCCAAATGTGATGAAAGCTCCACTGATGGACTTATTTTGAATCAAAGATGGGGTCAGTGCAGACAAAGAAGTAATGATGGGATTATCCAGAGGAAGGTAAGAAATTGTGCTGCCTTCATAAGATGGTCTCAGGCTTCATGAATTTTGAGAGTAAAGGCAAACTCACACTTGGCAATCCATACTGCACCTGAATGCTTTTGACCCCAAAAATTCAGTTTGTTTGACTGGTGTCACTGCGCACCACACTCGGTTGTGGTTCACCTGGACCGAAGAGGAAGAGAGGCACTTGGGAGCGATTCAGTTGGGCTCATGAACAGTGTGATCACTAACTATACCCAAGCAAAGTAGTCAAACACAATGAAGTGCACTTTTCAATTCACTGGAGAATATAAGGGTTAATAACAAGTCTGGTTCTCACCTTTTTGGTAAATCTGTATGGTATGTGAGAGGACCGTGTGTCACTGTCCCCAAAATAACTCCACATAATCCACAAAATAAAAACATGCTAAGTGAGAGCATTTTTCTTCAACCCAAAAAAAACTGCATCATGATGACATAAGCACAATCGGGAGTGGACTGTTAAGCACAGTGTGAGCACGGGCCAGTGGTGGAATGGGAAGGGGGGACAATCACTCTAGGGCAAAGTATGAGGCAACCATGCCTAGTGTGAGTATGCATCTCTGACCAGGACCACCACCTCCACATGCAGAAAGTGAAGAAAGGGATTTTTTGAGCTTAAACTTTTCAGAAATGCCTGAAAGGTTGAAAGGATACCTGTAAAACACATTAACAAATTAGTAATGTTTTTTTTTTATTGTGTATAAAAAAAAGCAAACACTGCATAACGTGGTATGATGTCACACTCTACTCAAAAAAGGTCACACCCAGCAATCACAATAACTTTTACCTTATTTATTGTGGCACTCACATGGACGTGTTCCAGCTTTCCAGCCTTTTTTGGCAAACAAACAAAATGATTTAAAAAAAAAAAAGATTCTCTCTCAGTTTGTCCAGAAAGGGTACTCATTGAAATTCCTTTCCAATTCAGATATTAACATAAAAACTCATCAGGTCTTCTGCCAGGTATGAGCATAAATTGTCCCTAACTTATGACCCACCTTTTTACAGGAGATGCAGCTACATGAGTTACTGATTTTAATAAAGCTTTAATAAAGATACCTCTGAACAAGTCGATCAAGGCTGTCGACACGTCAAACTCTGAGAACAGTACAGAAATATGTGCCTTCCAGTTTTTGTTTACTGCTGTTCCCATTTTGGATGCTGATGCTTGCTGTTGCTGCAGAACTGATACCCTGACCTTTCCTTCATATACGCCTTTCAAGCACTTGATCAATAAGCAATCTGTACCACTGACACAGAAACACATACATCATATAATTCACACATTGTCTGGTTGCACACTCGGTCTGGCATTGATGATAAAGTGGCGGCCGCCGTCATACCTCCTGGTAATATGCTAGTGAACTGCAGTGTGTGCAGAGCAGTCCTGTGTGCACAATCTGTATCATGGTGAAGGAGCATCCTTTTTTTTTTTTTTTTTTTTTTTTTTTTAAAACAGCTACTACCATGCACAAGCTTTTTTTTCTGTTGAGCATATGGTACAGAAAAAATAACCAGGTTCTTTAAGTTTCTGGCATTAAGTGCCAATTGGTTTATATCTCCACTACTTTCCTCTAGCCAATCCCATCTGTTTACAGTTGGTTTAGCCTATAACTTGTGTGTGTGACGACGTCTGATGATGACTGAATGTGATTGGATACCTAGGCTACAGTAATGCACTCAGAATGAACAAAATATACATGCACAAACAAAACAAAAATGGACAATTTTAGAGATGCTTTAGTATAGGAAGCAAAAAACATAGCCTAGAGAGCTGTAGGTTGCAAGCCAGATGGATGCTGACTGTAGCACATATTGTGACCCGTTTCAGAAAGACAAGAACACCAAATCAAATCATTTCTAAATGTGAAATCTCATGTTAACTTGGGCCTAAATGGAAGAAGGGCATATTACTCACACACTCCTCAGTCTGAAAGCATAGTCAGGTAATTGCATCCATGTCCAAGCACAACTTTCAAAGCAATAAAGAACAGCCTATCCAATACGCCCTTCTTTCAAAACTTTCAATTCTCATTCCTCCGTTGGTCTCTAAACAGCATATGCTGCATAACAGGCCTACCATTGACAAATGACTGCCGAATTAGTCCAAAGGATAGTGACAATGACAAAAAAACGACAGAAAACGACACAAATACCCAATTCATTACAGAGGTTTTTCAAAGTAGCATGACCATATGCATTATTGAGCCAGAGTATAAACAAAGATTTTTACTAATAAACTATATAAATGTACAGGAAAATAGTGACAGACATGGCTTCAAATTGATATATATATAAACCCCCAGAAAAAGGACAAATAATTCAAAGAAGTAACTGAAAGCCCAATATTACCATGATAGCATTTATGTCTGTGTATGTCAAATTCTCCACTTTTGTATCAACAAATATTTTTTGTCCACAATGCTATGAAATACATGGTGCATGCTAAAGTCTGTTTGCAGGAATATAGACAATCCAAAAAAGCTTACCTCTTTTTCAATCTCTGCAAGGGATTTAATCCTTATGCCCATCAAGTCTACCTGTTGTAACTGAAAAAAAAGTTAGCAATAGATTAGGTTTACTGGTGCCATTATTATTACAACCCCATTTCCAAAAAAGGTTGAGAGGCTTTGGAAATCATGCAAACCCCTATTTAATTGAAAACAGAACAAAGACATCATATTAAATGTAGAAACAGAATTTTTATTGTTTTTTGAATTTGATGCCAAAAAAGTTGGGATAGGGGCAAGAATTTCAGCTGCTCACAAGTCTGTTTTCCGTTTCATAATACACCAAATGTTTTCAGTGGGTGAAAACTCTGGACTGTAGGCAGCCCAGTTTAGCACCTGTACTCTTCTACTACTTCTACATGCTGTAGTAATACATGCTGAATGTGGCTTGGCATTGTATTGCTGAAAACATGTCCGGATGGCAGCATATAGTACTCCAAAACCTGAACAGCATTCATGGTGACTTACCAGATGTACAAGGTACCCATGCCATGTGCACTAATGCACCCCACACTATCAGGGATACTAGCTTTTCAACTTTTCAAAACCCTCTCCACTTTAGATAGAGGACACGCCATTCATTAATCCAAAAATAATTAAAATTTTTGATGCATCAAACAAAAGGACAGTTTTCCACTTCACCTCAGTCCATATTAAATGTTTATTTATGGTTTCTTCTTTGCATGGTAGAGTTTAACCTGCATTTATGGATGCAGTGACAATCTGTGTTCAGACAATGGTTTTTGGAAGTGTTCCTAAGCCCATTCAGTGATTTCCACTACAGTATCATGTCTGTTTTTAATGCAGTGCTGCCTGAGGGCCCAAAGATCACAGTTATCCAATATTGGTTTTCTGCCTTGTCCCTTGCATACAGATATTTCTCTGGATTCCCTTAATAATTTAATGACATTATGCAACAGATGATGAAATCTCCAAATTACACAATATTTTGTAATCCCCAGCATTACAAAAATTTTCTAGACTTTTGTTGCCATATATACCCATATTTAATTTAATTAAATTAATTAAATATGGGTATATATCTTCTGATAACCATAGAATGTACAAGTCATAAATGGGTTCAATAAGATAATTACTACAGAGAGGGGAAAAACCATCCTTCATGTGACAAAGTATCTCTTCCCTCCTGTTGATGCTGGCATGTGTTTCATGTTTGACAGATACATCACAAATTTATGAACAGAAATACTGAGCTCACATTCAGTATCGTTGACATTTAGAAAAGTTTATGCTGTATGTTCAATAGATCAGTCCCTTGGTGACAGCACATGCTCTACAACAGATAAATATCAACCTGCATGAGAGTTCCAATTGGCACTAGGTTTGAACAATACTTAATGAAACAGGAATCACAGGGAATATAAATATATATATTTATGAAATTCTTAAGTTACTGTAGTAGACCATGGTAGCTAATTTTTTGTGGATTTTGTGGGTTTAAATAAAACAAAAATAACAGCTGGTTAAATAGTCATGGAAATATTCTTGTTCATTTCCAATGTCAAGTCTTAAGTCACTTGTGGACAAAAATCGTTCTTAAATCAACATATGAAATGCACAGTGCGTTACTGGCAAGCTTGGAGCATGCAGAAATGACTCACTCACCCCATACATTCATTTCAGGCATTTAATCATTGCTTGTTTAGTAACAGGCAATTTGAATATTCAGTACATAATCATTTTGGATAATTTTGTTCACAATTTGAATATTCAGCACAATCATTTAGAACAAACTTGTCCCTGCTCAATAGAAGTGGGCATATGGGTCATTTTAAAATTCATTCTCAGCTTACCTTTCAACTTTATTTCTTTATTTCACCTTGTATACACCGAAGCAGTGAATGAAAACACAGAAGTGACTAGTGTCTATTATAAACTGAACCAACACTAGTGCTGATATAAAATGAAAAGCATAGCAGCATCACTGGTATATAAACTTGTTGTAATTCATTTGTATACAGAAACTTAACAGTTTTATGAATTTTAGTGTTTGGTAACTTTTGTCCCACAGGTTCCACATATGATTCCCTTTCTTTTGCCTATAAAATCACCTCTATCAATACTTTCAGCTACTCTAACCTGAACACCAGACTTTTTTATATCGCCTCTTTGTCCTTCTACGGATAAATACCTCAATATTGATTTTGTTATTCAAATACCTGGACACACTAATTTGATTCTACTAGTGTACTAGGATTTAAAAAATCAGCTGGAGAGACTTTGCCCATTCACAATTAAATTAATTAAAACCAATTATGACAGTGTACATATTGTATAGTTTTCTAGACACTGAACAGACACAGACATAGACCAGGGCAGACAGACATAGCAAATGTATTTGAGTAAAGATTACATTTTTAAATAGCTGTAAATAACAAATATAATTTTTGGCATCCTGGATGTACTGTAAATAGGAATATCAGTCTGGAGCATTCTAATGAATATTGGTATTGAAAGAAGAATCTGCTGACCTTGTTGGCATGTCCAAAAAGGTCATCATCAAACCAGGTTGTGAAATATGACATTTTTATTCTGAGAAGAAATGAACAGCTGAACGGCATTTAAAAAAAAATTATAAATCACTTACACTGCACAACAATTTTTAAAAAAGTCTTGCTTCCTGAAAAGTTTTTGCTGATTGTGATCGGTACATACTGGTTTTTTAGATTAGATTAGATTAGATTCAACTTTGTCATTACACATGTATAAATACAGGGTAACCATACACAGGTTGGCATCCAATCAGAAGTGCAAAGAGCAGCAAGTGCAATAAAAGCAGATTATGTACTGATAAGGGTAGTGTAGAAGATGGGAATAGTTATATACAATTATGTACAGAGGTGAGAATAGTTATGTTCAGATTATATTATATTTATTGTATTGCTATACAGAAGGGCAAATATACAGATGTACTATTTACAAATATACAGATGTGTTGATGTATACAGAAATACAGATATACAGATGATCTGTATAGCATGCAGATGTTCTATATTGCTATACAGATGGGCAAATATACAGATGTACAATGGACAAATATACAGATGTGCTACATATATACAGATGTACAGATATGTCAAACAGATCTACAGAGTGCTATGAATATATCCACAGTAGTGAAAAATAGCACTGTGAACAGACTATAATAGTGAACAGTATAAGTATGTACTATAATAGAGACTTATGCTGTGACAGTGTCCCAAACTATAGCAGTAACCAATGTAAGCATACAGTGCATGTTGAGAATGAATGACAGTCATGGTCAAGGTCATTGGTAGGGATGAGGGGGAGGAGGAGTATAGAGGGTTAAGTGTGTGTGGATGGGAAAGTTCAGTGGGGGACTGAGTTCAGAAGGGTGACTGTGGGGAAGAAGCTGTTCTTAAACCTGCTGGTTTTAGTCCGGAGGTTCCTGTAGCTCCTTCTGGAGGGGAGGAGCTGGAAGACTCTGTTGGCAGGATGTGAGGAGTCCCTAAGAATGCTGCATGCCCGGCTTAGACATCTCTTCTTGTGGACATCCTCAATGGCAGGAAGGGGAGTCCCTGTGATGCGTTGGGCGGTTTTCACCACCCGCTGCAGTGCCTTGTGGTCAGCAACAGAGCAATTCCCATACCAGACTGTGACACAGTTGGTCAGGATGCTCTCCATCGCACAGCGGTAGAAGTTACCCAGTGTTGTTTGACCAGGACAAGTTCTCTGAGATGTGGGTCCCCAGGAATTTGAAGCTGGAAACCCGTTCAACAGCCGTGCCATTGATGTGGATGGGGTCATGGGTGTCTCCCTTCTCCTTCCTGAATTCCACAATGAGCTCCTTGGTTTTGCTGGTATTCAGGAGCAGGTTATTTTCAATGCACCATACAGCTAGGTGCTTTACTTCTTCCTTGTAGTCAGACTCATCGTGGTCACTGATGAGACCGATCACCGTGGTGTCATCTGCAAAGTTAATAATGGAGTTGGATCCATACATAGGCCTCCACTCATAGGTGAAAAGGGAGTAGAGGAACAGGCTCAGCACACAGCCCTGTGGAGTGCCAGTGTTGAGTGTGATGGTGGTGGAACAGTTATGTCCTGACCTAACATGCTGGGGTCTGTTGGTCAGAAAGTCCATGATCCAGTTACAGATAGAGTTGCTGATTCCAAGATCAACAAGTTTAGTGATCAACTTGGAGGGAATGACTGTATTGAATGCTGAGCTGAAATCAACAAACAGCATTGGGCGTGAGTGCTACAGGGCGGTAGTCGTTCAGGCACGTCAGTGATGAGTGTTTCGGCACTGGCACTAGGTCTTGAAGCACGCTGGTACTGCTGCCTGGGCAAGGGACTGGTTGAAGATGTCTGTAAAGACCCATCTAAGCACACGTCCTGGAATGCCGTCAGGGCCAGCAGCCTTGCGAGCATTGATACTGCACAGTGCGTTATGGACCTCTATGAGGGTGAGTGTGAGGGTATGGCAGTCACCAGAGGGTAGGGTTTTGGTAGACTTTTCCGTGTTGTCCTTGTCAAAACAAGCGTAGAAGTCATTTAGCTCATTGAGGGAGGACACATTCATGGCTGTCCGTGTGGAATTGCTGGGCTTGTAGTCAGAGATGGCCTGAATGCCCAGACACATGCGTCATGGGTCAGAGTTGACAAAGTGCTCCTCCACCTTCAGCTTGTAGCGGTGCTTGGCCTTCTTGACACCCCTCTTCAGGTCTGCCCTGGACGTAACGTAGGCCTGAGCATCACCTGATCTGAAGGCATTGTTACGTGCCTTCAGAAGAAGCCACATTTCCTTGTTCATCCATGGCTTCTGATTTGGATACATTGTGATCTGCTTTTCTGTAGTAACACTGTCAATTGTGGTGTTGATGTATTCCAGTACTGAGTACGTGTAGTAGTCAATGTTTGTGTGAGAGCCACGGGTGGCCTGAGAGGCAAACATACTCCAGTCCGTGTCTTTAAACCTGTCCTGGAGTACAGAATCTACCCCCGCTGGCCACACTTTGATGGTCTTCACTGATGGTTTCACACGGTTGATGAGCGGTGAGTACTTGGGGGTGAGAAACAAAGAAAGGTGATCAGACTGTCCCAGGTGGGGGAGGGGCGTTGCCGTGTAGGCTCCAACAATGTTTGTATAGACGTGATCCAAGGTTTTATCCTCTCTGGTGTGGCAGGAGACATGTTGATGAAATTTAGGTAGCACTGTGTTTAGGTTGGAGTGGTTGAAGTCACCCGCTACAATAAATGCTGCCTCAGGGTGTGCAGATTGTTGTTTGCTAATGGCCGCATGCAGGTCGTTCATAGCATGCTTGGCACTAGCATCCAGTGGGATATATGCAGCTGTTATTATAATGGAGGTGAACTCCCATGGCATATAGAATGGTCTAAACTTAACCATGAGATATTCTAGCTGAGCAGTGTTTTCCAACAATGTCAAAGTTCGTACACCAAGCCTTGTTAACATAAATGCACAATCCTCCGCCTCTTGTCTTACCGGAATCATCTGCTATTCTGTCCGCCCGGAGAGTGTGGCGTTCGACTAGCTCGATAGCATTGTCAGATATTCCGCTGAGTAGCCATGTTTCCGTGAGTATCATGACATGGTTATGCACAAATATAGTTTTGGTTTTACTGAATCACATAGGAACTAGGAGAAATAGACATTTATATGTTTACTGACAATAACGTTTTTAGTCATGTTTATGTTTCGCATAAGCTATTAAATTTAACAGAATTAAAAGTGTTTTGCTCCTGATTTTCTTTTGTATTCAATGTCTGGTGCATCACGTTGCAGTGTCCAACAGTAGTCAGCAAGCATTGATGGATTCCAGTTGCCCTGATATCATTTCTCCATCGTAGCAATGTCCTGGTGAAACCTTTCACCGTGTTCGTCACTGACAGCACCGAGATTTGCACCAAATGAGCAGGATCGGTGTATGCAAGCCACCTTTATAGCATGCTGAGACAGCGTCAAGCTCATTCATACCTTCCCAGACATGCCCAGGATGTCAAGTTCCACAGAACAGCTTCCAACCTGGCCTGATTCCATGCCTGGACATGCCCAGGCTGCACAAACCGTTGTTAAGTCACTTACGGGAGTGAAAATGTTTTGATACAAATATAAGAAAAAAATCATGACAAAACTGAAGATTTCTCTGAAACAGTACGTGATGGGTAAATTTTGATGTGAAATTTGTGATCAGCACCAAAAAATCTATAAGAAACACCCAACAGTGTTCAAGAAACAAAAACATTGTTGTGCAGGGTTATCAATGTGTGTGTAAATGTATAAAATACTTGTGTGTAATGTAATATTTGCACGTAATGCCAGTATTTCTATTAGGCCATCAGTGAGATGTAATCAAACAATCCCTTGCTCAACCATAAGAGTTTTATTGCCGAACTATTCATAGATATTAGATCAATCAATAGCCCTCAAATTTAACATCACTATTGTTTCTCTGGAAACTTTGTATACTACAATGGTAGTACTTCAGATGGACTTTGTTGACCTCCCAAGTGGAAATTTGGGTGTCTAAGCCTACTCCTAAGCTGGAACATTGATATTTGCAGGACAGCTTGGTCCAAGAAACATTCAAAATTACAAACTTACATCACTGGAAGCACATGAAAACTTCTCAGAGATCACAAAGGGCACTCCATCCATAGCTAAATTCAAAACAGTGTGGAAAAAAGAGAAGGGCAAAAAGAACAGAAGTGTCAGTGTCGTATGGAAAAGTTGCATCACAAGAAACAACAATCATATCATGATCTATCCCACACATCTACATCAAGTGTCAGAAAAACAGCAAGAAAGAATAAATCTGAGATGACATGCAAGTTTTTACCTGAGATGGCATATAGGTTGGAGCTCTGGTGTTCGTAGTCAGGTCGAGTGGTACTCCGCTTAAAACTGGCAGGTAGGGTCATAGATATGTGTCTATGAAAAAAACACATGCATTTGCCTTATAATTTAACACTTCCCAATGACTCTCCATTTTCTTTTACTCTCTTAGTTTATTTATTTATGGAACACCACAGGAACCACTTAGCAACTCAATAGCACAAATAACACCATACCAACACCCTTAAATCTTAAATTTTTTTGCACAGAAACAAATCCCCAAACTAATATCCCATTGCAAGTACAACACACAATGCTTCAGACACTGCACAGGTGTTCAAAGCCCGTAATTTGTCTCAGAAAGTCACTTTTCACAGAACTAATCCTCTGTCTATTCACCTAGAAATACACCCTTTTACTGCAATTATTTTTGCAAAAATAAGTACCTCATACAATTGCCCCAAACCCAAAAATAAAACCCCTCTTATTGCTAAACTCCCCTACACCCAAAAATAAATAGCTCCTTACACGTAAATGTTCCTACCCCCAAAATAAATACGCCCTCAGTTTAATGCCCCTAAACAAAAAAACAAACAAACAAAAGACCTCACTGCTAAATACCACAATTCCTAAAACAAATACCTTCTCACTGTTAATAACCTCAAACGCAAAGCAATTACCTGCCTTTATTGCCAATTGCCCAATATCCAAACATGAACACTCCCCTGACTGCTGAATGTCCTCAAATGCATCAATACCACACTGACTAATAATTGCCCTAAAACCAAATATATACAACCACTTATTGCTAAATTGCCCGAATCCTGAAATGTATACCCCCTGCACACTTGTCCTAAAGAACAAACTAGCAACCACCTGGTATACCATAGCCTGGCTGTACAGTGTTTTGCTTGCATTTGAGATAAATATTCAAATATTCTTTATGAATATAACCTTTTTGCTTGCATACGTGCAATAGCATTGCCAAGGATGCAATGTCAAACAAGCATCAGAGCCGTTTAGGCAAGCTAACGGTGATAAATGAAGTTAATTAGAATAAGAAAGAGCAAAACATATTTTTCAGTTCTAAATGCTACACCAACAGATAGCTTGGCATGTCATACAGCAAAAAAAGGCCCCATTTAGAGGACAGCAATCTAATATTTCACCAGTTACAAATAGTGTTAGCTCCAGTGTCTGCTACAGATGACAGACAGCCGCCTTCTCACCTGACAGAAAAATCTACTGATTTTCATGTTGATGACAATGGCATGTATTCTTTGAGAGATAAAGATAATAGTGAATACATTGTGCTG
Source organism: Notoglanidium macrostoma (assembly GCA_030068235.1). Lineage (NCBI taxonomy): Eukaryota > Metazoa > Chordata > Actinopteri > Siluriformes > Auchenoglanididae > Notoglanidium > Notoglanidium macrostoma. The sequence continues at coordinate 9,458,047 of JAQQZR010000017.1, forward strand.
TATTGTGTGAAGGTGAACTAGAACAAAATGTGAAAAAGATGTTTGTATGTATGGGTGTAAGTGTAAGTTTGCATGTGCGTGTGACATTTGATTTGAATATGAGAGGCATCTGATTAGAATGAGACAAGTGATAAACAAGCAAAGCTAAAATGAGAAATAAAGCATGTCCATAAGTGAGCATGTGTGTGTCTGCTGTGCAAATAACCCCCCTCCCCCATAGCTTAATGTGTGTGTCAAACTGCAGCCAGAGCGCTTAGAGCAGTGCCTTAATCATAATCTAACTATGCTAAATGATAAACGATATGATAAATGATAATATGTTATTCCGAGAAAGAAGTAAAAAAAAACAGGTGTAGCGTAACTCTTGGAAAATGATTGCGGTGGAGTGGAGTCGCCTGCTGACAACTCATACCGACCCATATTAGGTTAGAAGATGATCGTGATGACAGGACATGATGTGGCCTAAAAAAGAAGCATATGTATGTAAGGCTAACATATGCACGCGAGATCCATAAAAACCCGGAAGCCTAAAAGCCTAGGCCACCTTTCTCTCCTGGTCACTGTCCTGTGTGATTGTTACTGTATTTTCTTTGACCGATCAAACATTTCAATGCTTTGATTTTTTGACTCCTGGTGTCTCCTTCGCAATTTTTATGTTGGGTATTAATTCGCCATGACAGTTGCTAAAAAGGAACTGTGTTGTGGTGAAATGAATGGCCAAATAGTGGACGGCATGAAAGGAGAACCTGCTGCTCAAGTGAAAGGTGATGGACATGCATGTTTCATTAGCTGTGTTTACACTATTTTTGGCAGTTTGAATGAATACCCTAAAATGGACAATTGTCACTTATATCTAAAGTGAACAGTTGTCACTTGCATGCATGTTATATGTAATACGATGTAACATTGTGCTCATGCAGGGAGTGTGTTTTAATGTCAGTGTTACTATAACCAGAAGAATGCGATTCAGCCTCAGTATGTTCAGCTTTTTAATCACATTGTTTGTGTTGATATAGTTTTAAATTATTTCTTATTCAGCATTCAGGAGTTTGGATGCTCTAGTTGTAGAAAATAACAAATGCCCATTTTGTCCATCAGTATAATTCTTTACTCATTGTCTCATGTTACCAACTACACAAGAAATAAAGGTTTTATAAAAGCTTTTCTCATTTATTTTGCAGTGTGTTCTGAATCCTCTCTGAACAAATGCCAAATATCAAATGCTGATAAAATTTAATTAAGTCAATTCATGTCCCTCATCTGTTAGTATGATACCAATCTAACCTCACAGAGTTTAAACTTTTAAAAATAATTAATAAGAACTGCTTTTGTTCACAACTGTTTTACTGCAAAAGAAGCACATAGTGACTCAAACACACATGAGCAGAATGTGCACACCGGTACCAGTAGTTAAAATAATCAGACAGAAAAGCCACTACTCTTCTGTTTAATACATTAGATTAGATTAGATTAGATTCAACTTTGTCATTACACATGTATAAATACAGGGTAACGAAATACAGGTTTGCATCCAATCAGAAGTGCAAAGAGCAGCAAGT
>JAQQZR010000017.1:9459705-9483770 GCA_030068235.1 Notoglanidium macrostoma
TCATGGGTGTCTCCCTTCTCCTTCCTGAAGTCCACAATGAGCTCCTTGGTTTTGCTGGTATTCAGGAGCAGGTTATTTTCAGCGCAGAATACAGCTAGGTGCTTTATCTCTTCCCTATAGTCAGACTCATCATTGTCACTGATGATACCGATCACTGTGGTGTCATCTGCAAACTTGATGATTGAGTTGGATCCATACATAGGCCTGCAGTCATAGGTGAAAAGGGAGTAGAGGAACGGGCTCAGCGCACAGCCCTGTGGAGTGCCAGTGTTGAGTGTGATGGTGGTTGAGCAGTTACGTCCTGACCGAACATGCTGGGGTCTGTTGGTCAGAAAGTCCATGATCCAGTCACATATAGAGTTGCTGATTCCAAGATCCACAAGTTCAGTGATCAACTTGGAGGGAATGACTGTATTGAAGGCTGAGCTGAAGTCAGACATTAACCTACCTTGTTCAGTTTGATAAAACTTTCATTCCATTTACCCTATTCTGACTGAGTTATATACATGAACTTTTTTTATTCCAATTGACTTATCAGTCTGATTCAGTCTGATTCAGACTGGTTTAGACTGGTTTAGACTGGTTCAGACTGATAGGTTGACTTTCAGCTTTAATTCAAGTGGTTTAATAAAATATTGCATTAATCATCGAGGAATTACAGCCATGATTTACGCTCACATTGTTTGGGAGAAATTCTGGCACGTTCCTTCAAGTCATTGATTTTTGACAGCACTGGATTATGAACAGCTATATAAACCAACCATAGCATCTCAATGGGGTTGGTGGTCTGGACTTTGACTCAATATTTCAATGGCTATTCCAACACCTTGTTTTTTTTTCTTTTTAGCCATTCAGATGTCGATTTGCTGGTGTGCTTGGGATCATTGTACTGATGTATGCCCTAATTTCAGGCCTGCAGCAGATCACCTCACATTTATCTAAAGAATATTCTGGTGTAAAGTGAAGTTGGTAGTCTGAGTGACCACAAGGGCCTGTGGTTGCAAAATATGCCCAATACACCATGCATAGTTGGGGGTTGGTGGGGGTAGGCATGTCAAGCATGGTGGTCGTGGGGTGATGATTTGGACATCTTTTGAGTCAGAGGTGTTTGTGGTGATATGCTGTGTAGTTTTTGGCAAATATAGTGCTGTGCATGATGAACAAACATGTCAACCTTGTTCTCCAGAGTCCAAAGATTATTGTTCCAGAACTTTTGTGGTTTGCTAAGATGCAATTTTGCAAACTGAAGTTGTGCTGCCATTTTCTTTTTGGAGAGAGGGGACATTTTCCTATCCACCATCCCATGAAAACCATATTTGTTCAGTCTTTTTCTGACTGTGCTGTCATGAACAAAATTCATCAAATATCTGAGGTTTATGTGACCTTCAGGCCTGCTTACAGAGGCATGTAAGTCACAGGATGCAGCTCTTTTCTTTTCTTTTTTTTTTTTTTTTTTATAAATATGACCTTTGACTGAATTGGCTGACACACTCAACCTTTTTTAACTGGTAACCTTTGTAAATAACAATTCTCACTATGGAATGGTAAATTTAATTTGCAGATGGCCTTGTAACCATTCACAGAATGATAAGCAGCAACAATTGCTTCTTTACGGTCAAGGGTGATGTCCTTCTTTTTGGCATGATATAGGCACACACCTGAGCACTCCAGAACACCAAACTGCCCAGCTTTTACAGAGATAGACACACTTCTTGATGATTAATTGTGTGCATCTCATTAGTAACACCTGGCTGTTAACTACTCTCTTAATTGTACTTATTTTCCTAGCTCGTTTCTGAATATTAGTTTACTTTTTGGGATTAATTGACTAAATATTGAAATCTGTTGTGCATTTTATTTCCCTCACCTGATGTCATTTGTTTATTTTTGAAGATGGTGAGGACCACACAACTGTTATTAGGCCCTAATAAATAAAAATCATAGAAATGAGGGTGCATTTCCTTCTGTCCTTGACTATAAATAAAATTTAATAGAATTTTACAAATTGCTTGTCTTCTGTCCCTCCTGAAACAATGAATGGTTTCTGACCATAGCAGATAAGGTAGTTTAATGATGTGTGGAATCTTTTCTTGGCAAACTTTGGGCCTGTTAATACCAATTTGATTACCATTTGACTCCATGATGTATTAATCTAAATAGAACACCTTTGGGATGTGGTGGAACAGGAAATTCACAGCGTGAAAGTGCACCTGAAAAATTAAGCTCTTAAAGACACAAGTCAATAGCTTCAGGTAATGTTCACATCAATCATTAGACTGAAGAAAATGTGTTCTCAGGGACATTAACCTGGCATGGTTGTTAGTGTCAAATGGACTGGTTTGAGTATTTCATAAACTTCTGATCTCCTGGGCTTTTCACACAAAGCCGTCTCTAGAGTTTACACAATGTTACGGAAAAAAAACCCAGAGTGACAGTTTTATGACTGGAAACATCTTGTTGATAAGAGAGGTCACAAGAATATAGCCAGATGGTTTTATGCTGCCAGGAATTATAAAATCACACTTTAGAACTGTGGTATGCACAAAACATCAAACCTTGATGTACATGGGCTATAACAGTAGAAGACCATGCTGTGTTCCACTACTGTCAACCGAGAACAGCTGTCTCAGGCCATCATGAGCACAAACTCACAGAAATTGGACAGTTCAATATTAGGGGGGAGGGGAATCAGACTGTCATTTTCCAGTCTTCAGTTTTAGTGAAACTGTGGCCATGATAGCATACAATCATGCAATGTTTGATGTGCTGTGCATTCAAAGATGTGTTCCTGCTCACCATGATTGCAGAGAGTGATTATTTGATTATCTTTCAGCTCAGACCTGCCTGCTTATTCTCCACTGGTCTCTCTCATCAACAGGGTTTATCAGACTGCAGACCCTCCACACACGTTTTTTTTTTTTCACACTGTTCTGTGTAAATTGTAAACTGTTGTGTGTGAAAATCCCAGGAGATTTGCAGTATTGGAACTACTCAAACCAGCTTGTCTGGCATCAACAACCACTCCATAATCAAAGTCATAGAGATCACATTTCATCCCATTCTAATGTTTGATGTGAACTTTAGCTGAAGCTCTTGAACAGTATCTGCATGATTTTATGGACTGTGCTGTTGCCACAACAAACAAGTCAAATCCATGGAGGCTTGATCAGATTGAGATTTGGGGACTTTGGAGGCCAAGTGAACACTTAAACTCTTGGTCATGTTCCTCAAACCATTCCTGTACAATTTTGTGAGGCAAAATTGTGTGTGGCAGGGAATATTATCCTACTGAAACAGGTCACTGCCATTAGGGTATACCATTGCCAGGAAAATCTGTGAAAGGTCTGTGATCTGCAAAAATGATTAGGTAGGTGGTACGTGTCACATCCACATGAATGCCAGGACCCAAGGTTTCCCGGCATGAATATTGCCCAGAGCATTGCATTGCCTCCGCCAGCTTGCCTTCTTCCCATAATGCATCCTGGTGCCATCCGTTTGCCTTTTAAGTGACACATGCACCAAGCAATCAACATATTGTGAACAAAAACAGTTTGGGCAGATGAATGAAGCTGCTCCTCAAGCTCAGTCTAGTAGTCAGTGAGTAGAACTGCTTCCAAGAAATCATGTTTAAACTCTGCCCAGTGTTTTATTTCGTATCTGGCTGCCAGCCACTAGCTGTGTACTGGACCTTGAAGGACTATATTGAGAGTACCCAATAGCTTATGGTCTGTTAGAGGCTAGAGGGAAAGAAAGTGTTCACAGTGATCCACACAAAATTACTAATTTCAGATTAGCATCTGATCTCACAAAACTGGGAAAAATCCATATGAATGGGTGGAGACAAACTTATTATTAGCAATGGAGACCCCACATTCCCCGAAGAAGCTTCAGTGTTAGTGAAATGGGCAGTTGGCCTCCAGGTCCAACAGTTGCAAGTGCAGACCACTGTTTTCATCTCTTCATGCCACTTCTGATCCCTCTTTAAGCCATCCACCACAGCCTATTCCATCTTATTAAACTGATATGCAGAGTCATCTCTTAAGGTTTAAATGCGGGCCCCAATACCTCTTGCCTGGACACTGTGAGCCCTCATAGTAAGATGATTATCATCCAAAGTGGCTCATCAGAGATCACAGGTTCCTCCTGCTATGATACCAATTTGCTAGTGATGTGCGAGTACACAACTTGTATTATATAGTAAGGTTGTGAATATAAAATGAGTCAAATAATCACTAGATCATGTGTGTGGAATATTCAGGCAATACATGATGTGTTAAAGCATTACATGAATTCTATTATGCACATTATAGGAAATGGCACTCAGCAAAATCAAGGCTGGGAGTGAGAGTTCTGCATGAGGAACCAGGGTGTTAATGCATTTACTGCAAGACAGTTAATCTGTCAAGCATTTATTTGCTTTTACCTACAGTGGATATAAAAAGTGTACACACCCCTGTTAAAATGCCAGGTTTTTGTGATGTAAAAAATGAGACCACAAATTATTTCAAAACCCTTCCCACCTTTAATGTGACCTGTACAATTCAATTAAAAAACAAACAAATCTGTTAGGAGAAAAAAAAATAAAATGTACACTCCAAATCCATCAGATTGCACAAGGGTATCTCTTATGCACAGCCCTCATCAGGTCACCTCACAGATTTTCTATTGAATTTAGGTCTGGGCTCTGGCTGGGCCATTCCAAAACTTAAATTTTCTTCTAGTGAAGCCATTCTTTTGTTGATTTGGATGTATGCTTAGGGACATTTTCATGGTAAAAGGTGAAATTCCTCTTCATCTTCAGCTTTCAAGCAGATGCCTGAAGATTTTGGGCCAAAAGTGACTGGTATTTGGAACTGTTCATAATTCCCTCCACCTTGACTAAACCTCCAGTTCCAGCTGAAGAAAAGCAACCCCAAAGCATGATAATGCCATCATGCTTCACCGTGGGTATGGTGTTCTATTGGTGATGTGAAGTGTTGTTTTTGCTCCAAACATACCATTTGGAAATGTGGTCAAAAAGTTCAATCTTGGTCTCATCAGACAACACATTTTCCCACATGCTTTTGGGACATGATGTATTTTTCTGCAAATTTTAGCAGGGCCTGGATTTTTTTCTTTGTAAGAAAAGGCTTCTGTCTTGCAACCCTACCCCATAGTCCAGACATGGAGAATATGGGAGATTGTCACATGTTGTATGCAATCAGTACTTGCTAGAATTTCCTGCAGCTCCTTCAGTGATGCTGTAGGTCTTTTGGCATCCAGCCTGACCAGTTTTTCATCTTGTCTTTTCATCAATTTTGGAGGGATGTTCAATTCTTGGGAACGTCACTGTTGTCCCACATTTTCTCCTCTTTTTGATGACGGTCTTCACTGTGTTCCCTTGTATATCCAATGCTGTGGAAGTTTTTTTGTACCCTTCTCCTGACTGATACCTTTCAACAGTGAGATCCCTTTGATGTTCTATAAGCTCTCAGCGAACCATGGCTTTTGCTGTAGCAGGCAATTGAGTAAATGTCAGGAAAATCCTACTAGGACAGCTGAACTTTATTCGGGGTTAATCGAAGTCTGCTTCAACAAAGTATTATGTATTTCCCCTAACAAATTTGTTTGCTGTTCAACTGAATTGTACAGGTTATAGGTCACATTAAAGGTGGGAAAAGTTTTGAAATGATTTATTGTGGTCTCATTTTTTTGCATCACAAAAAAATGGCATTTTAACAGGGTTGTGCAAGTAACAATACATGTGCGTGTATATGTATACACACACACACACACACATATATATATATCTCGCAGTAAATACAGATTTACAGCTGCAAAAAGTGTGGTAATTGATTAAAAAAGTGATCAGCAGTAAACGGTGTAGGCTACATGTCACCTTAAGTTAGTTTGAGTTTATATTCAGTACGATTCATATATAACTCATAATAGTTATACTGAATGAGTATTACCACTCATTTGTCCAACATGAGCACTTAATATTCTCACATCGAATTAGTGAATTGCTGTTTAATTAAGCCTAGTTAAGAATAAGTTCTGTAGTAGTGCTGATTAAAATTCTGCAAATAAATATTTTAAATAAATATCTTTTGTCTATAATATTTAAAAAAATTTAACCAATTGAATAACCAAGGGAAGATTATTAAATTAACACCCTAAGATGTTCCAATAACAAAATAATTATAATAAATATAATAAAAAATAATTGGTAGTTGAAGCCATAAATAATAATAATAATATACTATATGTTCACACAACACTTCACAAGTCTCACACCACCACTCTGGTCTTGAGTGAAATCATAGCTAATCCTACAGTCACCAATTCATCATCATGGCCTCTAGCGAAGAAATGTGTTCACTGGGTGGAAATTTCACCCTTATTTTGTCTTTAAAGAAGAAAAGGGGACATCACAGTACAGTGCAAATTATGAACTCCAGCTAAGAAAATGCTGTCATCATCTGCATATTTGGTATTGAGGTAATCCAAAAGTAATGGAAAGTAGTCATATACACTAATTTTGTGCTAATTAGATACTACTTTTATATATATATATATTATATATATATATATATATAAAAATATAGCACCTTGAGTGCTAGTGGTACTAGAACTACTGCTTATGCATGCTAAAATTCACACATCCTTGCACCTTGTCAATAGTGAATTAGATGCTTTTGAAAATTGTGAATGTTTGTACATTTTACCAATTTCAGAAAAAAACTAGTGCTTTTATCCCACTTATAGCACAATACTAGAAAGAAAACTTAGGTTTATAGTGTAGAAAATTTCCTGTAGTTTAGTCACAAGTAGCAAGTTGATTTTCTTAAATTCTTTACAGTCTCTCTCTAAAATACTGATCATTCTATTACATTTTCCTATGTCTAAACACAGTTTGCTCAGGCACACATACTTGGGCAGGACAGGAACTGAAGTAGAGTTGGTGACTGTTTGTATGCTGGTGGTGGTAGCAGTGGCAGAAGCGTTGTTCTGTATGGGAGAGCAGTCCTGAGTTCTTGGCACCTTCCCCATTCGGTACCAAATCCCCATGTTGTTCAGCTCTCTGTGGGGAAATGCACAATTAATAAAGTCATCAATTAATGGTGCTATAACAATGTGCTATATTCCCATTTTTTTCTCAGTTACTTTCCAACATTCCTCTCTTATCTAGGGTACTATATGAATTTGTAATATAACTTACCGATCACTCTGATTTTGCATATGTTTACATTTTGGTATTACAATACTTGAGTATCAGCTTTTAATGGTTTGTTTTTATTTGACCTTGGATTTCACCAAGGGCTATCTACAGATTCCCTTATTTCAAAAGTCCAAAGGAAAACAGTTTTCTCCACCTCATTCAGATCACACTAATTTAAACTCCTCTGTTAAGGCATTTCAGGGAGAGTGCTATGATTCAATGATTAATAAACCATGTTGTGCAGTCCCATTTTGCATATAATACTGTTTAATTAGGTGAGGACAACATATGAAGATGGTGGTTGAGATGAGCTGGACACAATGTGAACCCAGGGAAATGCTCAATTGGAAGGGTGGAGGTTCAATATCCGGGCTTGCACTTGGGTCATTGGCAGTAGAATCCCTGAACTGATAAGACTGCTGTGACTGTGACCAGCCAATGAGTCAAGACAAAAAGAAAAAAGAAATGGGACACAGTCTGTAGGGAAGGGAGGATCTTACCACAAGTTTATGTCTAATGCTGAAAACATACCAGCAGTGCCCATATAATAAATTAATGACTAGGGACAACAATGTGATCATTGTCAGCTGACAGTTGAATGCTGATAACCTAAGGCTACACATTTACAGACCAACTGCAGTCTAACTTGCAACATGCGTGACATCCCTGGACAACTAACATTCTAATGAAAATCACCAACTCTCATCAAGGAAATGAATGACGCATTTCCCAAATGCAAGTTGATCTCATCACCAACGAATTTGCTTTATGAAAGAAGTGCCATCTAGTGATCCTTATTCGTCAGTAACAGCATCCTTGTCTTAAGATTCAGAAGGCTTTTGACAGCCTAGCCATGCTATAAATAGGTCAAACAAGGCCGGTTTTGTTAACTTTGCCATAGGTCTCATGGCAACTTTCATCAAGTCATTTTGTCAATTTTGGAAAGTCATTGTGGTGCCCCATTCCCCTCCCCTTTGCAGATGACCTTCATGATGGTCCATATGGCATCTAATATTCTGGATGCCTTGGTAAAGCATCTTAGAGAGAATAAAAATAAGACTTTGGTAGGTTCATAAATACATATCTATGCCAATAAAACATCTAAGTCAAAAAGTTTGGAGTCATATAAAAATCTTCATGGAAACTGACCCTATGAACGTATACTGTGGTGGGGCCTGTTTGGAGCGTCCCATGATGCGGATGTCACAAATTGCAGCCTCAGTGGAGTCCCTTGGGATAAACTTAATACACAACCTCCGTTTCCTGAATGCTGGCTCCTCTGAAGTGAATAAGAAACAGAGATTGAAGTAGAAAGATGAATGAAGTGGAAGTAGCAGTAGGATTAAGCATGGGTTTGGATTAATTAACTGATTAACACTTGATATAATAATATTTTGAACTGGGGTGGATTTAGGAAAAATGTTGCAAACCTGAAAACATGGGTTTTCCAAGTTAGAGAATTTCTGTTAACTTAAGAAAGTATTATTGGATATTAGTGACTCTGAAACACAGTACTCTAACTATATCCTTATCTCCATAAACTCTTTCTTTCAGTTGTGGTGTATAACTAAAAGTGTCATTTTAATTAGCTTTGACTTACAGCAACTCATTTATAAACAGGCTTATAGCAGTAATGATTAGAAATGGCACTGATCTGACACACTGGATCTGTATCAGGCCAATACTTAAAAAATTCTGGATATCAAAGGAAAAAAATAAATTCTAGCCATCCTGCAACAAACACAGTTTGAAGTAACATAGAACTGCTTGTAGCACAACTTAAAAACAGGTTAAAGTAGGTCACACAGGTTGATGTAATCATGCAATACAACAGTAGCCATGTGGCTTAATGTTAACAATAAGTGAGCTAATCAGCAAGCAAATATCTAAAAACTGCTATAATGCCAGATGTTTTTTGAGTGAGTAAACACGTTAACTATGTTTCAAAACAAAATATTTCATAAGATTTACTTTAGTTTTTGAGTTACATTCCAGAAAGATTTTAAATGTTCACTTGACACATAGTATCAGATTGTCAGTATCAGACACAGTCAGAGTGCTTCTGGGGGTCCTTTACCCAGAATTTCATTATCATGACCATATGATTTCCAGGAAAGGTTTTATTTTATTAACAATGTAGAAAGATTAAGAACAATAAAACATACACAATGCGCATAGAAATTGATATTCTTAAAATTATTTTTTTTTTAACTTGGGATCCCAGCAGAGATATGCAGCTCCGTGAACAGTGTGTGATTATTGTGGGCTATATGAAGCAGCAGCTCTATAAATAAAAGCATTTTTATTATTTGTACAGAAATATAGTAGAAATATATTTTTATTTTGGAGCATAGTCAGGCCAGAGAAGCTTAGAACAGCAGTGATAGATTCTGGACTGTACTTTTCTATCCAGATAACACAGATGAGTCCAGATACACTGCTATCATTGCTGAACTACAGACTTCATAACTTATCAGGGATACCATGTGTCACACTCCCTGAGCTTAAAAGTTGCTGCAATGACCCATCAGCACCAATGTTATGAACTTTATAATAGGGTCAGTAGATGGTCCAGTCAGGTGACCTAGTTCTCCTACTGTTCTCAAGTGCCAACTGCAAATTCCTGGCTCCATGGCGGGGCTCATATACAGAGACAGAGAAAGTAGGTCCCATGAATTTTCACCTGCAACAGCCCAGAAAGTGCAAACAAGTAAACCACCTAAGTTTAGTAAAAAAAAAAAAAGTGAACTGAATGTGTTCCCCTTCTCTCCACAAGCTATCACTCTCTGACCTGCCTGAGGGAAACCAGGCCTAACACATCTGGTCCATCATGACATTCAAACCTCAACTGGATTGGTGATCCAGCGGCAGCCCTACCATGTCCCACAGGCTCCTTATCAGGATATTGAGAAGGTGGCCAGGATGCCATGATATGGCATCACTGAGGAGCCCACTAACCTTTGGTCTGGCCCCATAGCTGTAGATCAAAAAACCCTTGGTAGTCTACTGATTTGTAATGACTTTCAGAGGCTCAACCAGGTCTCTGACCTCAACAACTACTCCCTGCCTTTGGTGGATGACTTAGTGGAGCACTTGAGTGGGATGCTGTTTCATCTTCCCCTAAACCTGACAAAGGAATACCAGCAGGTGACCCAGAAGCCAAACCATGGATGTTTTTTTTTTTTGCACCTTCAGTGTACACAGGCAATCCCAGGTTCTCCCCTTTGGGCTCCATGGAGAACCCACATCTTTTCAAAGGCTCATAGACATTGTCCAATTACCAGACCAAACTTTTGGGGCAGCTTATTTGGACAATGTTCAAATATTCCATAGATACTAGAAGGACTCCGGAAGGTGAGACTCACAGCCATTCCCCACAAGTGTCACCTGAACTGACCAAGGCACAGTACTTGAGGTTCCACATTGGAGGACGTCTATGGAAAACCCCCAAGAAAAAGAGATACAAGCATTGAAGGAGTAATCATGGCCCACATCAAAATTCAACATATGTGACTTCTTGTGGCTAGTGGGCCATTATAAAAATTGTTTTTTTTCCATTGGTTTTTGGAAGTACAACAATGGGACTATTCAGAGGTTACAGGACACCAATGATGCTATCTTGCAGAATTCTGGCCATCTGTTCCTCAAAAGCCCAATGAGAGGCCTCTGAAACATGGTAGGGCTGCAGCCAGATCACAACTCATCAGGGTTTGAGTGTCATGCTAGACCAGTTGTGTTAGGCTGGTTCCCCTCAAAAGATATGCAACAAACTGAACAGTGCTGTGAGGCCTTATTGCTGTGTGGGGGACTAATCCTCTCCCTTTTTGACTAACATACATTGTGGAAGGTTAGTGGGGGTGATGGCTAGCAGAGAGAGAAGGGGACCAGGTAAAATCAACTTTTTTTTGTAAACTTATGTGCTATAATACACTTATGTGGTGTGTCTTTGCACTTACTGGTGCATAATTCTACATATTTACTTTATTTGTCTTGATTTTCAGTGCTTGTGAACCCCCACAAACAGAACCGTCCAGGGCAGCTCAGCTGTTTCTCTCATGTGGCTCTTGTCTCTCTCTTATAATCCACACTGTCACTTACTTTAATGCAAACCACTCATAAGAAAAATCACCCAAAGATAAAGCCTCATCCTTCTGTACCTTCTGTATCATCCTTCTAACATCCTCATCCATCGTTAGCCTCATGTTTTACCACTCACTCTAATGACTCCACCCTCCTTTCACAAACCGGTGCTCAACCATGTCCCTGACTCCACATGCCCTATTGCTTGACGCAGGCCCGGGAGCCTGCCACTAACTCCACCCATCCCCCCACCCCTTGCCACAGTTGCCAAAAGAGGAAATCTGCCACAACCTCTGTGCCTGTGGACGAGTTTGAACTCAAATGCATGACGTGCCAGATACCAACAAATGATCTGTGTGTTGGCATCTTTTACGCAGTGAAGCATCTGATGCAGAGTATGAAATGAACCCTATGGTGGAAAGCCCATCCTAACAGGTACTAATGGAGGGTGAGGACAGCCCATTTGATGGCCAGATTCTCAATTGTGCCTTACTTACTCTTGTGCACAAGGGGCTTGCAGCTGATGTACAGCAAAGGGTGCTTCTCCCCTTCCACCACCTGGGATAGCATGGCCCCCTGTTAAACACTTCAGTCTGCAAAACAAAGTGGAGAGTGCAGGCAGGAGAATGCAAGAGTGGTCTGCCATCGAGTTTGGCTTTTATCTGAATAAATGCTTGTTGGCATGGTTCTGTCCATTGGACAGGATATGGCACTCCCTTTTTAGTTAGATCAGTCAGCAAGCTTGTGACATCTAAATAATTAGGCAAAAACCTACGAGAGTAATAGCCAGACTGCTCCAGAAAGGCCTCATCTCCTTTTTGGTCTTCGGTCTCAGGCAGGTCACAATCATTGCGGTCTTCTCAGTTTGGGGATCCACCTGCCCATTGCCCAAGTGGAAGCCCAGATACCATCATTCCACCTGTCCAACTTCACACTTCTGTATTGGCCAGGAGATTCACCCATCTTGAGGATCTCAGGACAGCCCTTAGATGCTGAATGTGCCACAACCAGTCATTACTATAAATAATAATGTAATCTAGATAGGCAGTAAAAATAGATGTGCATGTGGGCGAAGTATGAGTTGATGCATTGTTGGAATGTGGCTGGGGCTCCAAATAACATGATGTGAAAGATGAGAAATTGATGTAAACCAAAGGGAGTGGAGAAGGCTGCTTTAAATGAATTTAAACTCCTCTGTTAAGGCATTTCAGGGAGTGAAACCATTTCAGGCAACCAATAAGGTCAGCTCTGTAACAACGGGGAGAACCCATGGAGACTTGTTCAAATCACTTATCCTAATTCAGAGCATCATCATGAACAAACTTCCAAATCATATTTTTCAATCAAACCATTTTAATCAAACCATTCATCAGGCCATTCATCTGCAGATGGCAAATGCTGGTATGAATCAATTTAATTCCTAATAATTCATATAATTCCCATAGTGTGTGTTACACAAACATAGTGCCCTGGTACACATCTCATTCAGGATTCAGGACTCAGGAGATTATTTTGAAGAGTGCTTTTGCAACACTGCATGTTGATAAGTTGCAAAGAGGCATGGCATCTGGGTATTGTGTTGCATAAATCACCAGGATTAATACAAAGTGATGCCCTCATGCAGTCTATTTCAATGGTCTGACAAGATCCATACCAATTCTTTCAAAGGGGACCTTGATTAATGAAAAGGGGTGCTTTTGGGATGGCTGGTGGATTCACGAGTTGACATTTGTGACATTCCACACACCACCTGCCAACATTTCCATGAATGCGTATCCAAAAGAAATGGACCATGAGATGGTTCAGGATTGTATCCCAAACTAAATGTGGATTATGATGAGCCGCATGCAAAAGCAGTTCCCCTACAACTCTTTGGGACTAACAACTGGGTTGTCTCAATTTTTTGTTTGAGTGTTGTGTCACTTGATATAATCTATCTTGAATATCAGAAAAAATAGGGACAGGAGAGCACAAGATTGGGCTGGAGATTCCTTCTGTGCCTTCCTGATGCAGAGCTTGTGTCAATGGCTCAAGCCCCTCCTTTACACCCACTTGCGCACATCCCACACTGCAATACACTGTTGCAGAACCTATCCCCATACATTTCCCTTAACAGCATCTGAAATGTGGGCCAATTTGACCCCAAAATCAGTGGATGGGTGAAGCAAGGACAATCTGCCACTACTGTATGAATTTGTCCCTGCAATTGAATCATGACAGTGACGAGTGAACATTTGTGCACATCCCCATGCACACACCTCTCTTTTACCTGGCATGCTCCATCCAGTGCCTCACCCTAAACTAGGCATTAATGAATCGAGGTTTGATTACAGCCTAAATACACAAATATATGGAATGTACCCTGTTGAATGCTCACTAGTATTTGGTAAATCTCAGATCAATCGGGGGAAGCCTGTAGTGCATAGGGAACCCAGATCAATGTCCCCACTTCCATCATGTTCAACTGGTCCTGGAAATAGAGGACTGCTTGTGGTGCACAATCAAGTGGGAGTCCACCTTGGAAATGCTGATGGGCTGTTATGACACTACAGACTCTGGGTGTGGTCCACCCAAGCATTTGCTACGCCATGGACTTATGTCAGTTATCATGGCCAGATTCCTCCCAGCTTAGATGCCACAATGCCTAACGTTCAGTCGCACCACTGCTGACACATGGGCTCTCACCTCAGTCTACTCTCACTTTTCCTCTCACCCCCAGACTCCCTTTCCAACACTTTTCACTAAATACAACCACCTTGAGTGATTTTTCACTCTTTTCACATGCATCAATGTGTCTGTGTTCTTCCTCACCCTGGTGCTTAACACCAAAGTCTTTGTTTAGGATGCATTATAAGTGAAATCTGAATAAGGTACATGTTTTCAGTTACACTCATACCAAGTTACCATTACAAAAAGGAGCACGAGTCAAGTCAAGTTCAGCTTTTTAAATTGTGTTGTTTCTGTTAGTAGCAAGATTTCAAGTATATCCATCACAGAATTCAGAAGCACAGATGCTTTAGCTGTGAAAAATAACTTGTGTAACTGTGGAAGACATTGTGAAAAACACACGATTCATCAGTATAATCCTTGGTTAAATGCTTTTACTAACATCAACTAACATTTACTAACATTTTACTAAACTAACATTTACTAACATCAATAAAGATTCTCAACTTGAATATTTGTATTATCTGCAAATTAGTTTAATTCATTAGTAGTTTTTAAATTCTCATATATGAACCAAAATTTTGTAGAGGCATTTTGTGATTGAATAGCAAAACATTTTTAAATGTACTGCTCCATGCTACTTTCCTTGCACTACCTAAATTCTCAGCCTGCTTGCACCAGTGCTACCACTTAAAAAGTAAGCATATATCCCTGGAAAGCCTTCACAAATACTTGCAAACAATGTTTATTAATATGCATTACATGATTGAAAGCCTTTTTATTCAGAAACTGGCCCAAAAGTCTTTCTGTGTCATCATTTGATCCATGCATTGTCCTGCATTTGTAAGGAGAAGTAGTTTGGTTTTTATTCAACTAAAATTTTAGGTAATGCTTCCTTTTACAGTGCAGTAATTACTAAATATTTACCTGGTATTTTACTGGGTAATTACCACAGATAATAAGTAGGTACACACAGAGAAGCAACTGATGAAATACTAAGAAAAATCTCTACTATTATCTATTAATTCAAATAAGTATCATGTAGTTGTGACCGGTTTACCCTCATTACCAAGTATTCACCCAGTAAATAAATGGTAAATTATAGTATATTATTGTGTAATTACCACATGTAATAAGTCAGTAAATACAGAGAAACTGCAGTTGAAATATTAAGAAACATCAAAATTAGTATTTGAGCTAGTATTTCAGCTGTAGTTTCTTTGCATTTACCTACTTTTTACCTGTGGCTATTAAACAAAAAAATACTATATTACCCTTATATTTACTGGGTAAATACTGGTAAACCACCCTTTTACAGACCCCTAAAGGGTTAGGGTTATTTTTATTAGTATTTCAGCTTTAGTTTCTCTGTATTTATTACCTGTGGTTATTACCTGTTTGCTATTATTAACATACTATACTTTTCCATATATTTTCCAGGTACATACTTAGTAATATGGGACTGTAAAAGGAAAGGTTACCAAATTTTAAATAGTAGGTTAAAAAAAAAAAAAATCAGATCACTATCAATCTTGGCTAACACTCAAGGTTTCACCACAGTATCATAAAAGAAAAAGTGGCATCATGATATCTCTATTAACAAAATAGGAAAATATTTATTTTATTCATAATTATATATTTAAGACATGAAGGTGCAATTAAATTACTGAAATGTCACCCACTGTGTGAAAAATGACAAAAAAGCTTTGTGTATGCCTACACTTTATTTAGAAGCAGCATATCAAGAAAATTATTTACCTGGAACACTGATGGATTTGGTCCAAAACACACACAAAAAAGTCTAAGCAAGAGGCAGGCATGTTTGATTTTAGCATAGATTTTAGACTTCACAAATTTTTCTACCACAAGTATTACACAGACATATGTGAGAGCATAGGTTAAGTCATAGTGTGGATTAAAAGTGTTTCAAAATATTGTTGCAGAATTTAGCTGGACAGTTTGCACAGCTAAAAGGGTACTGAGGATTAGGTTCAGAAAGAACAACTTGAGAAGATACATATTTCATTACTGACAAATATCACAGTTTGGACATACAAATTTGGACATTTAAAATATTAATGATATTTTAGCTGTCTTGCACAGGTGTACTGGAGAAGAAATAAAAATAATGAAGACCTAAAAGTACAGAATGTCTTCTTTAATTTAAGGTTTCTACATCCATAATGGGTGACAAAGTATTAAAATGACAATGAATTAAAAACAAAGTATTAAAAATGACAATATAAATTATGATTGTTAGTTTGCCAAATTATTTTTGGTTCCTTAAAAGGAGGAGGACCACATAAAAACTGCTGTAATTCCTGTAATTCAGTGTTCAGCCTAGCTGGATTTAAATCCCCTAAAATTAAAGATGAAAGTCTGCCTTTTGAGCAGATATCCACCATTTAATTTCAATTCCAACATACTGTTGCAGACAGCTGAACAATATCTGTCATTGTTCAAATATTTATGGGTATGACTGTACATGGAAATTAATACTCTTAAATGCATGTTAAACAACTGTTGTCAGCCTTGTTAAAAGAATAATACTACCTGCATGCAAGCAAACACAAAAGAAGACAGAAGTGCATACGTGTGTCCACGGTCTCCTGGATTGGGATAAAGCCGACAGGCAGCGTATCTTTAATGTCAATGAGCTTCATGTCCACCAGCACGTTTCCTAAATGACTCTGTGGAAAGATACACACAATATATATAGAACATGAGAAAAATCCCAGATAAACCAGAATTATTTCAAAGAAAACTTATTTCAAGGAGAAGTGCTTAAATTACCCAACAATTGTTTAATAGTTCTGTCGAGAGAGTGTCATGCAGGGCAGGTGTTCAAAGACAGCTGAATTGCAGCCATCAATCATGTTCTCTGCAGTGTCATTGTTAAGTGTGGTTCCTATTTTAATATTCTACTACTTTACATGGTTTCCTCTGTTACACTCTGCTGTTACATATATATTAAAATGCTTGGTGAATGCTTTAGCATACTAGCTCTCTTTGACTTTCATAATTATCAGACCCTGTGTAATGCTTCCAGTAGTTTACATTTAAAGTAGCCAAGAAACTCTCTAGCCCACATTCAAATGGTTCAAAACAGACACGCATGCACACACGCACAAATGCGGGGCACGCATGACTCATTATCCTCTAAATGGGGTCTGTTTTTCATGGATAATTTGCCAATATTTTGGCTTTTTGAGGTGAAACTTAGAGCAGAAAAATGCCCTCTTTATTCTAGTTAATTTGGCTATAGAAACAGCCACACTACTTCAGATGCTTGACTTCAAACCTGGCCATCGTGCTCTCAACAGTGTGCCGTTTTAAGGGGCTCAAGCTTTAGGACAGACTGGAGTGCTCGGAGTAGTACATAGTTACCATTTGTCATTTGTTTCTCTCACTAATTTACAAAAAATGACAGCAGTGCAAATGATTACATACCTGCAAGTAAATTAATATTCATCTTTGCAAAGAATAAGTTTTAATCACAAATGCAAGCAAAACCGTTGTACTGTACAGTCCTGGATCATCATTCTAGTCACTAAAAAAACTGATTATAAGCAGTCCTGGTAGCATGTGACTTCAGAGAGAATGTAGAAGTAACTGTAGCAATCAACTTTATTTGTAAATATTTGGTCAGGGATTGAAAATAAAAACCAAATGGCCAAAAACTTTGACACTTTCTTCAACCGTGTTTATAATCCCCCAATTTTCTGCCTGAGCAAAAAGAAGCCACAGAAATAGAGAACTTTAGAGAATGCATATAGAAGTAAAATAAAGAAACTAAACATGAGCACAGAATGATAAATCTAGAGCTGTATCAAAGGGTCGTAGGACAACTGTAAAAACAAAATAACCTTTTAAATTGAGTCCCTCCCATGAATGGCAGGACTTTACTCAAATTTGGATTTCATTCAGATACTAATTAGCAAATGGGTATTTGAAATTCCTGTAAATACATCATTCAAATTACAACACATTTACAATTGCATTTTCATGATCTGCAATGTACCATGTTGGCCAAAGTTAGACATGCAAATGTGAAGTTCATACATTTCATTGTCAATGGCCAAACTGGAATGATTCTGCTATATTGAAAAATTAATAGTAATCCTCAATACCACATTTGAAGAAGGCATAACATGCATTGTACTGTGTTGTTCCCCTTTTCTGAAATAAGGACATCATAATGGCGAAATTTCCACCCAGTGAACACATTTTTTCAATAGGGCCATGATACTGAATTGGCAACTGTAAGATTAGCTATGGTTTCACTTGAGACAAGAGTGGTGGTGTGATAAGAGTGTTATGTGCACATGCGCATGGTAGTATATGATTATTTTAAAATGTATTTTAGGGATGCAACTACTGATTATTTTGATAATCGATTAACCTGTCACTTATGTTTCCCTGATTAATCTGATTAATACCTGATTCCCAAATTGAAATTTTTTTAAAAATATTAAATACAAAAGATATTTGCTAATATCAAAACAACGGAGACTCAGGCTAACTCAAGGTTTATTTCATTGTCTATTGTTCATCACTTACCACAGTTTTTGCAACTGTATGTCTATTTTTCAACCCACAATTTGTTCAAATTTTGAACAGACAAATTCAAAATAAAAATAAAATAATTATCAGCTGCTTGTTTCACTCACTGAAAGTCCGATGCTAAATTCATTTTATTAGCTGTGTGTACATGTGATGTGAATCATTTCCAGGGTGTGGAATCAACTCTAAAGTTTTGCAGTTGACTTAGTTTTCAACATAAATCTGTTATGGACGGTTTTAGCAGGAGCATCACGCTTCCACTGTTCCTCACATTCCCACAAATGAATGACAATATTTTCCCCATTAAAACACACGTTATATCATGAAGTCAGGAGGGTTATGCACTCTAAAGACTTTCCATACTGTAGAGAAAGTTATACTGAGGTGTGTGCTCTGTAGTTTCAGACAAACATGTTATAAAGATTATGAAAATTTATGAAAACTGTATCTCGACACTGTGCTGACCAAATTTGGAATGAATCTGATGAACCATTTTTGAGGTAGATCATCTGTTGCCGATGGGTGCCTCTATGATTCTGACTCAATACTGGCATATTCATTTGCTTAAGCCTCATTATTGAACATACATTTTCTCCTCAAAAGTATTGGAATTGCAAGGTCAATTATATTGTTTTTGCTATACATTGAAGACATTTGGTTTTAACATCAAAAGATGTATATGAGACAACAGAGGTCAATGACAGCTTTAATTTCCAGATATTTACATCTAGATGTGTTAACTTAGAACCTGGCACCTTTGGTGACAGACCATACAATGTTTAAATGAGTATTGGAAGAAATATTGGAAGATAGTCTTAATAAATTCTTAGTAAATTACACTTATTAAATTAAATTATTACTTGCAATAACTACATCAAGATGGCAACCCACTGACATAACCAACCTGTTGCATACTTCTTTTGTGATGCTTTTCCAAACTTGTATTGTTTATATCTTTTCAGTTGTATTGTATCTTTTCAGTTGTTGTTTATGGACATGGAGATGAAGAATCATTCAACCATCAGGAATCATCTGATGGAGAGGATCAAAGATGCTTTCCCAGTAGACAAAGACTGGGACCATCCATCATCCTCTTCCGCTTATCCGAGATTGGGCCGCAGGGGCAGCAGCTTAAGCAGAGATACCCAGATTTCCCTCTCCCCAGCTACTACTTCTAGCTTTTCCGGGGGAATCCCGAGGCATTCCCAGGCCAGCCGAGAGACAGTGTCCCCCCTGCATGTCCTGGTTCTTCCCCGGGGCCTCCTCCCAGTTAGACGAGCCCGGAACACCTCACTAGGGAGGCGTCCAGAAGGCATCCTAATCAGATGCCCGAGCCACCTAATCTGACTCCTCTTGATGTGGAGGAGCAGTGGCTCTACTCTGAGCCCTTCCCAGATAACTGAGCTTCTCACCCTATCTTTAGGGGAAAGCCCAGACACCCTGCGGAGGAAACTCATTTCAGCCGCTTGTATTCGCGATCTCGTTCTTTCAGTCACTACCCATAGCTCATGACCATAGGTGAGGGTAGGAACATAGATCGACTGGTAAATTGAGAGCTTTGCCTTATGGCTCTGCTCCTTTTTCACTACGACAAACGGATGCAGAGCCTGCAACACTGAGGACGCCGCACCGATCCGCTTGTCGATCTCACGCTCCCTTCTTCCCTCACTCGTGAACAAGACCCCGAGATACTTAAACTCCTCCACTTGGGGCAGGATCTCACCTCCAACCAGATAGAGCTGAAGATCATGACCTGATGAAGCAAACAGGACATCATCTGCAAAAAGCAGTGACCCAATTCTGAGTCCACCAAACCGGACCCCCTCAACACCCTGGCTGCGCCTAGAAATTCTGTCCATAAAAGTTATGAACAAAATCAGTAATAAAGGGCAGCCCTGGCGAATTACAAGTCTCACTGGATACGAGTTTGACTTCCTGCCGGCAATGCGGAGTGGCAAAGAGTTATTGCATTGGCTGGGAAAACAAAGACTATACTGAACTGATGAACCATGCCATATATTCAGAAAGATTGAGAAACAAATAATAGAAGACAGAACCCTGTCCAAATGGCACAACTTTAGTTTGATCAAAGTGAACTACAACCACTTATGTAAGTCGCTCTGGATAAGGGCGTCTGCCAAATGCTGTAAATGTAAAGACAGCAGCTTTCGCGCTGGGGAAATGTACACTCCGATAATAAATACAGCAGTGAATTCCCATGGTAAATAAAAGGGTCTGCATCTAACTGTCACAAACTCCACAAGCGGTGAGCAGTAGCTAAATACTAGCACAGAGTTCTTCCACCATTCCGTGTTAATAAACACACAATCCACCACCGCGAGTCCTACCGCACAGAGCTACTTTCCTGTCGGCACGAAACGCAGTTATCCCGACTAGCTAAACAGCAGAATCCGGAACTCTGTCGCTGAGCCATTTCTCCATAAAAAAACAATGACGCAGCAATCTCCATCCAGCATCCAGACACTAAAAGAGGTCGTTCTTGAAGAATTTAAAAAGATAGATGTTGCAATATGTCGCCAACTTGTTCATTCCATGCCTAGAAGAGTTGGTGCTGTCCTTAAAAATCACGGGGGTCATATAAAATACTAGATGATGTAGTTTTTGTTGCGGGGTGTATTCATTTTTGCTTCTACTAATTTGAGTAAAACTTCAGATTTTGTGATCCAAGTTATTATTATTAACCTCAATTTAATGTTATGGAGTTAACCAAGTGTTCTTTAAAACTCCTTGTGAAACTTTTGGAAATTGTTATTGTGTTCATTGAGAGATCGATTAGAATCTTACTTTTCAAAGGGGGTCAAGTCAAGTGGCTTTTATTGTCATTTAAACCTTATACATGTAATATAGTGTACAGTGAAACAATACAGCGTTTCTCCAGGACCAAGGTGCTACATACAAGACAACACAAAAGTACAAAAAAGAATCATAGTAGAATGGATCAGCTCAACCTCATGCCATGTTAAACCTGTGACAAAATTTTTAATTCCTCCTACAATGAATATACTCCTAATAGTTTTACTAGCAGTGGCGCTTGTTGCTACAAGCCTTTTATTTTGACCCAGGTCAGACCAATATAATAGGGAAAGACAACTAACTGGTCCCAGTTAGGCCCTCAGCCAGTTCTGACATGGTTATGTTCAGTAAAACTATTCCTCTGAATAAGTCTGAGACTGAGTGCACCCTGGCCTGTTATGGGCTTCAAGATGCTCTAGGTTTACAGGTTTTCAAAGCGTTTCAAATCTTTTTGGGCTCAAACTTAGCTGGTTAAACTCAGTCAAAGTCTACCAAGTTCAAATATGATGGCCTGGCAAAATGCAGAGAGCCCCTAAACATAAACATAACATGTAACCCTTAGCCTCAATAACAGGGAAAACATTACTAGTGTTACAGAAGCTATAAAGTTAATAGGACACCAATTTGAACCTTGAGATGGTGCAGGATGGAGTTACAATAAATGGTTGAATGATACAATAAAGCCTTGGTTAGCCATGCTTGCACAAACACTGAGCTCAATATTATTAGAGTTTGGTATACGGACATTCTGTTGTACTCTCTCACTTGGTGATGCCAGGGCTCTTATCCAAAGACAGATAGGGGGAGTAGTAGGATATTCAGTAACAGTGTCTGAAGATAGTAAAGACTGATGAAATTACAAAGATGATTACCCAGATATCCTTCCTAATCCAGGAGATTATGCCTCTTCTTTTTATATTTTACAATTTATATTTATATTTTTATATTATTCACTTATTCACATTTTTTTCTGACAGTTGGATCCTAAAACCTCTGAGATTTTCCCCACAAATGAAAATTTATTTTAATATTTAATGAAAATCTGTTCAAATTTCAAAAGAATATAATTACATTTGCACACATGTGGCAAGTAGAACTTTACTGAGACATCTGTGTGCGAGTGTGCCGCTCTGTACATGATGTAAACCATCATGCGCACGATTGTACATTTGACAGGCACAGAATTAGATACATCTGAGTGGATATAAAAAGTCTATACCCTCTGTTAAATTGGCAGCTTTTTTTGAAGTAAAAAAAAAATGAAACCAAGACAAATCATGTCAGAACTTTCTCCACCCTCAGTTTGAAATACAATGTATAAAAATTACATGAATAACACTCAAACATTTTAGAGAACAACAGGAAAAATAAAAAAGTTATAATAACCTGGTTGTATGAGTGTGCACACTCCTAAACGAATACTATATTGAAGCACCTTTTTATTTTATTACACCACTCGGTCATTTTGGGTAAAGCAGCCCTGAGGGCTACATGAATTTTGGTCATGAACAGGTCCGCATTATGGTGTGCCAATGTATACCAAAAGGGGGACACAACACTTGACATCATGATGAAGTTAAGCATACTTTGTGGCATACAGCGCCATCTGTCATGCACAAGTTATGAACTGGGCATGTACTATTTGTGCACAAGGTGCGATTACGTCACACCTGACAATAGGATCAGCTGTTGACCAAAATAGTCACCAGATTTCAGAAAATGTTCCAAACTGGCCATCTCAGATTTGTTTCTTTTTACTTTATATATAAAAAAAAAAAAAAAAAAAAAAAAAAACTTATTAGTATTCTTTTATTCGTATTACTTTTAAAAAAAAAATGTCATTACACACAAAAACAGCATCCAAAATTTCAGCCTTGTATCTTTGTTACTTTTGAGATATTGGGGCTTGAATAGGTGGGGAGTAGCTTGTCTTGTACAGTAAAATCAAGTGATAAAGAAAAAAAGTTGTGAAATTCCATATGAATTATTATGCTAATCTTTACATTTTCAGGAATAATTCTTAGCTACAAGATGTCTTTAATTACTGCAAGTGAAGTTCCACAAATGCATATTTACCATTTTATAGCTTGTTGAATTTGGTTTAAAAAAAAGAAGAAAAAAACAAACTTTGTTTTATGTTTTAGGAGCATTGTTGTCCCTCAGTATCTCCACATTTAAACATGTCAGATCTTTCAGATTCTGATATTTTGTCTGTCATATTGGTTTACTCATAAGTATATATATTAGTATATAATATGTAGTATATGAGTATGTTCCACCATAAAAAGCATTAAGCCACTGGAAAGAGCATGCCTTAATTAATGTGCAAATGTGGTATCATGAATCAAACAATATTTATTAAGATATCAATAGGGCATGTTCTACTACAGACAAAAATGTAAAATACAGAGGCATGCTTCTTTATTATAATCACAAAACTAGCATCAGAGAACTAATATACGTACTTTATGTCTAAATATTCAACTTATCTTTATTCTCATAAGCCCAATTCAACAATTTACACAAACTACAATGTCAGAAATACCAAAACCTTAATGAAATAATGTCTACTTGAAGATTTTAATCAATGCCTTGATTTGCTGTTCCATATCAGATAGAATACTGCCTGCCAGTTGATCTACAACCCGAATTCCAGAAAAGTAGGGACGTTCTTTAAAGTTGAATAAAATGAAAACTAAAAGACTTTCAAATCACATGAGCCAATATTTTATTCACAACA
>JAQQZR010000017.1:9499261-9511034 GCA_030068235.1 Notoglanidium macrostoma
ATATACAATAAAATATATTTTGTGTGTTTGATATACACTGAAGACATTTGAATTTGAGATCAGAATTTCAGCTTTTGTTTCATATGTTCACATGTTTTTATATTTTAAAAGTTAAAGAACTTAGAACATGGAACCATACTTGAATTCCCAATTTGCCATATGATCAAGAATATTGGAACATGACTGGCATGTGTTCCTTGTTGCCTAGGTGTGCCCTGTAAGACTGATTAAACAATTGTTTAAACAATTAAATAGCTATGAGTGTTTACTGTTGGTTTGAGCCCAGGGTGTTGCCTTTGAAGACATGTGTTAAAAATAATGAATCAACATGAAGACCAGTGAGCTGTCTGAGAAAACAAAAAAATCCATGTTTAAGCTGAGAAAAGAGGGAAAATCTATCTAGCCATTGTGCAAGCACTGGGCACAGTCAGTACAAGAAGTTAGAAAATCCTGAAAAAGAAAGAAACCTCTTGTGTACGAACAAGCAGACATCGAACAGGTTGGCCAAGGTAAACAGCTGCAGTTCATAACCGAAACATTGTGAGGAAAAACCCAAAGTCCGTGACCTCACCAACAACCACCACAGGGTTGGGGTTAAAGTATCACAACCCACTGCTTGAAGAATATTTTAGAGGCCATACTATATGATTCAAATCATTCATCAGCTCGTAACAGTTGGAAGGCCAGATTGAAATTCACGAAGAAATACAAAGATGAGCCACAAAAATTCTGGATCCAAGATTAACCTGTACCAAAGTGATGGAAAGGCCAGTGGACAATTCAGTCACCAGACCTTAACCCAGATGAGCATCCACTTCACCTCCTGAATACAAGACTGAAAGGAAATACTCCCAACCAAACACACAACATCTGAAAAAGCTGCGGTACAATTCGGGAAAAGCATCACAAAAAAGGATTCAATAGTTGATGGTGGGTCATTGGCATTATGCCATTATTGCAAGCAATTTACAACCAAATGTTGTTATTTACTTTAATTTACTTTTTGTTCCTATACTTTTGCTCACTTAAAAATTGGAATTGCTCACTTAAAAATTGGAACGGTGCCATGTTCTTAGTTATTTAACACATCTAGATATATCAGGTAATGAAATTCTGATCTGTAGTCTCGTTCATGATTTGATCTCAAACCCATATATCTTCAGCGTATAGCGAAAACAAAAGAACTGACCTTGCTGCTTTAGTATTTTTGGAGGGTACTGCACGCGCGCGTATATGTATGTGTGTCTGCATCAAGTGAGGATAGGTATACTGTACTGCAAGGGATGATGTTATCCTGGGGAAAGCGGCATAACTTATTCCTTAATGTTCAAGGATTAGGATTGGATTGGGAAAACCAACAACTTTACCCACAAAACAAATTAAGCATGATTTGCATTAAGCATTCCTGTGCTATGTATAGTTTGTTGTTGTAGATTGTATATTGTTTTTTGAGTAGATTTTAAATGTAATGATTTTAAAAGGCCACGTCTCCTACAGGACATTTGCTCCAGTATGGGATGTGTTTAAAGTGTCAACAGAAAAGCTGGCTGGCTGTCACATGGACCTGACGCGCAAATTGCAAGATCTCATAAAGGAGGTGCAGAAATATGCGGAGGAACAGACCAAAGCCCATAAGAAGGTACTGTTGTTGCTTCTCTGAGGCCCAGCTGTTGCACTAATTTTGTCATTAGCAGTGTACCAACAAACTGATGTTGTAAATGAAAAGCCTAACAATATACATTTTTAAGACCAGTGGTATACACAACCAGAAAGAGCTGAATTATGAAGGCAAGATTCAAGAAGAGTCAGATTCAACATCCATTGAGTGGTTTTATGTAGCAGCAGTTCCATTCAGTTTTATTTGTACAAAATTGTCGGAGAGAAACTTTACTGAAATCTGGTAAGGTATAAATACACAGACTCCGAATATAATCTTGGTCTTAAAAGGCAGGAAAATGGGGAAAAAGAAGGAAAGAAAGAATTGAAGAATAGAAAAATCTGGTGTCTCTTTTTTTCCCATCGCATATGGACATGAGTATCTTTTACGCTCTCTCACATGCATGCGCACACACACACACACATGTAGGCCTATATATGAATAAAAAAAAGTGCTGCTCCAATTGATTTTTTTCATTGTTGTGTTTGTAGCGAGTATATTTTTTGTCAAATTGTTTCAAAACAACATTTTGTCCATGTTATTTTCTGTTTATTATTCCTACAGTGAAACACAGAAGTTGCACTGCCCTTCCATGCATTAAAACAGTAAATCCTGGTGTATTTCATATGACAGCACTTCCTAGAGGACATATACACCTTATGTGCAAGTATAAATGCTTCAACCTGTGTGAGTGTCAACACCGCAAATTCAAAGCAAAAGTATAAATTGGTCTTTCAGTATAGATTCAACGCAGAAGTTCAGCGTATTAAATTGGCCTTTAAGGCTCTTGCTCAAGGGCCCAATAGTGGTAGGTCATAATGAACAGAGATCTCAGCATGGTTCTTGTTAGCAGATAATTTTTAATTTACGCTGCCATTACAATTTAGTCATGAAATAAACAGTTGCCAGCGAATACATATCATCAAAATTAACATTGGTCATAGGGATGATTCTCTCTAACCAATCAGTAGTCTGCAGTGTTTTCACATCACCTTTTGGGATCACCTCCGCTCACTTGGAACCTTGATTGAGGTGATCTCAAAAAAATGTACCAGGTACAAAGTACTAGACACAATGTTTGCCCAATGAAAAATCAAAAAAGGTTAGTAGAGTCAAGTTGAGTTGAGCTGGCTCCATGCAGTGGAAAAGGGTTATGAGTGGCAGTGTTGCTTGCAGTTGCTTTCTCAGTGATCAGGAGTATTTGCTGAACTGTCAGGTATGTGGCTTAGACAGCTCCGAAACATGGCCCCCATCCTAGGGCTACTGTATCCAGCCTCGCTGAATAATAACCCACAGGCTTGTATTCCATTTAGCCATTATCTATACTTCTTATCTGTTGAGGGTCACTAGGGAAGCTTGAGCCAATCCCAACTGACTGCGGACGAAAGGCAGGTACACCCTGGTAGGTCACAGTCTATCACAGTCACACCTATGTGCAATTTAGAGTAGCCAGTTAACCTGATCTGCATGTCTTTGCGCTCTTGGAGGAATCCGGACCTCCTGGAGGAAACGCACACAGACGTAGGCAGAACATTCAAATTCCTCACAAGGCCCCTGGCCAGCAGGTTTGAACCCAGAAACTTCTTTCTGTGAGGCAAGTGCCACTGTGCCACCACAGGCTTGTGTTGATCTCCCAAAATCTTTACAGAGCACATTTTTCATAAATCCATGTTCCTTGATGATATCAGACTAGATATAAGAAATCTTGCACTCAAGGTCACTCGCTGTGGCTGAGATAGAGGCCTCTGTTTTGAATTTCCTCTGCTGCCAGGAAATCTTCAAATGGGTAGTGACGTGGGTGAAATGGCAACACTTTTACTCATATTAGTGCCTTATTCCAACTCGTTTCACTTGGGTCATTTTTGCTCTCTCCTCCTTCAGTTGTTCTTGGTTTGATGTCACCATGGATTCAAGCATCTCTTTTTCATATTTGAGATGGTCCACTTCATGAGTTGGGTCTTAGAGTCACAGTAAATATCTCATCAATTCCCATGCCACATTGTTGCTCTTTTACTCTACTTATTTAATGTCAATAGTAAAATGGAGTAATGGGTTGTGAATATGAGTAAATACACATTTCAATTGATAAGTGCTTCCATTCTGGAATAATTGTCTGCCATCTGTTTTGTATTTCTTCCTTTAAAGGTGCTACATAAGAACTGGCCACCTGTTGAATTCAGACTCCACCCAGCATACAAATTGGGAGTAGATCACCAGAAAGTTGGGGTGTCTCTTTCTCTCCCCCCTGAAACTTTTTATAAAGTATTCATTTAAGTACTCCATGAAGAGTTAGGCTTTTAATAATTGTCTGAAGACAGCTATTGACTCTGGGACAGCCAGTGTCTAGGGGAATTTCATTCCACCACATAGGTGCCAGAACAGGGAAAAGCCTTTTTCCATGCTTTCCTTGTACCGAAAATTGTAAATATTGGACAAACTTTTTGGCAGCTACAGACATAAACTCATTATGGTCTGATCTGGTAGGTTTATCCTTTATTTTGGGGTATTCAATTAAAATTCAAAGAAGTCCTGTTAGAGTAAATTTCCTCAAGCAAAGGTCTGGAACTTCATAACATCTAACATTAACTACAATTCACATATAAACAATCTCAAGAAATATTAACAACTAAACAACTTGAACACCTACTTTCCTCTTTTTTTCCCTCTTTCCCCACCCCAGTTTCTCTTGTTCAGTGAGAGAAGTAAGCTTTATCTTGTGCTGCGAGGGTTTTAAATCTGGGCTGGAATGGTGTCACGGCCACTCTCATTCACATGTGCAGGTGCTAATCTGAGATCCTGGATGGGGTATTTAATTTTTAATCATGTTTATAGTAGAGAAAGCTGCCTCACAGCCGAATGTGGTCAAGATGTACAGGACTACTCTCCTCACACCTGGGAAAGCTCTCTCTCAGACCATTTGGAAACAGAAAGGGGCAGGGGCAGTTCTTCCAAACTGCTCTTTTTGGGCCATGTCTGCTTGGAGATCGATCAGTTGCATCTGGGGAATGCCAGCGTTTGCCCTCTTGAAGAATTGTGTGACTTCCTTTGAGAACCCTGTGATATATGTGATAAGGAATGGGTTCTGAATGAACAGGGTGAGCTGCTGTCCAAGGCTGAAGCTGTCATGTTTGCTAAAGTTTACCATCAGCTTGTCAACAAAGTCAACAAAAGCAGATCCAGCTCCCTCACCCTGAACCTGTTCCTTCACTTATGGGATGTGTGCACAGTCTCTCTGCAGGTCTTCCTTGAACACCTCAAGTTTTCTCTAGAAGGAGCGGACAGCTGTCATCGGGTTACAAACAGAATTGTCTTTGCTCTGTAGCTTTGAATTCAGTTCATACGAGTGTGAAGTAATATCAACCAAAAAAGCCACAATATTCACAACACAGGACTGTTTGATGAATTATGCAAAAGTAAGACATGAGCTCAGGATTGCCACAGCACCTCCCTCTTTCCCTAACATTTCAGGGTTTCCAACTGTGGTTATTGAAGCCATTTGTTTTGGCTCTATTCCCCTCTTTGCTAACATTTCCATTATGGCCAGGAAGATGTCCTCTCTCCTTGTACTGGTCTGAAAGGATGCAACAGATCTTAACAGAACTCTTTCTTCTCCTTGTTGATGAATCTTACATAAACTAACAGTTGAGCATTGTTAGATACATCAGTTGACTCATCTACAGCTAAGCCTACACATGGAGCCTTGTGTATTGCTTCATCCAGCTGTTCTAGCACATCCTGGATTAATATTTCTGTTTTTCTTGTGGCTTTTGATGCTGACATGGGGATGTGATTGTCTTTTCACATAACTCTATTTTCCCTCCAGTAAGGTTTCAGCCACTGCACTCCTTGACAATTCCTGAGTCAGTAAAAGGGTTATTATATTGTATCAAAATCTATGCACCATTAAGAGATCTTTGTGGCTGGCTGCATGTGTGTGGTTTTCTATCTATTTTCACACAAACAAACCTACTTGTTCCATTCGCAACATTGTTTATAGGTCTGCCAATTTTCAACCTAGGCACTATTTCAACCAAGTTTTATTGAAATCCAATGAACTCTAGGAGGAGTTTGGAAGAGATTGTAAAAAAAAAAAAAAAGTGAAAAATTCAGAGATTCCAAAATGGCCGACTTCCTTTTCGACTGTGACACTTATAACAAAGTGAAGTTTGTCTGATATGAAGAGAGCAATGAGCAAACAGGGCTCCAGATTTGCCACTATTTGGTTGCATTTTGCAACAATTTTTGGAGACAGTCTGACTAAATTTTATAACTAGGCAAACCAGTACGACTTGCAAATATGTCCCAGTGCAACTTACATTTGAAGATTTACAGCTAGTTTTGAAGTTTTACTACAAGCAAACCTAAGACTAGGTTTAAAGGAAGAGTTGCTCAAATTTGTAATGTTAATACTATTTAGCATGATGGAAGTAAACAGTTAATTTTGAGCAAACCCGAGTAGAAATGGGAAATATAGTTATGCTATGGAACATAGAAAATAAAACAATACTAACCTGGTGTGTGTACCAGTGTCACTTTATGGGGTCTTTTTTTATGTGAATTTTTGAAAATGCAAATTACAGGAAAAAAAAAAAAAAACCCTGAATGGAAGCTCTAAATTGGAGAAAGCCAGGACCTTCTTGCTGTGAGGCGACAGTGCTGACCACTGCACCACCATGCCGCCTCTAATTCACAATTTCTTTTTATAAAATTAGGCTTGTAAGGATCATCCTCTCATGCCCCAAAACTATTGCCAGTTGACAATAGTATTGCCTGTGGCTCTGAAGGGAAGAAGGAATGGGGCATGGCCTGATATACGTAATTTGTGTCATGTACAAGTTATGTCATTACAGCTGAAAAAATATTGGAAGCTGGTAATGGTTTGGCATATCTGCCATCTTGCATTACATAGTCTGGATTTTTACTGGTTTAATTACCCATTATCCAGATAAGTGGCACATTACTTACTTAATTTAGTGTGTTGCATAAGCAATTATCTGATTTTCAAATTTCTTCCATTTCCATGTGTGGTTTTGACATAGAGCCACGAAATTTTTTGAAGCATCATAGATTGTGTATGGGAATAGTGTGCTTGTACTTTTTGGAAGGATCCGACTTCAGGTTATGCACTGAAATAAGAATACCTATACATAAGAATACACTGAGAAAATGTTTAAACTGTTCTTATTTGTTCAATTCTTAAGCTACATCCACCAAAATTCACATCCTTCTTTCTTCCCTATTCATTTTAATTAGTGTCATCACCACTCAGCTAGTAAATTGTCTGAATTTGCTGTTTCAAGAAAACATTTTACTCTGAAATCCTTATACTTTGGCTTTAAATTGTTGTGCAAGTCTCCCTTTCTAAAAACCTCTAAACATCTAGTCATTTAAAATATATATATTTTTCAAGTTATAAAAGAAGAAGCCTTTACTCGTCACATTCACATTACAGTGAAGTGAAATTCCTTGCATATCCCACCTTGTTAGGAAGTTGAGGCAGAGCACAGAATCAGCCATGATATAGCACCACTGGAGCAAATAGGGTTAAGGTCCTTCCTCAAGGACCCAACAGTGGCAGCTTGGTGGTGCTGGGGCTTAAACCCCCAACCTTCTGATCAGTAATCCAGGAGCCTTTGAGCATTTGCTTGGCACTAGGGCAAGTGAAGAGTGCCATTCATTTACATTTAGAATCTGTCACCATAAGCCTTTTACTTATGTACAAAATTCCCACTGAACGTACACATGTTTGCACCAAATTAATCAGCAAAGACTCCTTACACTAAGCATGTCAACAGTTAAGTGATTGTATGAATATTTTCTGAGTTTGAGCCTGCTATAAGAAGGCAGCCTATTATAGTACACAAACTGACTCACTGTCAGTAAAGAGCCAACAGGTTTTGCATATAGCAACCACCTAGCAACCAAATGGGTTAGCCTAGCAATCAACAGCATTAGCCTAACAATCACTTAGCAACACCCTATCAGCCAACTGGGTTAGCCTAGCAATATCCTAGCAGCCAATTGTGTTAGCCTAGCAACCAACGCAACAATCTAACTATGAACTGGGTTAGCCTAGAAACCACCTAGTAACACCGTAGCAACCAACTTGAATATGGTAGCAATGATTTAACATTTTAACATCACCTCTTGCCTTTTAACCTTTACACATCAACAGCAACACTTAAGCAACTTTTACACATTTATAAAACATGTTTTATAACATATACTCTTTGCATATTAGAAACTTTTAGTCTTTTAAGCTTTACACACTTAACTGTTAAGAATAAATGTTAGCCAAGCACTTTAATAATTTATTCCTTTAGCATGTTTAAAAAGCTCTTTCAGGCCAACATCAAAGTTAATTGGCAAACGTAAGTCTTCTTCTTCTTCTGCTGCTTCTGCTGCTTCTTTTTCTTCCAAAAAATTTGGACTCTGTCTCCAACTAGGGTTTTTAACCTACATCCACCAAACTTTCACACATTTTGGACTTAAACCCACAAGTTACAATTGTGGGTTTTCTACGGGATCTGACCTTTCACTTGTTGTTTATCTCTTCTTTTGATGCCTTTTTTCCCCATTCACTTAAATAGGATGGAAAAAAATTTACTGTACTCTGATTTATTCAGTTCTCAAACTACATTCAACAAAACTCACATGATCCATCCTTGGTACACCAGGACTAGACAAAAAATAGTTTTGATGCCAGCACTGTAAAAATGTACATAAACTGACTTTGTGGGTTACAAGTCCTGGAATGTCACAAAGGTACAGTCTAACACATGGCACAGGTGTGCAGGCCTCCATTATGACACAGACCTAGCATTTCTCCTCAAAATCAATTCTTTGTCTATTCGCTTATATCCATTAATATCACTATAACTGCTAATTGACACAAAACCCCCAAAATAAACATCTCCCTGGTTTCTACTTCTCCCAAAGCCCAAATATAGAAAATACCTATATAGAAAATACAAGCCTTACTGATGTTAATTGCCCCAAAACTCCAAAATAAATATCACCTTTACTTGTAATTGCTCCAAAATCCTAAAAATAAATCACCCTGCCTGTATCACCAAAACCTGAAAATAAATATCCCATAATGTTTAACTTAACCAAAACCCAAATTTAAATGTCACAAATATAAATACATTAATGACTGCTAAATTTCCATATACCCATAAATACCAATGACTGCTAAATTCACCCCAAACCCAAAACAAATATACTCAAGAATGCCCCAAAAGAAAAAGTAAAAAAAAACCATATTCTGTGAACAGAAATTATAAATACCACACTGACTGATAATCCCAAATTATAAATGTCCATGTGATCTCTAATTGCCTCAAACCAATATATAAATATTACCCTGCCTCCAAATTGCTCCAGCAACAAAAGAATAAACAATGTGTAACCTCTAATTGACACAAATTGAAATATAAATAACTTCTTGCCTGCTAATTTACTCAAAAACAAGCAAACAAAATACACCATTGGCCTCTGATTGCTTGAAACCCAAACATTAATAAAAATGCTAATTCCCTCAAAAGTCTACAATAAATACACTTGTAAATTTTGCTTTCCCCAAACCCAAATCTGAATAACCAACCAAAGCCAAATATTAAAATATAAGTAAAGAATTATGATGTGTATGTTTGTGATGGCCAACGATTCGCCAACATTTGTAGACGTGCATCGCAGTTCGCACACCATGTCCGCATTAACTGCATGATCTACTTTAAATCTCCATTCATGTTTTGCAAGTGAAGCCATTCCCAGTTTGTGTCTATTTGGCAGCATGTGTCGATAAGATGCATTAGAGAAAAATGTTTTGTTGCTCTGTTCTAAAATCAGACAGCATATTATTAAGGTTCGTAAAGGATACATGTTAGGCACA
The DNA here is from genome assembly GCA_030068235.1 of Notoglanidium macrostoma. Classification (NCBI taxonomy): domain Eukaryota; kingdom Metazoa; phylum Chordata; class Actinopteri; order Siluriformes; family Auchenoglanididae; genus Notoglanidium; species Notoglanidium macrostoma. The sequence goes on from JAQQZR010000017.1 coordinate 9,508,813, forward strand.
AAAGAACAGATATTATGAGACCCAACACACTTTATTTTTGTCCGTGTTAAAGTGGCAGACACTAAATTTTCAACAGACATTTAAATCACCTGACTTCATAAAATCTGATTTCGGGAATCTGTAATTCCCGATACTACCTGCAGTATTCCCAAGTCTATATGCAATTAGCTTAAAATTTGCATTTGGATAAACATATTCATAGTGTGCATAGTGCTATTAAATGACTTTCCACTCATTTTTGTTCACTGTTAAGCCATTTTAGATTTTTTTTTGCCTACGGTACTCTCTTAACTTTTACAGTCAAAATAAATTTTATATAAAAAGTAAAAATAATGCTTTTCAACATGAAACATTCTTATTAAAGTCTCATTAATTAAGTGTTAAATACTGGTTTATGAAAACATTAAGGAAAAGACAGGAATTTTAATTCATGTCAGACGATCCCTGTCTGTAAATCTGCGCATTCACACAACTCAAAAGAATCCTCAAGCAGGTGGCGTCATGTCTGTTTCCATAAAATACTGTTTATAGTAGCAATTGAAATGGAGGTACGTTCACTATTCTATCATATTAGACCGGGTAATAGAGACAACAAATGCTAAGTATTGAACTAGGGTAATCTCTTAAAATAAATAAAAATCAATAAAATAATTAAACAAAAATCATGTTCTTATCATCTCTATATCAGACTAAGGAGGAAGTGGCACCCACACTGGAGGCTGTGCAAAACATCCAGAGTGTGTCTCAGGCATTGCAAAAAAGTAAAGAAAACTACAACAGCAAGACTCTGGAGCAGGAACGCATGCGCAAAGAGGGTTCCACTCAGAGAGATCTTGATAAGGTATGCACATATACACTCAAGTACCAACGCCCACTTGGTGCAGAGATACATGGCCACACCTCATCTCACATACACACTTTTAACAGAAAATGAAAATGGCAAAATTAGCATCTACTCATATACAGACCTTGAAAACAAATAAGTAAAATGCCTGTTGTGTATGGTCAGGCTGGGCTGAAGGTTAAGAAGGCCAGAGAAATGTACAAGTCCTATGTGGAGAAATACGCCAGCACAAAGACTGAATTTGAGCAAAAAATGGCAGAGACAGCACAGGTATGTACTTTGTGTAATTCTTTAAGTTGATTTAATATAAAAATCAGATGAATATGCGCTGACTGATACATTCTTCTCTTCTCTCCTCTGTGTGTGTGTGTGTGGTGTGTGTGTGTGAAAACAGAAGTTTCAGGACATTGAAGAAAGCCATACTCTGCAAATGAAGGAGATTATCCAGTCATATACCCACTTGATTGAGGAGACACACAAACAGATTGGAGAGGTGAGGACTCCGACTCAGACACAGTAGTATTGTAGTCTGTTTGATTACCGCTGGTAACTGATACCCCTTTCACATACAAAAGCTGTTAATGTTCAGGTAAAAACAACATGGGATACGCAACAAATCGTTATGGAACACTCCGTGGGAATGACAGTGTTGTGCATTCCCACCTGACTGTATTTAACAGGATGCTGTGCTGTGCAAACCTCCATGAGACATATGAAACATGCGAGATCGGATATGACACATTCCAATTTCGAGCCATATCTGCTGATGTTTTTGTTTTCTTCTTGTTTTAAACTTGCTGCTAGTTGTTTTACAGGTAGGCAATATCCAGCCTCTGATTCATGCTAAATTTTGTGTGCATGGTTTCAGGATGTTGGTGATTTCGAATTGCGAAGGGATTTTTGTATCTTGTAAGGTGGTGAAATTAAATTCTACATGGATTGCTTGGGAGAGTTCAAACTTCACAGGTTATTAATTATTATGGTTATGATCAAATACTTATGTCCAGAGTAACAGTCAGGCGTAGTGCCACCATCTGGCAATGGAAAGAGTGGCTTTTTCACCAGTCTGGGTGCAGAGCCTCTGGTGTCCACTGGAGGGCACCTACACCACAAAGCCCACGATTTTAAGATGGCACAGATTTCAAATTGTGAAGGGGATTTGATCTCTTGTAAGGTGTTGAAATTTTGAAACAATGACTCTGTGTTTCACCACACAAAAAGGAAGGCGTCGTACATTCTCCATGCATTACTTAATACAGCTCAGACTTTACTGGTTTATATATAACTTTTTAGTGTAGTACCTTTATCTGGCAACAGAAAGACTGTGGTGGGGGGGGGGGGGGGGGGGGGGGGGGGGGGGGGGGGGGGGGGGGGGGGG
>JAQQZR010000017.1:9511044-9550679 GCA_030068235.1 Notoglanidium macrostoma
AAGACTGTGGTGCCCCCCCCCCCCCCCCCCTCCCCACCCATCTTGGCTGTAATACTCCCAGACAGCTCATCGGATTCATGTCAGAGTTGCTGAAGTTGTTGCTTATGGTTATGATGATTTTCACATGTCCAGAGTGACTTTGTTGTAGTGCTACCATCTGGCAACAGAAAGAGTGACTTTTTTTCACCTGTCTTGGCATAAAATATCATTAAACATGAAGCCAAGATAAACATACTAAGAAGTATAATTATGAAGTAATAATAGTGCAAAATGTGACTATTACAAATATATACACACACGTGCTCTAAAAGTCTATATGAACCAGTTTTAACCAAATTTAGATTAAATGGTGAAATTCCCAAAGTGCATTAAATAGTGAAATTCATGAGTGGTTGTGCAGTGTACATTATGCAGCAAGATGAGCAATATATACAATAATAAGTACATGAGTAACAGTTTCATAGTGTGATTGAAGCCACAAGTGTTTTGCTCCAGTGAGATAGTGCATTAAGTAGAGAGATTCCTGACTGTTTATGCAGCGTACAGTATGTGGCAACAAGAGTAATATGCATGTTACTAAGTACTCAACATGAGCTATGGATTGCAATTTCACAATTTGAAGCAAAAGCCTGTCAGGAGGTTTAGGCACAGTAATAAGTGAATTACTTTTCAATTTTTTACAGCATTATACACTAAAACCATTGACAGATGAAGTGGTTAACATTGATTATCTCATTACTGTGGCACCTAAGGAGTGGAATATATTAAGCAGCAAGTGAACAGTCAATTCTTGAAGTTGATGTGTTGAAGCTGGAAAAATGATTTCATGGATTTTTGCCCCTGCTTCGAAAATTTGGTGTCAAATTTCTTAGTAGAGTCTGTCTATAAGTAATTACTAAAACTTTGTGGCAGCTGCCTACCAGTCATTCCAAAATGGGGCTTAACTTATTCCAACAGCTATAACACATACACATTATGTATTAGGTGGATATACACAGACCTTGAAAGGAATACTCAAGGTAAGGGTCTAAGGCTGTATGCCAAAGTTGGGGTTATAGTCACCCTCAGGGGGTGTGGCTAACTTCAAGTACATTTTTCTCACATACCATATACCTGATTGGGCTGAAATACTCTAACAACCACTTAAGAAAAAGCTAGAAACCACCTGGGTTATGACAATGCCCCATCAACCCCTTAGTGATACTAGGGCGTTGCGTTGGCTGCGCATTCACTTTTCCAGTTGATGATGTTGATAGATACATTCTCTCTGCCAATATACAGAGAAATGCATCCAGTTTAATTGCAAGGAACTTTATCATGCAGCAAGATAATGACCCAAAAAACTCTGATAACACAGCACTGGACTTCATCAGGGGAAAAAGTTTTAGACTGGCCAAATCAGCCTCCAGACTTTAACCAATTGACAAACCTCTCAAAACAGACAACAACTGAAAGAATCTGTGGTACAAGCCTGGAAAAGCAACACAAAAGAAAAATGCAACCCTCTGGTGATGTCAGTGTTGCCAACTTGATGCAAGATTATATTACTTTACTTTGAGATTATCTCTTTCAATAATTTCGCTCACCTAAATAATGGGTGGTCTGCCACCAATGGTGCCATATTGTTTAACACATCTAGATGTAAATATCAGGAAATGAAAGATTTCAAGCATACTCTGGTTTCATTCATCCTCAAACCTAGATGTCTTCAGTGTAAAGCAAAAACAAAGTAATTGGCCTTGCCATTCCAGTTCTTTAAGAGGGGACTGTATACATCAATGTTCATTAGATATTCCTTTTTGGCTACATGGCCACAAGTATGTGGAGTTAATTTTGTCCCGCTTAATTGGCAGTGACGTAACCTGGACATCATTTCAGGGGAGTGAGAAAATAGGCAAAGGATCTGTGCAATTAAATTGAGAAGTGTTATGTACAATACTAGTTTCACTGAAAATAAGGGAAAGTGATATAAAACTAGATCTACTACATATAAAACCGAATAGGCTTATGTTATGGTCTGTTATGAGGCTGACACTGTGGTAGAGTGGGTTGCATCACCATCTCATAGCTCCAAGGTCACCATTTTAATCCTAAGATTGGGTTACAGTTTGTGCAGTGTTTCAAGTGTTCTTCTCACAAAGTGAAAGGATGAATGAGTGAATGTTAAATATGTACAAATTTAGTGTCTAACTATAAGCTTCGTTTATTTTATTGTGAAGGTGCAGAAAGAGTTTATGAATAACATGGAGAACACATCTCTGGAAAGTCTCTTACAGAAACTGGCTGAGAGCAAAGGGACTGGCAGAGAAAGGCCAGGTAACATCAATCACACACACACACACACACACACACACACACACACTCATTCATTCATACAGACATAGGTGCAATTAGTCAGTGGCACAAGAAATTTATCTTCTATTTTATATTTTTTTGGATACTGTATTAATCACTGAGGTTAAATTCTTTTTTATTTACATTTAAGGGTTCACTTTCCCCTGTAATTAGCAGTATATTTTAAGCTTAAACATGTGGAGGTGCCTCCTAGATTTATTTGAATACAAATTTGTTTAAAATATTAAAGGATTTTGGAAGCTTTTTTTTAAAATGAAAAACACAAAACTATTGGCACCCAACAATGAATATATTAGTCACACTTACAATGTAGAGAATATCACCACCTATCTTCATGTAATGTCTAACACAGTTGGACACAGACATCTGTAGAGGTCCATTTAAACCTTTTTGTATATTCTTAAATTTGTGCATTTAAGATACTAGAACTGAACATCTGTTGGAATGACCCAGACATTTCAAAACACTGATTTTGTCTTCCTTCAACTATTTTTTGCATGATTGGGATGCATGTCATTATCTTGCTGAAAAATCAGTTTTCAATCAAGTACTGACCTCCTGTGACATTGCAGTTTATGTGTTAGTTCTCAGGAACTAATTCTGTGATCTTTTGTCTCTCACCATCCTTGTCAATCACTTTACAGAGTCTAATTAGAGCCTGAGTACTGAAGTTGCTAAAGCCCTATTGTTTTTTGGCGTGTTTTGATTATTATTATTAGGGACCGAGCCCTGGAGGTGCATAGAACCCTATTAATTCCATTAGGAATTACTAGAGGGCATGTGGTGCACATAAATTCTCATACATTCTGTATACATTGCGTCATATGGTTCAAACTTCACAGGTTATTGGTTATGATGGATATGATGATATCCACATGCCCAGAATAACTATGGTATCCATCTGGCAACAGAAAGGCCTTTTCTCATTTATAGTTTTCCTAGAGGTTCATTGGATTGATGTCAGATTTGCTGCAGTATATATATATATATATATATATGTATGTGTGTGTATGTATGCATGTATATGTATTATTTATATTTATAAATGTATACATACACACAATATATGGACAAAGGTATTGGGACACAACACTTAATTATTGAATTCAGGTGTTTCAATCATTGCCACAGGTGTGTAAAATCAAGCACCTAGCCATGCAGTCTCCATTTTCAAATATTTGTGAAACAAAACGGGTAATTCTGAAGAACTACGTGACTTCAAGCATGGTACTATGATAGGATGCCACCTTTGAAATAAGACAGTACGTGAAATTTTATCCCTGCTGGATGTTCCATGGTCAACTGTAAGTGGTATTATTGGCAAGTGAAAGTGTTTAGGAACATCAGCAACTCAGCCAAAGACCACATAGTCACAGAATGGGGTCAAGGACTACTAAGGTCCATGGTGCACAAAAATTGTGCGGCTGGAGCTTAATGGAATGGGTTTTCATGGCCGATATGCTGCATGCAAGCCTCACATCACCAAGTCCAATGCCAAGTGTTGGATGGAGTGGTGAAAAGCACGTCGGCACTGGACTGTGGAGCAGTGGAAATATCTTTTATGGAGTGACGAATCATGCTTCTCTGTTTGGTAGTCAGATGGGCGAGTCTGCGTTTGGCGGATGCCGGGAAAGCGTTTCCTGCCTGACTGCATTGTGCCAATTGTGAAGTTTGGTGGAGGAGGGATAATGGTGTGGGGCTGTTTATTCAAGGTTAGGTCCCTTACTTCCAGTGAAGGGCAATCTTAATGATTCAGCATACCAAGCCATTTTGGACAACGCTGTGCTTCCAACTTTGTGGACACAGTTTGGGGAAGGCCCTTTTCTATTCCAGCATGACCGTGCCCTAATGCACAAAGCAAGGTCCATAATGACATGGTTCGAAGAGTTCGGTGTTTGATGGAACTTGACTTGCCCGCAGAGAGCCCTGACCTCAACCTCAACCTCAACCCCATCGAACACCTTTGGGATGAGCTGGAGCAGAGATTGTGAGGCAGGCCTTCTTGTCCAACATCAGTGCCTGAAGTCATAAATGCTCTACAGAATGAATGGGCACAAATTCCCACGGAAACACTCAAATCTTGTGGAAAGCCTTCCAAGAAGAGTGGAAGCTTTTATAGCTGCAACTCCATATTAAAGTCTATGCATTTGAATGCAATGTCATTAAAGTCCCTGTTGGTATAATGGTCAGGCGTCCCAATACTTTTGTCCATATATGTATCTCTCACTCTCTGGTATAACACCACCATCTGGTAACAGAAAGAGTGGCTTTTTCACTGATCTTGGCTTAGTTAAAAACCCTATGAATTGTCATGTAGTGTTAATCTGGTGAGATCACTAGAATTATGACATGCCCAGAATGACTCTCTGGTATAGACTCTGCTATAGGCAACAGAAATAATGGGTTTTTCACCCATCTCCGCAATATTGCTCCTGGACAGTAGTGGTTATGATGATATCCACAGGCCCAGACTATCACCCTGGTATAGTGCCTCCGCCTGACAACAAAAAAAAGACCTTTTTTATCAGATTCATGTCAGATTTGCTATAGTTATTGGTTATAATGCTTATGATTTCTTATTATATCTACATGCCCAGCTTTACTCTCTGGTATAGTGCCACCCTCAAGCAACATAGAGTGACTTGTTCCTCAATCTCAGATTAGTAAAAAAGAACTATTTTAATTATCATGTTGTCTTAATTTGGTGACAGAACCAGAGGTGCAAGGGCCGATCATCTTCATTTTCTGCTATATTGTTTGATTGTATTTATAAATTTGTATGTACTTCTATACCTGATAGCTGACTTTCACAGTTCAACATCTCTCTCTTTTTTTATTCAGTTCAATGTCTCATCTGGCTTTTTAGGTTTCCCCTTGATGCCAGATAACAAGGTGATTTTATAGGTATATAAACATCATCGTATGTGGGCAAAGTCAGCAGCAAAATTACTGGAAACTTAGAATAAAAAATATTTTGTAAAAAAGTAATGACGATCATACTGGTTGTTTTCGCCCTCTGCCAGTCTGTAACTTTGTCCCTGATGTCTGCTGCTTGACCTTGTTCTTATGAATGGCTGTCTTTGAAATTTTGAGGATGGAAGCAACCTGATGCTCATTGTATCCTTCTGTCAGTAAAGCCAGAATTGAAACCATCTATTTCTCAGTCAAAACTATTCTTTTTATCTCTTTCGGCATGATGATTAGCTATTATTGTATTCCAATTAACTGTAACATTCTACTAGCATCTTTTTTGCCATCCAAACTGGTCCTATTGCAAGAGAATATTGATGCCCAGAGTAGTAGTTTTTATATTTTTCATCAATAAATAAGATTTGATTCAGGTGAGCACCTATTCAGTACCTCATTATGTAAAATGAGGTGTGCTTGTGAAGATTCAGAGATGATGACCTTACTCTGGTCCTCTACAGTCCAATCCCTTAGCAAACCTCAGCTCTTCTTTGCTTCTCATTCATGAATGGCTTTTTTCTAGCTTTGCAGGACTTGCAGGACCCTGCCCACGAGGAGCCTGTTTTGAACCTTCATTACTGTCAGCTGCCATTTGCCATTCTTTTTGTAGTTTACTTGATGGCATCCTATGGTTGTTGGTGACATTTGTAGGTGTTGGTATGATTTTATATATTTTTTATATATATATACTTTATATATATATATTATATATAGGCTGAGCTGCAATTAGGCAGTTACTATCCTGTAATCAGAACCTACAAGTTCAAAAGAATTGTAGGCTTCACAGTTTTTTTGCTCTGTTTCGCCACCTGAGGTTCATCATTATGTAGTCCAGCTGTGCATGTTGGCCATTTGGGTAAGTAAATGACCAGAGCTTACTAGCTCTTTTTTGTTTTGAATGTGTTGTTCAGCAACACCAATTCATAGCTGGTCATAAACATGACCATTTCTGTTGCTTTCTTCATGATATTGATATTCCATTTGAATCTCTTTTTCCAATCTTTGCATTCATGTAGCCCCCTAATCAATAATACCCCATGTGTTGGCAGAAATATGATGACCTCTGATAGTAAGTTGTAAAAGTCTGTAGCCTCTTCATCATTGAACAGATTGGTTGGGCTGCAGCAGGAGATCACTGTTGTGCTTACGTTCCCATTAAAGGAAGCAACCAGTATCGTTTTTGAGACGCTCAGTTTTGTTTAAAGCCTTTCTCGCTTTCTTGCAATTCTTCCTCGTTCTTTGTTGCTGGTTATGCCTGGCTGTGCTTGTATATATTTAATGTAGTGCACTGCTCAATATATCCACCAACAACATCACTGAATCCAATGAGCTTGTATATGCCACTGCCACAGATATCCTGGAGATGCTTGAGTATCAGATCAAGACCACGAATGTAGAGTGCCCAGCATGGGGAAGGAGGTTGGAAGCCAAGATCAGGGAAGCCCATTGGGACATTGGCCGGCTCACAGAAGTGCAAAAAGAAGTCATGAGAGACCTGGGTCCTGGGAAAAGAAGTACAACAAGATGTTGTTCTCCTCCGGGACATCCGACAAGTGAGGCTCCGGAGACTGCCAAATGAAGACTGACCGCTCTGCCCACAAGATTGTAGAGATACACCAGGAAGGCAGAGGCCAAAAGAATATATGGCCTGTTCTCCAAAGAACCATCTAGGGTGTTCACAGCTGCAATGGAATAACAGCAGAAAAAGATTAGATCCATCCAGATCTGAGTCTGAGAAATACTGGAAGGACGTATGGGAGAAAGAGGCATCACACAACACCAATAACAAGTGGCTGGAAGACCAAAGAGCAGACCACAGCAATCTCCCAGAACCAAAGCCAGTCACCATCACCAAAACAAATCTCCAACAATGAGTCTCCGGCATGAAGAAATGGACAGAACCTGGAACTGATGTGATACACACCTACTGGTTGAAGATGCTAACAGCATTCCATGACCACCTGGTAGATCAAGAGAGCTTCTAACAACTGGTACTCACTCAAATTGGCTCACACAGAATAGGACAATCCTGATCATGCGTGATCCCCAGAAGGGCGCACTGCCATTCAACTAATGGCGCCTTTTACGCACCATGGACCTTAGTACCTGTTGATCCCGCTCTGTGACTTTATGGTTTTCTGCTTTGGCCTTCTGCTTTGTGGCAGAGTTGCTGTTGTTCCTAAACATTTCCACTTGCCAATAATACCACTTCCAGTTGACTGTGGACTATCCAGCAGGGATGAAGTTTCATGAACTGTCTTATTGCAAAGGTGACATCCTATCACAGTTCCATGCTTGAAGTCACTGAGTTCTTCAGAATGACCCATTTTCTTTCACAAATGTTTGTAAATGGTGACTGCATGCCTATGTGCTTGATTTTATATACCTGTGGAAATGTTTGTCCCAGTACTTTTTTCCATATAGTGTAGATGGTCACAAGTCATCAAACAAAGCTGAGCTCAGTCACGGGTGACATATAATCACACGAGAGTGTGAAAGACTGGTGGAGAGGATGCCAAGACCCACGAAAGCTGTTATTTATTACGATAACTATTAACCTTATCAACAGAATGTAAACCTGGAGACTATTGTGTCCACCAGCCAAGCTCAAGACATGGTCTAAATGGCTGACTCAGGTGTGAGAACAAACCCCCTTTTTCTCCTACACATCCTGGAATCTCTGTGGCCTTCACACACTCAACAAAAGCTCTACACTTAAAGATAAATTGAACAAAACTCCCTTTTGTGGATCAGTTAGGATGATTTAGCAGTCCCAACCCTCATGGAATCTGAACAGGATGGTGCCTGGCTATAAAAAATAAGGACCAGTGGGTCATACAAAGGTTGACCCCAAGTTAAACTCAGGACTGAACCCTTGAATCCATGAAAACCAGAGATTCAGCAAAGTTATCATAAACCTCCCATCCAAGCAATGATTCGCAGATTATGTTCCTAAATCAGGATTTTTCTTTATGGATTTCCATTTAATCATGGTAGATCTGAATGAATTTGCGCACGAACGAAGCCACGCATGAACCAACCGAGACTTAACCCTTGGGACGCAAGCACTTCCTCCCTCACTCTCTCACACACCTATACATCCGGACCCTACACACTGGTTAAATAAGCACATTATTCAAATCTCAAGCTTCCCAGTAGTGACCCAACCTGTCAACAGTGAGCCAGTTCAAGAGGTAAAAGTGATTGTTAATGCAACTGCTGTTTTTTTTAGTTCTCTTTGCTGTGATTCCCCATGTGCACCCTGACACCTTTACTTAAACCCAGATCATTCACAAACATACAAACTACTATTGTCCTTTAATCTTCACCCTTCTTTCCCATTGTTAAGATAGCCATGCACCACTCAGGTAGCAACAAAGGTTATGTTAACAACAACAACCAGGGACCAATTTATTTATTTATTTTATTTCTTTTGCTGGTTTGATTGTTTTGGTTGATTGCCAATTTTAACCTTATTTCCAGTTTTTCATGTGTTCACTGATAACTCTTCAAACCTGTTCCAAGCTCAAAGCCACATCACACAGCTGGGAGCAGAGATCCAGCAACAAAAATCCAACAATGAGATGGAGAGACGCACAATGAAAGAAGAAATTTGCAAGCTACAGGAAGCCCTTGCTGACTTCTAAAATGATGCAGACCACCATGAATAGGTAGCAAAGGCCGTCCAAGAAATTCTCACAGCACGGCTTACACAGACTGATGCACATGGACAAGGCCACTACAGAGCTTGGAGACATGACCTGTTATGTAACAACCATAGCCACTCCTCTAGAAGAAGCCCAGAAACCAGAAGTTGACCTCAGCCAAGAACTTGGCCGCTACAAAGAACAGCTCCATGGTAGCCAGCAGAAACTTGAGGCAAACGCATCTCACCACCCAATGACAATACCACATGAGACATTATCAACCAGCCTCAGCCAGCTGTCCGATGCTCAAGAGGCTAACCACCAGAACAGCATGCCACAAAGCCTGTCCTCAGAGACCCGGCTTCCAAACTCCAGGAAGTAACTGTTGGAGAACGGCAGCAAAGAAGCCAGCCTCCCAAGAAAGATTCCACAGCATGGAGGAGTCTCCACCAAGTAGCTAGATAAGGTGACCCAGAATAATGACACCTTCACACCTTGCCCTTCATGTAGCTCCCAGGACAAAATTAATCTGATTATGTTAAGTTCTAATTAGGGGTCTAAGGTCTAATTAGGGTAATGTCAAGTGTAGAAGTCCACAGCTTCCTCAACAAGCAACCAAACCAAGTTGCTACATGAAGCACTAACATGGGTATCACGAAATCGATCAGGCCTACTACAACCGCTTCTGCAGAGCCTCCTTGAAATTAACCAGCAAAGCAAGCGGCGTTGCACTGTGTTCTAACATCTTTCTATCATAGCTAGTATTACCTTTTTCATCAATTTGTTCTACAGTAGCTCTTCAGTGGGATAGAACAAAATGACATAGCCTTTGCTCTTTGGGCTAGTCTTTGCCCTTTGACTTTTAGGCTTTCTACCTCAGCTCCTCTAGAATGACCATAAAAGAGGGAATACAGGAAGTGGTGGGTGTTGGTTTGTTGGTGTACTGGTTTTCATTGCTTGTGTATGCAAACAATAAGAGAGAATTGTTTCCCTAGTCTTTTAGCTGTAAAAATTGCTTTTCATTGTATATATTGGTGCACTTTGGAATTTGTTCATGTGTTGGGATTTTTTGGACTTGGCTGTTGTGGATTATCCTACTATATATCTTGAAGGCGTTGTCAACAACGCTGGAGGACTGCACCCAATGTTGTCATCTCTCTTCATCATTGCGTAAGAGTGTACTGAGACTTACCTATTCACTGGTTGGATTACTCCAAAGACTTAAATGGCCATCTTATATACAGCAGGACTGGTGTTATCTTTGGGAACAAGATAACACATATATCTATGTGTATATATTGTAGCAAGCGAGCTATCTGAGCTAACACACATACCACGCTGGAGACAGGAAATATGGTGCGAAAAGTGAAAGTCCGTGATTTATTTTAGCAATTCCACACAAACTCAAAAAAAACTAGTACAGGAAACAAAAAAACCAAACTGTAACGAGTGTCTGTTGTGCTCAGTGCAGGGAAATCCGTCTCGTCGCGAAACAGGAAAGCGGCGCACACATGGGGGATTGATGCGGGCTCGGCACAGTCCTTACTGCTAGTCACGGGGAATCTGCACAGAAAAGAAACACAGGACAGCTCTCAGCGTGTAGATGGGAGTAAAAACGCACTCACCCTCATGTGTCGCTGCTTCCTTTTTAAAGCCTGTCACCGCGGATTGGAGACAGAATAATTAACTCTCTCCAGACGTGCCGGGTTTAGCCGCCCCTCCTCCGTTGCTGTGATTCCTCTACTGGGATTCTGGCTTTCCCACGCGACGTCATCTCCGGGGATTCTGGACGGGAAGGAGCGCTTGTCTATGCAGAAGTGCGGGGCCACAAACGCCACAATATGAATCTCACTGTTTTCCTGTTTACTCTATTACACTTCTGGAAAAACCCTTTGTTTGTAAAAAAAATCAAATAAATAAATACTTAATACGCTTGTCTGTCAGTTGTACATACTCACTGGTATGTAGTATCATTACTTGCATGACTGCATTTATCGCCAATTTAGTGCGTGTGCTAGGCATTGATGAGGCAAATGCAACAAGCAGTTCACTGTCTGTCCTTCATTGGACCAGTACTAACCACTGCATACTGGCAACACCCCATAAGACCTGCCGTTTGGAGATTCTCTGACCCATTCGTCTAGCTATCACTATTTGGACCTTGTCAAAGTTGGTCAGATCTGTTCACTGTTCACTTGCTGCCTAATATATCCCACTACTGACAGGTTCCAGTGTAATTAGATAATCTCTGTGTGCGTGTGTGTTGAAAATGGATTCTTAGTTTGATTACATTGAATATCGTTTAAACGAAAGCTATTTTATTGACACAAGTCCCCAAAATAATATTTTTAATGAATAACTTGCAAATGTATATTCTTTATTTTTTAAAACAAGGAATAGATTTTAATTATGAAGCTTTTTTGCAGTTTTGCACTTTTTTTAAACTGCTAGCTTGATATACATGTATAGTTGTCAGTGTTTAAATTACTCAGTCATTGTGTGTATTTCTGAACTGTATGAGTTTTATGTGCTATAATCCTGAACTGAATGGCAACAACCAAATACATTCCAAAACTGCAATACCTGATTATTTTCTTTTTGCTGTATATGCTTACAGGGCCCATTGACTTTGAGGAATGCAATGTTTCTCTTACTACAGAAGGTATGTAACATTTCTGGATAAAAAAATGTTATAAAAGTCTCTTTGAAATCTATGATTTAGCCATGGCATTTACAATTTTTGTCCATTTGCTACATCAATATGGAAGACACCTGAAAACTGAACTTTTCTGCTTTATCAGCTAAAAAAGCATACATGGTTAACACAAATACAGTTTGCTCTATGCAAAAACCAGTTCATTAAAATGAAAGGACATTAGTTAGTTCTGCACCATGATGGATTATATATGTGACATTTGTGACATCAGCTTTTGTGAGCAAGTAGACAGTAGAAGGGGACTGGGATAGCTATGAGGTGAATTTCATGCCATATTTAAAAACAAAAAAGGCTTGCATAATGTTTTGGAAGGCTGAAAAAAATTCAGAAAAAAAATCTCTGCAAACATTTTGTATTTGATTTATTTGGAGATTACTGTATGTGTGGCAATCTGGGGAAGCCTGCTAGTTGCTGTGGTTGTGGTTGGAGCACTGACATTCTGGAAATGCACTCTTGTTTGGATACATATATTCCATCATAGGACAAAGGTGATCAGTTACAATCATTTTGTATTAATCTGCAGTGATTCTTACCTCTAAGGAAACAAACCATGCCAACTAAATGCCTTATACAGCATAGCAGAACTACCTGTATTCCGTTGATTAGTCACACATTTGTTTGTGCATATTGTTGTGTCAAAATGGGTCTTGAAATTGCATTAGGTGACCTCAATAAAATTTGTGTATCTAGGTGCCAAACCTAGAAAGAGGAAGGCCTTTGCTATTCCAGGGCGAAGAAAAGACAAGGATACAGATTCCACGTAAATGGAAACTTCTTTTTTGGGGGGCTGTTATATTGTGGTCGATTAAATCCATAAATAATGTATTACATTTAATAAATTAATATTTGGCTGTATGAATTAATTGTATTTTTTTAATATAATGCTAGCGTTCATTTATTGTTTTATTAAAAGTAATTTATTATGATTCTTTTTCCTTTAACTCAGTGAATCTACAGAGCTTGAAACTACTGTGAGTATTCCTTTAGATTTTTTTCTTTTTCAGGTAGTTGCAATGCCTAAATAATACTGATTGTGTTCTGTGGGTTCATTTGCTTTTTTTTATTAATATCTACAATGCATTTAAAATTTAAGGTTCTAAAAGATAAAATGTGTGAATGTGGGGCTATGAGTAGTATAAAATTATTAAACATAGAGAAAAGAATAATAAAACATTACAACAAATCTACATTTGCAATAGACTTCTGCTTAAAATTTATATGAAATATTTATTTCAGAAAATAAGCTGACTAATTCTTCTAATGTATGACTGCCTGAATTTAAAATTTTATCTTTTGCACAGAACACTGCTAATGGAGCTCCGCCAGATATCTATGGCCCCATAGATTTTCAAAATGCTGTGAGTTGTCACCAAATGTTGCAAAATTGTCTGTATAATAAATGAAATATTTGTGAGAGGGGAAAAAAGAATGTAATGTATGTAGCGTTTTGTACTGTAGTGCTTAATGTGCATTATTTTCTCCTAGAATGTGCCTCAGGTGGATGAAGAGGGTTTTTGTATCAGACCGGAAATCAGTGAAAATGATATCCTTTATCAATGGCTGTCTCCCAGATTAGCCTGTCTACTTAGTGTAAAAGTCATACTAATTTGGTAATACTGAATATTTATGATGTATATTAATATTTATTATGTGTGTCTCTTACTCTACCAGGGACCTTGGGGGTTGAGGGTTCACTGTTCCTAGAACTGCACCTTTCTGGACAGAGACCTCAGTTGTTGTACCTGGGATCTGTTGGAGCCATTCTCCATATTTGGGAGTCAGAGCCCCTAATGCTCCTATTACCAATGGAACCACTTTAGACCTTCCGCATCTGTTCCAGTTGTTCCTTCAGGCCTTGGTACTGCTCGATGCTTTTTTTCCTGATGTTACTGTCAGCTGGGATTGCCACATCTATCACTACTGCTGTTGTCTGCTCCTTATCAACCACCACTATGTCTGGTTGCTTGGCCTGCAGCTGTGTATCTGTAGGGAACTGGAACAAGACACCCCTGGACTAGGTCAGAAAAGGTGGAACTGATGGAATGCTACTATAACAGCAAGCCCAAGGAAAGAGGCTACATGCACTGAATATTGGAACTATGGAAAACCAAAAGACCAACATCCACTCTGACTAAGAAACAGCTCTTGGCTCAATGCTGTAACATCACTAGAAGGAAGCTACTCTCACAGCTTGAACTTGGAAGACTACAACCCCAAATTAGGAACACTACAGGTGATGGAAATGATGATCAGCCACTGGCACTTACAAGTACACTACATGACAGTCTGCCACCAGTCATGACAGTCTGCCACCAGTCATGACAGAAGCATCCGCTAAGCTGAAGATGAGGATTGAGGCCTAACTACGTTCAGTCAACCCGTGGGCATGACTCTCTCTGCTAACTGCCAAAGTTCCTTCAGAGGAGATGCGTGCAGATGTTAACAGTGCACTGCTCAATATATCCACCAAGACCATCACTGAAACCACTGAGCTTATATATGCCACTGCCACTGTATTTCTGGAGATGGTTGGTTACAAAATCAAGACCAAGAGTGTAGAGTGCCCACCGTGGAGAAGAAGGTTGGAAGCCAAGTTCAGGGATGCCCAGAGGCACATCAGCCGGTTCACAGAAGTGCAGAAAGAAGTTATGAGAGACAGGTGCTGGGTCATGAGTAAGTACAATATGATGTCCATAAGTGAGGATCTGGAGATTGCCAAAGACTCACAGCTCTGGCCACAAGACTGCAGAGATACACCAGGGAAGCAAAGGCCAAAAGAATAAATGGCCTGTTTTCCAAAGAACCATCTAGGGTGTATTCACAGTTGCAAGGGAATAACAGCAGAGGACGATTAGATCCACTGAACTGGATGCTGAACTGGACAGCACCTGGACCTGACATGATGCACAGCTACTGGCTGAAGAAACTAACCACACTCCATGACCGCCTGGCAGCACAAAGATGACCTGAGGTGAGCTGCTAACAACGGGCACTCACCCAGACTGGCTAATGGGTAGGACAATCCTGATCATGAAGCATCCCCAGAAGGGTACTCTGCCATCCAGCTGCAGGCCAACAACTTGCCTCTCCACAATGTAGAAGCTCCTCTCAGGCATCATAGTTGATAAACTAGTCAGATGAGTCAATACATGAATAGAGCTCAGAAAGGAATTGGAACCAACACCAGAGGGTAAAAGCACCACCTACTAGTTGATGGAGCATTCACCCAAGACTTTAAGACTAAGCAGACCAACCCGAGCACAGCCTGGATTGACTACAAGAAGGCCTATTAATCGATGCCCCACACATGGATTCTGGAATGCTTGGCACTATACAAGGCTAACAATGCACTGAGAAGCTTAATCAAGAACTCAATGCGGTTGTGGAAGCCAATGCCAAGGCTTCAGTGGATATAAAGTGTGGTATATACAATGGTGATTCACTGTCCCTGCTGCTGTTCTGCATAGGCCTGAACCCCCTCGGCTACATCACAAAGAGTGGATATGGATACAAGTTCAGAAGTGGAGTAGCCATCAGCCATCTCCTGTACATGGATGACCTCAAGCTGTATGCCAAGAGTGAGCGAGACATTGACTCAATGATCCCCCTCAGCAGAATCTACAGCGAGGACATCGGGATGTCATTCGGACTGGATAAATGCGGATGCATGGTGGCCAAGAGAGGGAAGATGATCAGGACTGAGGGGAGTGGAGTTACCAGAGGACAAAATTGCAGATATTCAGGACAGCTTCAAGTACCTTGGTATTCTACAGTCCAGTGGGAATCAGGATTAGGTTACAAGATCATCAACCACAGCCAAATATCTCCAGAGGGTCAGACAGGAACTCAGAAGCCAGCTGAATGGTAGAAATAAGATCCAAGCCATCAACATGTATACCCTAAATCAGATACCCATCTGGAATAGTGAACTGGTCACAGGAGGAAATAGATGCCACTAATGTCAAGACATGGAAACTCCTCATGATGCACAGAGGGTTCCATCTGAAGTCCAGCTCCCTGAGACTCTATGAACAACAGACAGAAGTGGGACATGGATTAGTGAGTGTCAGAGACACTATGCAGAATGAAACAAGGAACATCTGTGAATACATCAAGAAGATGGCCCCCCAGGATGAACTGATGAGAGTGTTTCAGGCAGCAGAAGAGAGATGATGATGAGGAGGATGAGAAAGCATCATGGAAGACCAAGATCCCCCATGGAATGTACCACTTGCAGATAGAGTAAGTGGCTGACATCAGGAAATCCTACCAATGACCAGAAAAAGCAGGCCTGAAGGACAGCACAGAGTCTCAACACAGAACAGGCTTGTGCTACTGTTTATACACACCACATCTGTAGAGGCAGGGGTCTACCACAGTAGGCAGGACCCAACGTGCAGGCTATGCAAAGATCCCCCTGAGATTGTCCAGCACATAGTAGCTGGGTGCAAGATGCAGGCTGGGACAGCATATTACTGAAAGGCATAACCAAGTAATGGGGATAGAGTACAGATAAGTCTTCATCAATTTTGGGCTAGAAGTTCCCAAGTCCTGATGGGAGACACGACTGAAAGTAGTTGAGAACAAAAGAGCTAAGATCCTGTGACACTTCAAGTTCCAGACATATAAGCAGCTGCTGGCCAAACAACCACACATAGTGGTGATTGATAAGGAGCAGAAAACAGCAGTAGTGATGGATGAGGCAATTCCAGCTCACAGTGACATCAGGAAGAAGGCGCATGAGAAGATTGAGAAGTACCAAGGCCTGAAGGAACAACTGGAACAGATATGGAAGGTGAAGTCCAAAGTGATTCCAGTGGTAATAGAATCATTAGGGGCTGTGACTTCCAAACTTGGAGAGTGGCTCCAACAGATTCCAGGTACAGCAACTGAGGTCTCTGTCCAGAATTGTGCAGTTCTAGGAACAGCGAAGATACTGCACAGAACCTTCAAACTTCCAGGCCTCTGGTAGAGGACCTGAGGTTGAGGAAGACATTCACACATACAGTACCATCGCCCAAGTAGGGGGAGGTGAGAGGAGGCAATTACGCCACCACCACCATTCTGTACTATTGGCACAAGTCTGGTTGGGTCAATGGATTCATGCTGTTTGAACCTATTTATGACCCTAAAATTTGTGTGCTTCAGCAGAAAGCGAGATTCATCAGACTAGACTCTGTTTTTCTAGTCTTCAGCTTTCCAGCTTAGGTGAGCCTGTGTCCACTGCAGCCTCAGTTATCTGTTCTTATCTAACAGAAGTGGAACCCAACATGATCTTCCACTGTACTCCATTCACCCCAAGGTTTGTTGTCTATGGTATCAGGTAAACCTAGTTCACCTTGTGGCTCTACAGTTACTAATTTGTTGCTGTAGACAACTTTGCCAGCCTACTTCTACTCCATATATAAGTGGACGGAGACCATCACTGACCAGGTAATATTGGGTGGTGGATCATTGTCAGGATAGCAGATACACTGACGTGGTAGTAGCATGCATTGTGGCTGTTGCAGCAATGTTGCTTGGATTTTTAAATACCTCACTGTTATTAAAAATCAATAGCTGTTCTGTTGAAGCTCTGATGAATGGCTCGAAGATGATTAAGACCAATTCTTCCTTTAAAAATGAATTAAGGTTACAAACTGTACGTCTACAAGCTGGACTAATATTGTAGATGCATCTAATGAAGTGGACATTAAGTATACACTGTGCTCAAAAACAGCAATTATGCTCTTGCTGGTAAACCTTGTATTCACTACAAGACACCCATTCTAAAGGTTGGTGTCACTGGCATGCTGAAATTGGTTCACCACCAAAATAATATCTGACCAACCAAGCAATTTGTACATAATAAACTGGCACTATATACACAAACAGTCCATGTCCAGCATGATTCCTTGATGATTCTATCCACATACCAAAGAAAACAATTCTTCATCCAGTGATTCTGATGAAGAAGACGAGCGAAGAAAATTTCATGTGGAAATAAAACCAGTGCAGCCCGACAGTGGCACACAGCAGCACAAAGCCACCATTGATGAGTTGAAGGCTTCTATTGGAAACATAACCCTTTCCCCTTCTGCTACGGTAAGGCGTACTTACATGCACACATTTACACAGAAATACAAGAGCATTTAAAACATAAACATGGGCGCATACAAGTACTAACCACAACAAAGAAACACATATGTCACATGTATCTTCCATTCATACCTGTTATTGGCCATTCAGCCTCACTCCGCCCTCTGTCTCTCACACTCTTCCTCATTATTTCTATGGCCCTTCATCCTCTGTTGGTCTTAGTGCCAATAGAGGGCAGGACATTGCTATTATCTCTCCATATACTACCAACTAATTACCATCCCTCAGAAATTTACTTACAAAGATTTCATGCCTGATGTTTTTCTCTATGTTTTGTAGTAATAGAGATTTCCCTTTCAGGCTCACAGTAGGCATGAATGCATTTGGCATTGCTTTCTTTGTTCATGGAATAATACAAGTGTTATTTGTCCCATTTCAGATCAATAATGTGTTATACTGCTTACTGCAATCAACACAAATCACATGTTTCTTTATATAAATGTATTTTAAGGTCCCTTATGTAGGATTTTGAGGTTATTACCAATGGAGTATATATTAGCAGAAATGGAGTATATATTCCTTAATATACTTATGGAATACAAACATATGTTTTCATTTCATTTCACCTGTATGTAATATGTGAGTTTGGTTTCTGCCTTGTCATGCAAATTGTCTTCCTTCCTGTCTAACTAAATGTGTTACGCCTACCCAATATACAGTTCCATTTAAAGGTGTTGGAATGACGTGACCAATTCTTTTGTTTTTTACATTGTTTTTTACACTGAAGACATTTGGGTTTGGGAAAAGACAAATGAAATGATTAATCAAAGTTTCAGCTTGCATTTTCTGATATTTACATCTAGACATGTTAGAACAGAACACCTTTGTTGGAGCCCACCTATTTTTCAAGTGATAAAACATTTTGGAACACATGACTGACCGATGTCTCTTGTTGTCTAGATTGATTTTTTTTTTAACATTTAATAGCTTTGAATGTCTTTGTTTGAGACCTGGGTTTTGCCTCTGAAGAATGCATTTGTTGCTAAAAAGGATAAAATAACTTGAAGATCAGAGAGCTGTCTTTGGGAGTAAAGGAAGCAATTTTGAAGCAGACAGGAACATTGTGTGAGCTGTAAAGTAAAATGTTTGCTGATGTTTATGGCAGGTTTTTTGCTGGAAGCTTGACTGCCAAGCCAGTCATTTTTTTTTTCCTCCATTGATCACCTATGATGATCTATTTATAAGCAGTTCTAGTTCAGCGTTATGTTGTAGGCACTGCATTAATTCGGAGCAGTCATGCTCATCATAATCCATAGATACAGTGTCAGAGTTTATTGGTAGTGTTGCTTGCAGGTACATTTACATTTGTCATTTGGCTGATGCCCTTATCCAGAGCGAGTTGCATACATCTTATTTTATACAAGTGAGCAGTGAAGGGTAAGGGCCTTGCTCAAGGGCCCAGCAGTAAAAGCTTGACGGTGCTGGGGTTTGAACTCACTGAGCTACCATAGACCCCTTGCACAGGTACTTTCTCAGTGATTAGATTAAATGTTTCCAAGATCACAGTATATAGATTGCGATAGACCAACACTGTCAGGAACGCAGCCAGGAGAGAACGCAGTTGCAGTTTTGTTTCTTTATTAAAAGATAACACTCAAGCAGAAGTACCAAATCGGCAGGCAAAGACAATATACATAAACAGGCAAGGTTTACTCGATCAGCAAACAGGACCACATAGGATAGGCAAAATTCAGAAACCAGAAAACAAACATTAGTCAAAACCATAAGTCAACCACGAGAGATATACCACTTGGCAGATAGCACACTCTGGGCAAACTATTGCTTTGCAAAAGGCAGGTGTATGTGTTGGCATGTATTTAATGTGAGTCCAGGGCATGGTAGATAATTTGATGCTTGTGCATCCAATTAAAATTCCGGGGAAACAGATCTTGTGCGTGGGAGTGAGTGCTCATGGGAGTTGGAGTCTCTGGTAGGTCTTACAGAGCCTCTCTCCAAAGAGCTACCTCCGGGAGCTGAATGTTTGCGTGGGTGCCCTCTAGAGCCATAGCTCTCCCAGTCAACTAAGTATTAGAGACCTTCTTTCCTCCAGCGTGATCGCAGGATTTCCTTTATTGTATAGTCTGTTTGTCCTTCAATTTCTATGGGCACAGGTGGTGTATTGGGTGGTGAGTCTGAATCTAGTGGGCCTTGGATGACCGGTTTGAGCTGTGAGACGTGGGACATTGGTTTGATGCAGCTGTGATGGGGAGATTCAATCTGTAGGTGATGGGATTGATTTGATGAATGACTTGATAGGGTTCTATATACTGGGCATTAAGTTTTTTACATCCTGGAAGACCCCTCAAGGTCTCGTGTGGAGAGCCAAACCAATCCCCTTGTTCGTATGAGGAGGTGTTGCCCTGGTGGCAATCAGTGTAATGCTTGGTGGTTTTTGGCTGCTTGCTCGAGGCGCTGGTGGGTGTTTTCCCAGACCTGTTCGCTGCATGAGAACCACTCATCCACTGCTGGTGAGGAAGTGGAGAAGGCGTTCCACGGGAACAGTGGGGTCTGATAAAATATGATGCACTGAAAGTGCGTAATTCAAGTGGCTGAGTGACAGAGGGAGTTCTATTCTATTCTAAGTGATGGAGGGAGTTCTAGTTCTATACTCTGCCCATGGGAGAAATCTAGACCGGTCATCCTGATTGTGGCTGCAGAATGTTCTTAAAAACCTCCCAATTTCTTGATTGACTCGTTCAACTTGCCCTTTGGACTGTGGGTGATAGGCTGAGGTCAGACTTAATGTGATGGCAAGTTTCTCCATGAAGTTGAACCAGACCTTAGAGGTGAATTGTGGTCTCCGATCACTGACTAAATCTTCAGGGATTCCATAGTATCTGAAAACTTGTTGAAACATGGTTTCAGCCCATTCAATTGCCCAGGGTAAAGATGGAAATGATCTGAGTCTTATTGATTTGGAGAATCGATCAGGTATTACCAGGATGATAGTGTTTTCTTCAGATTCTGGTAAATCTGTGACAAAATCTATAGTGAGATGTGACCAGGGGCATTGTGATGTAGGCAAGAGTATGAGTTTCCCTGCAGGAAAGATTCGGGGCACTTTGGCTTGTGCGCAGGTACTTGTTTGTCATCAACCATATTAGGCCACCAGCATTTTTCTCAGAAGAGATCATGGGTCTTATGGGTGCCAGGATGTCTAGTGGCTGGTGAAGTGTGTGCCCAAGTGATAAGTGATTCTGAGGCGTTCACTTCCACCATGAATGGTTGTGTGGGATCTAGGTGGTGTAGGATGGGGGGCGTGGTAAAGGCTTGCTTTAGTTGGTAGAAGGCTTCATCTGCTGCGTTATTCCAGGATAGTTTCTTGGCCCCATTTTTTATGATGAAGTCATGGGTGCTGCCATGGTGCTGAATTCCAGAATAAACCTATGGTGGAAGTTGGCAAAGCCTATGAATCATCGGAGCTCCTTTATGAATCGTGGAGTGGGCTAGTCAGTGACTGCCTTAACTTTGGTTTGGTTCATGGTGACTCCACCTTCACGGAGTGTGTCCTCAGTGTCCCAGAAACGCAACACTGGTCACATTAAATTCACATTTTTCTCCTTTGATATACAGCTGGTTTTCTCTGAGCTTAGATAGCGCCATACTTTTGTGGTGCACATAGGTTTCTCAGGAGGGTGAGTAGATTAAAATGTCATCGATATAAGCAGGAATTGTCCCTAAAAGTCTCTTAAAACATCATTGATGAAACATTGGAATACCTCTGGGGTGCAGATTAATCCATATGGCATTACATGGTACTAGTAGTGTCCGGTAGCTGTACTGAAAGCTGTTTTCCATTCATCCCCCTCTAGAATCCTGATCAGGTTGTAGGCGCTGCACAGGTCAAGTTTGATGAAGTTGTTCTAGAGTGGAGGGTACCAGCGGGAGAGGATAGGGATATTTGACAGTGATTTGGTTGAGGCCTCTGTAATCAGATCTTGTGGTCTAACAAACAAAGTAGCGCATAATTGTGAAGTGGAAAGAAAATAATACATGGTATTCAAAATTTTTTACAAATACAAATCTGAAAAGTGTGGCGTGTATTGGTATTCATTGTATATCTACAAATTCTATCACTGATGTTCTATGGTTACTTGCCATGGCTAAGTTGGAGACCTTTGTTTTGAATTTCACCTCTGTTGCAAGGGGGCCTCTGAATGCATAGAGACAGGGTTGAGACCATGTGAAGGCAACAATTTTACTCATATTAGTACCTTCCTGATGCTTTTGTTCCACTTGGATCATTTTTGTTCTCCCCTTTCTTTTGCTTTTGGAGAGATTTTACCAAGGATTAATACTTCTCCTTTTTACATTTTAAACGGTCCACTCCGTCTATCTGCAATCGGAGTTTGGTCTTAAACAGAATCACATTAATCCATTCACAGGCCTTAGAGCTCTTTAACCTAGTGCTTTTTCCACAAGCCTTCTGCAGACTTACCCCAAATACCACTCTTCTCTGGTTTAATGTCAAACTTGCCCCATATCTTACTAGGGCTGTGCAATATACAATATGTTTCACTTGACAATAGAAAAACATCTATTGTTTCATTTTATGCTTTATCATTTTTCATATTGATGGTTTATTTGGGATGCGGCTGCCTCTGCTATTCCAAATGACAGGCTGCTAGAAACTAAGCCTGGGCCATAGCAGGCATGTCACGTGTGTGTGTGTTTCAGCTGTTTCTGAACTGCTGCAGCTCACATGCACACATGTAGCCCACATTGGGTTTCTGCCATGACAATATATTACATGGGTAGCCTTCATTTTCTCCTTTAATAACATTCAATTCCTAAAATGGTTACCAAACAATTTATATAGTTTTTTCTTGTCTGACATATTTGCCTAGACACTGACGCTATAGTGAAAGTTGTCAGTTATGTAATGTTGTTGGTATGGTGTCAATATGACTATCAACAGATCTTTTCACTGTCTGTTTTGGCGGGGAAGCGCTTACCTCACACGTGGAAAATGTGCTCAATGCCGAAACACTAGATGACATGCCGCTATACTGAGACCTAGGCCACACCGGCTGCACTGCATGCGTGTGTCTGCTATCACTGAACTGCTTCGGCTCACATGCGTGACAGCCAGTGTTGCTGCTGTGACGCTGCTATTGCCAGCCCTATCTTTCTACCTTGAGTTGACAGTAGCCATCAATAATAGAATGTTTGATTTCATTTTATTATTAGTTTTATTTATATTTAGCTTGGACAAATAAACTAAAAAGTTTTTAAAAACTTTTTAAAGTTTTTAAAAATGAAAAAGTGTGTGCT
The DNA here is from genome assembly GCA_030068235.1 of Notoglanidium macrostoma. Classification (NCBI taxonomy): domain Eukaryota; kingdom Metazoa; phylum Chordata; class Actinopteri; order Siluriformes; family Auchenoglanididae; genus Notoglanidium; species Notoglanidium macrostoma. Next base: position 9,534,142 of record JAQQZR010000017.1, read on the forward strand.
CAATTTTGTTTATCCTCGTTCAGAGCGAGAGAGAGCGCACCAGGAAACTACTACTTCACCTAATGTTCTGTTGATTTATCGGTAAAATAGAATTATTGCTTATGCTATTTCTGCTATGTATACACATGTAGCCTTCACGTTCTCCTTTAATAACATGCAATTGCTAAAATGGTTAAAGACAATTAATATTAATATTTCAATATGATCTCAATATCATCAATGATATTTCAAGATATTTCATGTCTGTGACACATAGCCTTGACAAAACTATAGTGAAAAGTGTAAGTTATGTAATGTTGCAGGTATGTTGCCAGTATGACTATTAACAGATCTTCTCACTGTCTGTATTTGCTGAGAACTGCTTACCTCATGCATGAAAAACAGGTACCAGGCTGAAACTCTAGATGACTCGCCACTACAGCGAATCTCAAGCTGTGAATTAAATGTGCATCTCATGCAAGCTGTGTGGGTGCTATAAGCTATTAACATGGGTGCCGAAATGAAAATCAATCCGACAGTCTCACACACTCGACACAGCCAGTGTGGCCCAGGCCCAGTGTGGAGAGGCTCGCCTCTCACGCAGACTGTGTGGCTGCTCTAACCTGGCACTGAAATGAAAATCCAGAGGTTCATGACCGCAACACAACCGGTGTGGCCCAGAAGCCACATTAGCACAGACCTTAGCTGCATATTAGATGTCAATTTCAACCACAGCCAAAATACAAGTAAACATATTGCTAATTAAGAATTAACTGTTATCATTAAGATCAGGATTTGTGTGTGAAATTTGTATCAAATTTTGCATTTATTTTGTACCAACGCATTTTGTTTTGGTAACCATACATTTATTTTTAAACACTGTACTGCTAATGGTAACCGCTGGTCTTATCAATAACCTTATCAAGATTTGCACTTAAACAAGGTGTATAGTTATATAACTCTTTCTGGTCATTTTGATCATGCTACAGTTGTGATTTAAAAAAAAAACAGTGTTAGTTAACCTATTTATTTATTCTTTGAATTTACAGAAAATGTGCTATGTCATTGTTTGTATCTTTATCTCGATATGAAATTATCTATATCTTGATATGAGATTCTGGTCATATAGTACAGCCCTATATCTTACATGCACTGACAGTTTGCATTTACACTTTCCAGGTCTGTCTGTTAATTTAGTGACAATGTCTTTTAGCATTATCTCTGGTGCGTCAGTGCCCTTTGGCCTAGTCGTAGGCTCTGCCCGTCTAAGAGCAGTATCTGTCTCGCTGTTCTCTGCCATTTGTACATCTGGTGGTATCTTTTTCTAATCCTGGATAACTATATTTTGAAAAATAACTTTCCTTTGTGACAAATTTAGAATGACAAGATAATTCCTGTCTATAACTAGGCAAGAAAGTACTGGAGGATATAAGTTCACATAAATATATCTGCAGCAACTAATAAAAAAAATGGAAATCGCTTTTTAAGGAGCAGAAGGACAAATGTTATCAGGCGGCTGTTTTTCTGGCATAGGAGTGTTTGTGGCTCATTCCAGCAGGGCTGCAGGTCATCCAGATCGATTCAGTGTCGTGGTCACCAATAATGTTCTCTTATTCACCAAAATAACCAATGAAAATGGAAGAGACAGGATCTGGAGACAGGATCTTCACAGTAGATGAATTTTATTCGCAGAATGTTCTTCAGATGTAAAAATAAGGGGGTATAGTCAGAGTTTGGTTTCAGCCCACGCACTTCCTGTATAACTAAAAAGTGTGAAAGCCTACCTAATATATAATACATTTTTAGGTGATTTATGTAATAATGTCTTCAGAGGGCTTAGCTCATTGTAAGATAAAAGGATCTTTACATGAAAACATGTATGTTTCATACGTGACACATTCCATGCATTTATATTATGGCATGACATAACAGGTCAGAACACCCTGGTATAGAATACGCTCACAAATGAGAAGAATCAGCATAAAGAGAATAACATATTTTAAGCATAATAGAAAGTAAAGGAAAATCAAATCATTCCACGGTACTAAATAAATGTTAGGATTAACTTGTGAAATGTTTACACGTCTACCAAAAAATCGAGAGATCATAATGCGTGTCCACAGCTTTCATATGTGATTTACACCTTTTTTTAAAAGTTTTATTTCTTATAACTGGAATACAATAAAACGCATGAATAAAACTTAAAACTGAAGGAAGAAAGTCCCCAAAACAAGCAGCAACTAAAGGCAGGTACTAAAGGCCTGGCAAAGCATCTCAAGGGAGGAAACTCAGCACTTGATATCCAAGGGTTCTAAACTTCAGGCAGTCATTGACAGCAAAGGCTTTGCATCCATGTATTAAAAATGATGCTTATAATCATCATTGTTGGTTTGACCAGTTACTTTTGAGAAAATGGAAAATGAAAAATGGCTCTAAATGTTTAATGTAATATTTTTGTTAAACCACTTGAATTGAAGATGAAATTCTGCACTACACTTAAACAATTCAATAACAAAACAGCAGCTTTAATTAAAAACAAGACTGAAAGTATTCCTACTGCTGACTGAGGAAAAGGTTAGGATTATGTTAAGGTATAATATAGCTACTAAATATTTCAGTGGAAGGCCCTCGCAAGCATAGTAATACAAATGTGTGTGCACGTGTATTTGCCCTTGGAGGGCTGTTTTCCCTAAATGAATACGAGGACACAACACTTCATCATTTTATTTTCATAATCCTTTTTTGTCCCCTTAATGAATTTATTTTCATTTCCAGGTCCACATGAGGAGGAGCCAGTTCAGTGAGTATTTTTCTTTGCCTCCTCCCATAATTCCACGATCACTACTATAAAGGTTTGGCTCCAGAAAGTGCTTGTCATTTTGACTTCTCTTTCATTCTTCTTGGCCTCTCCTTGTTTTCTCTGGCAAAACTTCCAGAGTTCGTTCATCCCATGAGAAAATAAAGTCCAGATGAACAAGAATAATTGTATAGTTATGTGGGTGCTATCTTTTGTAGTAAATAATAGTTTTGTATGTAACTATGGATAAGAACCAGAGATAACTTCCACGTGGGTTGAGAATGGTCTGAATAACTTTTCGTGTGTGTAGGCATGCATAATGACATTTTCCAGCAAAGTCAAGAAATGTCATTTGACCCATTATTTGCAATAAATATTTCTGTCATACAGACTTTTGTCCCTGGGACCTGATAGCGGAGTTCTTGCTCGTTTGACACTGGTTATGAATGAAAAGGAACTCTGGTGGTAATATGGGGTTTATAGAAATACATGTAACTAGCACTCTAGAGGTGGTGAGAAACACCTGAATAACTGGGCATACTGTAAAGATGCTTATAAATGATGAACATACTAACGCAACTGGGATGTTAAAGTTGTCGAGCTTAGGTAATGCCCAGGTAGCAGCGGCACATACTTTCCCGTGACAAACTATACATTTATTCAATGCTACAAGGTCAACTACTTGGTTTACAAGATTGTGTAACATGACTTGCCGAGAAAACCAAAGTTTAGCCATACATTGAATCAGTACCATAATTATATGTGCAATACATTAAACCAGTGCAGTAAATGTCAATAATTTGAATGTGAGTGCATATGTCATTTTTTTTTTTTTCTTTAAAAAGAAAACAGTAAGTGGCTTTGGGTTCATGCTGTTACATGTGTGGGCAATAAATGTTGAATGGAGTGTTACAGATTCATACTTTATTCTGCTCTTTGTTTCCAGTAGGCCCTTTTATACAGTGCAAAAGACTGAATTCACTTCCTGAAACATTTGTTTTCGGTCACATATTTTGATTAAACTGGATGGGGCTGCTGGGACAGCTGGGAGAAAATAAAGCAAACAATTTTGGAGCTTTTATTGACTAGAGTGCATTTTCTTCCTCAGGTGATGAGTTGGGAAGGTCCAGAACACAGCAGCCATCATATACAGAGTAAGGACTCTAACACTCATTGAATCGTGGTTATTATTGGATTGTTATTTTTATAGCATGTAGTCATCTATTATACATGTAGCTAGAGGTGGAAATGTCTGTGGTTCCTGAATTTTTAATTACCCTCTTTTTCTATTTAATAGTAGGCTGACCAGCAATGACCTTCTGTCTCTGGATCCATTTGGATCCAATCTCTCTGGTGCCACTTCCTCTATGTCGTCCTCTGCAGGTAATGCTATGCTCTTTTTCTGATGATAGTGACAATAATATTAATTTAAATATTCAGCACTTTTAAAACAGGTTTACAAGGCACTATAAAGACTAAGCGATGTAACAAAAAAAAAATTAGATGACAATAACGTACCATAACAAAATATAGTATAGAGATCAAGAATGGAGATATGTCCTCACACATCTTGTGCATCCCATACACTAGGCTTCCTACTGTGAGCCATCCAGTAGTGAGTCCCAATTTCATGCCAGTTTGTGTCCTTGTAAAGTGTTCACCATTGTGTAACAGTTAGTGATGCTGCTTTTTAAGGTGACAATGTGATGGGAGAAAAACAAATTTAAAGTAACGTTACAAAAGCGCTGGAATAGCAAGGCCAATTTTTTTTTTTTTTGTTGATACATTCCCCTCCAGAAGTACAGGAATGGCAAGGCTAATTCTTTTGTTTGTGCTATACACTGAAGTAATTTGCATATGAGATTAAACGATGCATTTGAGACAATAGATCAGAATTTCAACTTTCATTTCTTGTTATATAGTACATCTAAATGTGTTAAACAACTTGGTACCTGGTAGCATTGGTGGTATACCACCACATTTTTAGGATGTAAAAGTAGAGGAACAAGTAGCTTTGCAGTAAAGTATACCCACAACCGGTGATGACGGCCCCTCGCACCTTCTGCGTAATCACCAGATTAAAACGGTGCACCGATTAAGAGTTATTTCTACTAAGTTGAGATGGGTGTAAAAGCCACTCTTTCTGTTGTCAGTTGGTGGCTCTATATCAGAGTGTCTCTCAGTGGGTATGTGGATATCATCATAACTGATAACTATAGCAAATTTGACATGAATCTGCTGAACTATCTTGGACCTATTGGAAATGGTGGCTTTTTCACGCATCTCAGGTATATTTAGCTGAGATGAGTGAAAAAGCCATCATTTCTGTTGCCAGATGGTGGCGCTTTACTAGACAGTCATTATGGGTATGTGGATATAATCATTACCATCAAAACCAATACCATCTAGGGGCAAAATAGCCGAGATGGGTGAAATGCCACTCATTCTGTTGCCAGATGGTGCTATACCGGAGTCTCACTCTGGGCATCTGGATATCATCATATCCATCATAACCTAGAACTGTCGCAGACCTGACATGAATTCCATGAACCGTGTAATAGGAGTATTGCCAAGATGGGAGAAAAAGCCATTATTTCTGTTGCCAGATTTTGGCGTTATACCAGAGTGTCACTGTGTGCATGTGGAGATCATCATAATCATTATAACCTATAACTACAGCAAATCTGACATGAATCTAATAAACCATCGAGGAGCAATATAGCAGAGATGTATGAAAAGGCCACTCTTTCTGTTGCCAGATGGTGTCGCTACACTAGTGTTATTCTGGGCATGTAGATATCATCATAACCATTATAACCAATAACCAGTGAGTTTTGAGCCACATCAAGCAATGCATGGAGAATGTATGATGCATTCCTGTGTGCAAGGCAAGGCATATAAATTCCGGTTTCACCATTTCAACACCTCGCAAGATATCAAAATCTCCTTCACAATGTAAAATCAGCAGTATCTTACAATAGTGGCCTTTGCACAGCTGGTGTAGGTGCACTTCAGTGGATGCCAGAAAAGTCACTCTTACTGTTGACAGATGAAGGCACTATGCCTGAGTGTCACAGCGGGTAAATGGATATGATCATAACCAATAAGCTGTGAAGTTTGAGCCATATCAACCATATCATTCCTGTTTGCATGGCAAGACATAAACTATTGCTTCATCATGTCAACACATTACAAGATATCAAAAATCCCAGTTGGATTTAACAATTTATAATCAGAAACACCTTGACATGTATACAAAATCTGACACGAATCAATGAGCCATCTAGGAGGAGTATAGACTAGACGGGTGAAAAAGCCACTCTTTCTGCTGCCAGATGGTGGCACTATACCAGAGAGTCACTAAGGGCATGTGGATATTAACATATCTATCATAATTGATAACTGTTGCAAATCAGACATGAATCCCATGAACCCTCTAGGAGAAGTATCATAATAAGCAATAACCTGTGAAATTATCAAGCAATGCATGGAAAAGTTATGATGCACTTCCTGTTTGCATGGCGAGACATACAAATTCATTGCGTCACCATTTCAACACTGCAAGAAATCCCTTTGAAAATTAAAAAAATAAAAAAGGGCCCATCATTGCTGCTTGCAGTTATATGTGTGTGTGTATATACATATATACATGTGAATTCTTAATTTCCTTAAGAATTCACACGTTAAAGGGATTTATATCTCCAAACTGAGCAAAAATTTAGGGAAATGATTGGTGATTGTTGAAGCACAGCATATTAAACAAGTTTACTGGCTTGTTGTAGTTCTTATTGTTATAGTAATCTCTCTGTCCATGTTCCACTCACTCTTTCAACCTCGTTATCCCTGCATTTCATACAAAATGTAGAACAGTTCAAGCTGTTGACCTTGCCTGTTGAGATTAAGCAGGATTCCTCCATCTAGTAATTGCAAGCTTTCATTTCTGGTATTAGGTCATTGGTAGTATAAGGACATAACCAACTGCTTTGTGCGTATACTGTGTACATTATAATTAAATATGTTGCATACAGTTGTCTAAATAAATATAATGCTTACTTTTACCCATAACATTATCTGTAATGTTCTGTGTAGTTTGCCGTCTCACCTCATTAGCCATACATACATTTATACTTAGCTTCTTTTTGACAGCATAGAAGTGTAGTTAGATAGTTAAGATGAGCAACATGGTTTCAGAGGGCAGTGTAAGTGAGCACACATCTCTCAAGAATTACCCATCCAGAATAAATCCTTAGAACTGAGCAGTATTACTATTGCAGTCTGGTATAAAGCTTGACAATAATAATCCAGAGTTAATTGCCATATATGGTTGCTTGAGAAGCCTATGTGACAGGCACTGTGAATAAAAGTCTTCACCTTCCTTCTAGTCTTTACCTTCCAAGTTGCTTTCTCCATTGCTTGTTCCTCCCTCCTCTATAACCACAGATGAGCTTTTCATTCCCATCCCCCCCATCTCCACCCAGAGCCATGAGCACTCCTCCAACCCTTTTTTAAAAAACCCAGGGGATGCTGCTACGCACAATACTCCACTCAGCGTTCCCAACACTGGCAACGATCTACTTTCTTCCTGGACTCAGAACCAGTTGGTGGCTTTTGTGCCTTTTGGTGTTCTGACCTGGGCTAACCAGGAAAGACCTCGGGCAATGCCCATGTCCCAGCTTGCCAATCTCTCACCCAGCAAAGCTGCAGATCCCTTTATTAGCATGGGCCAGAAGAAGGAATGTGCCCTCTCTTGGAGGAAGGACTATGCCATGACACCTGCAGCTGGCCATTTGCAGGATGGTAATGCTAAAGAATAATTACGCCAAGCATGTCATCATTTCAGAGCACCAAGTAATGCTTTGTATGAATGAGTGATGCATTTAACGTGGGTTCGTAAAACTGTATAATTTATAGCCTAATGTGTGTACATTAATTCACAATTTTTAATGCTTTAAAATTGTCCCCATGTGTTTATTTAATGTTAGTTTTTAATCATTGGCTCTCATGAATCATACACTCCTCTCTGAGTTTGGCTGTAATTCCTGAACCTGATTATTCAGGTTGTCAATCGAAATAAAGTAGGTTGACAAACTTTAACTCAAACAAACAAATAAATAAATAGACGAATAAGTTAATGAATGACCAGCAAAAGATTGTCATTGTTGCCACTGAGAAGATTAGATTGGGGACTGCTTCCATTGCCAGTTTTGGGTGTCAACTGGCTGATGATTTTATGAGAGCAAAAATACAGTCCTGCTAATATGGTTAATTATTTCAGTGTTACTTTTTAAGCATATGTTTTTATATTTTTTTATACCGTGTGATTATTATTTTTATTTTATACTTTTTACATTTAGTAAATTTTTTTGTTTGTTTGGTTGTTCCCCAGGTAATTGTGCTGTAAAAATAGTTGCCTTCTAATGTTGCATGTTCCCGGTCCTGTTTGCCAAGTTTCTCTGGTTTGGTTGTGACCAATGACTGTATATGCGTGGACGTCGTAACAATGGTTAAAACCTGTAATGGCCGGCTGTAGTACAGTTTTAACCCTGCCCATTCAATTGTTACTGAATGGAACATAAGCCAAAATTATGTTTTAAGTTGCATCCCCTCAAATTATTTGGGAATAGTGTTGTCATTTTTCCAAGTTCAGTTCAGCTCAGTTGATACTAATCTTCTTCAGTATTTTTCTTTAATAAAAAGGCAATTAATTGGTGTTATTTCATAGTCATTAAAAGAAGGTTAATGAGGGGATTGACAGTTTGAGACATGACCGTCAAGTCTCATGATTATACAGGCACTTTTCAGTATGCACTTGAAGCCCTTGACAGTTCTGTATTAAAGCCATGTTTTGTTTTGCTATCAACGTTCCTAACAGAACCTCAATGGTGAGTTCTGTAAAAATATTTGTGTGCACAGTCTAGCGTACTAGTTCTAGTGAAGGCTAGTCTTTAGCCTTCCATTGACTTCAATTCATTTTCACTATTATTTGACATTATGTAACTTTACTTCTGAATCGTTCTGACCCTTTATATGACCATTGTTATTTTTAAGAGAAACACAACACGGTATGACCAGCTCCGTAACCTCGTGACTTTAGGGCTGTTTTTCTCCAACTATGCTAAAAATGACATCACAAACCTGTGATGGCCAGTCGCACAACTGAATTGGTTGTGTACATAATAAGATCTCAGGGAAATCTGAAAAACCTATTTGGCCATTAGTAATTAGTCTGAATCAGAACACTTACCAAAAATGAAAGACATCAAAGGCACATTCAAAGTCCAAAAGTGAGTCAGAAGAATTTTTGGGGTGCACCTACCACAGACAATGTGATAGTGCCCCATCGCTTTACATTGCCTTACATCATCAAAATTGAGCCTTTGGCTGTGTAGTAGACAATCTGCTCACCAGGAACTAGGTTCAATCTGGCTTTACTTCTCTCCATTCAACTGGACGGAGTGGCTCCATGCACTCCTTTTATTTTCTTTATTTTTATTTTTTTTTTATTTTATTTTTTATACTATCTATGGTTGTTCCACTGCCCAAATCTACTTTGGCTCCAAGGTTTCTACTGCACAGACTTGGGTTCCAATCTTTACGTACTGTGCAGACTCATAGATGGTGACTTACAATTTGACCAGAAAAGACTGCAGAGTGGTCTCATTTGTCAAGCTGGATGTTAATGCCTTTATTTGTAATTCCTTCTATAAGCATTTACACAAACAAAAATCTTGACAAACCATTTTATCATACTCATGCTCCTGAATGTGTGTAAATCTACTCATATCAAGATTAACTAATGTAAATGTTGATTGATTTGCAATGAATTACTGTGATTTTATATACAGGTTATACTGTCAAGTTCAAATTGCTTATTCGTGTCAGTTACACATTAAGATCTTGTTAATTCTGTTGTTTAATATTATTGGCATTAAATAAATATTAAATATAAAAATAGACAGCAACCCAAATTCTTTTTAAGACAAAAAAGACCAGTCTTTCAATTAAGAAGAAATGCTGCCTTATAAAAGTTGGACAAGCTGGTGTGTTTATATGGTAGCTGTAAGCTGAGGTTGTACAATTAGCAGAATTGATATTACTGGTAGAGTTAACGCACGCTGAACATGGGAAAGAATGGCTAGTTAGAGACTGCTATGATTATGATTATTTTTTTTTCTGAGGATGAAAGCTGACTTATAAATCAGTTCGAACTACCATGGCATCTTCTTTTAATGCTGTTCAACACTTTCAGGCCCCGCAGTAATTCTACTGATAGAATGATCCTGTGCCATTCCCATGCATGTCCGAGTTTTATCTGTGCACTCGTCACATTTCAAGTGACTGATCTGGTATGTCTCTGCCTACAATGAGCTGTATGTTCCCTAGTGTGCTGCCTGCCATAATCCGGTGTGTTCCCAAATACTTCAGGTTTCGTTCCTCCTCTAGTGCTAACCTGACACAGTGAGCATGTCCGAGTCCCATCATGCATATGTAAAGCAAAGGTTTCTGGCATAAACGGGAGATATTAAGACTTCCATTTAATTTACATAGCAAGCTTTATTTTCACCTTTCTCAGTGATGCGCATATTCAATTTTAAATTGAACTCTCTGGGCACAGAGAGCTTTTTCAAGACAGCGGCAGTGAAGTCTCTTGGTTTCGGTCTATATTTTGGCCTTTTCAGGTGCTGTTCTGCCAGTTACACGGCTACAACCCCTTTTTTAATTCTTGTAAATGTGAGTCAAAAGTACTACTTCTTTTGCCGGTGAAACATTTTTTTGTTTTGTGTTTTTTTTTTTTTGGCTGTTTAGTAGTTATTTTGTGCTTCTGCTCTTTGAACCTTGCGTTTTATAGAGTTTTAGTGGTGTTACTAAATGCAAATCAGCTGTGCTGTGCACACTCCCAGGTAATTTATGGGTGATTGCCTATTATGAACATACACACATGAAAATCAGCATTTCTGAAACTTTTTCACACAACTTTGCTAAAATTATAAATGATGCCTACTGGGAGTTAATGGCACCATGTTGTCCACTGGTATATGCAGCCATTGGTTGTTACTTGGATACTTTTCTGCATGCTTGTTTAAAGTTTTAAAATGTGTTGCCTCTTGTAGCCCACTTTTTGTAGCCTACTTTATTATTTTACCTCTATTGTGTCTCTTTGTTTCACACAGTTCCTCCCTCTAACAGACCCACAACCCCTCTGGGGACAGCAGCAATAGTTCCTCCTGCTCGACCCTCTTCACGGCCTAAACTGCCTGCAGGCAAATTGACTGGCATCAATGAGATTGTGAGTACTTATCTAATTTTATTATGTGCCATTATTTTACCATCCTTAATGTCAGTTATGGAAAAAGAAAATTGGCAAGGCATTAAATACACAGAAATTTTAATGCTTTCAAGGTCATTTTACAGCCCCCCCTCCCCCCAAAAAAACCTCTGCATGAAAAAAATGTTACTGTGGTTATTACAGGCGAGTTTTTAGATATATTGGTGGAGTAATAGATTATTTATGGTGTTCGGAGAATTGGTCTGCTAAGTATTATTTACGATGTATCTTTTTTAGATCATTAATTTGTTTACGTATTGTTTTATTTCATACTAAAGGCACGGCCGTTCAGTCCTTCGGTGGCAACCAGCTCTAGTCCTTTGCCTACTGCACCTCTAGCAAGGGCTGAAAGCTCCTCCTCTCTGAGCTCTAACACCTCACTGAGCACAAGTAACACACCAACTATCGGTGAGGAAACCAATACCCACTCATTCTCTGGTAATATGCATCCATCATAAAATCACCCTGGAGGAGAGATTCTCAGGAATGCAGCCTCACAAATTGTTCATCAAATTATTTTACCCATTAATTTGGCTATACATTCTCACTACATTCTCACTCATCTGTGGGTGTCCTCATTGCTTTTCCTTTGATTTCTGGTTTGGATTTCATCTTTGTCATTGATGCTGTAAGAGGATGATGTGTTTATGGCGAAACTGCCCACGTTTGAGAAGAGGTGTGAAACTCCAGCAGGTAACTGCTTTATGCTGCAAACTGGAAAAGGCTTTTTGTTTGTTTTAATTTATAATCTAACTATTGACTCCACATTGGTCAGGAATTTCATGTGACCGGTAATAAATTAAATGGTCAGTGACTTAACTACTAAACTCCACTTCTTTTAATTGTTTGTCTTTGCTGTATTTAACACGTTTCTTGGGTTTGAGCATGATATTGAATGGCATCCATTTTATTTAATTTTTTCCCTATACATGTATTTTATTATGGATAATATTATGTACTGTATATTTATTATTTTATTCTCTTTTTTTCCCCCCTTTCCCCGTCTGTCTTTCTAGGCACATCTCGTGGCCCCAGCCCAGTGATGTTAGCATCCCAGGATTCACTTCCCATAGCCGTTGCTTTCACAGAGTCAGTTAATGCCTACTTTAAAGGAGCTGATCCCAGCAAGTGAGTTCTTGTGTTTGAGATGTAATCGGTACTCTACACATAACAAAAGTCTGGTGTTGAATAAGAGCATATGTATGTGTGACGGGGTGGCTATGAGAGTCTGAATCCACTGCTCAAATAATATTATGTCAATATTATATCATTCCTCCTTACTTTGAATTTAGAATTTATTGAATGCAGTATAAATAATGAAAATATTGTCTGATTTAACAAAGAGATGCATTTGGAGAAGAGTCTTGCCTTAACCATATTTTAAAGGTCCACTATGTAGGATTTAACAATCTGAATGCCCTTTCCTTTCCCCCTCCCTTTCCAAGCATGTATTAGAACGTACGGTGGCTGTCAGGTGCCTGTACCATACTTATAAAATACTTTCACACTCCCTTTCTTGATCTTCCATTATTCAACCTTTGAATTCTCAAACTTGTTAGCCAGGTCCAGCATACACTAATTCTTCTTCTTCCTTTTTTCTTTTCATTCCTTCTACTTTTTCATCCTTCTGGTATATCCTTCCATATTCAAGCTGCCCTATGTTTAAAAAAAACGTGAACCACGGAAGGTGTTCTCTAGAGGATTGTTCATTCTGGGCTGCTGTAGCAGTGCAACATGGCAGCTCCATAGAAGTGGACCCATGCCCTATGTAGATATATAGGGCTCATCCTAAGCTTAACACAATGATTCGAAATTAGTAATTATTTACTAATGAATGCATACAGATGAATATTATATTCCAGTTTTGCTGATAGAAACCCATAAATCCTACAAAGTGGGCCTTTAGTCTCGTTCATTCCTTATGCATTTACTTTTAGCTATTACATGTTTAAAAGTATAAACAAATATTAAAAAAAAAAAAAAAAAAAGCATGCCCGTGCTATAGACTACCAGAGGAAGCTTGTTTTGTGTAGTGGTAAATAATGAACATGGACCAAAACATCATGAAATCTTTTTTTGTTGTTGTTGCTGCTGTTTTATGATGCCTTGTTCACTCTGCACTTATATGCTTGGGATGTCAGTTCCACAGTATAGAAAAAATGATTCATTAAGTTTTAGAATTGCTACATCAGTTTTAAATCAACTGTCTGTATTAAAATACTAAGATATTAAATATATAATAATTAGATATTAAATATATTAATATTATATTTAAAAATCACAGTTTTAGTAGAACCTAGGTTTGCTAACTTCAATAAAAATGATGTAATGTTCTTGTTGTTTAATCACAGACAACATTACATTTTTTCCAATGTCTTGTTTAAATACTTCTGAAAATCTGTTTATACCAGTGCAGCTCTACTGGCATTATCAACCCAGAAGTTCTTTGATGCTGTGACATTATGCTATTTTGGTCTGTCACCACAGATGCTGCCACAGTGGCCTATTGAATTGTTAGTCTTATTAAGTCGCAAATTCTTTCATACCTTTGCAATAAGTACTTTTTAATATGTGACAGAAACCGATTGATGAACTGATCATTGATGAAGGTACTGAAAAATGTATACCTTTATGTGAATCAGCACCTGTATGCCAGTATTATACTGTACACACAGTTAAGAGTCCTAATGGCCTAAATTAAAAGAACAGGATTTAGTACAGTATATGTCAAAGTTTAGTCCAGTATTGATCAATGTTTTGTTTGTTTAGGTGCATAGTGAAGATCACGGGAGACATGACACTTTCCTTTCCTAGTGGCATCATTAAGATCTTCATATCCAGTCACTCACCAGCTATACTCAGCTTCAGACTCAGAAACACAAGCAAACTGGAGCAGATACTACCAAACCAGCATCTTCTACACAGGTGTGTGTGCATTCACAATGTCCCAGACATCCACAATTGGCTAGTCTTGCTCTGATTAATGGCAGAGAGTAATGACACTGCATCGCACATCGGCCCCAGAGAGTACAGACAATTTTGGCTGGCATAGTTGGGATCTGAGGTCATGATAGGGTGAACATTTTCTGTTCCACCACTTGGGAGCCAGAAAGAATTTTACTGACCATAATGTGAAGGGCTGGGAACATTGTTATAGGCATGTCCTCTTGTTCCATATTCAGAAATGTGAATATGACAACAACTTTTGGAAAACTACAGTGCTGTTTGTAGCTAGTGCCTATAAAAGAAAATGAATAAAAATAGAAATCATATAATTCATAAACAATATGTGTGCACAGGTTTTAGGCAAGATTCTCACTCACAGTACATAACTAAAGTTATACTTTGTATACTTACTCACTCTATATGAACTTAATGCAGACTTTCCATTTAATTTGAGTCTATTGCATCCAAATGAGGTGAACAGTGTAGGAATTACTGTTCTTTTTAGGAATTACTAAAAAGGTGTAGGAATTACAATGTAGTACACGAAGTGAAGTAAACCATCATTAGGCTAAAAAATCAAAACAAACCCGTCACAGAGATGACACCAGCATTATGTGAGGCCAAATCAAATGTATTATACATCTTCTTTTAATATTTCATACATTATTATACATATCAATTTAAGAATTGATGGATTCTTAAAAAGAACAAAAACACTGATGGTTTCAGGAACACCAAAAGGCCTGAAAGACCATGGAAATGAATGACAGAATTCTTTCCCTGGTGGAAAAAAACATTGCAAATATTTGGCCAGATCAAGAACACACTAGGTAGGTTGGTATATCTGTGTCAAAGTCAACAATCAAGTGAACACTTCATTAGTAAATACAGATGGCTTGCCACACAATGTAAACCATTGGTAAGCCTCAAAAAAAGAAAAATCAGATTGAGCTTAAGTCTGTACAGTTCTGAAACAGCATCCTATGGAAAGATGAAGAAAAGGCCAACCTGTACCAGAATGATGAGAAGAAAAGAATATGGAAAAGAGAGGGAACTGCTTATCCAAAGCATACCACGTTATATAAAGATGTGGGCATGTATGGCTAGCAGTGGTACTGGTTATCGAGTATTTATTGATGCTGTAACTACTGACAAAAGCAGCAGGATGAATTCTGAAGAGTATAGGGCTATACAGTGGCATGCGAATAATCTTGTTAATCTTCATGAATTTCCTGTATAAATCGTTGGCTGTGACGATAAAAAAATTTCAGTTAAATATATCATATAGGGGACACACAGAGTGATATTTGAGAAGTGAAATGAAGTTTATTGGATTTACAGAAAGTGTGCAATAATTGTTTAAACAAAATTAGGCAGGTGCATAAATTTGGGCACTGTTGTCATTTTATTGATTCCAAAACCTGTAGAACTAATTATTGGAACTCAAATAGGCTTGGTAAGCTCAGTGACCCCTGACCTACATACACAGGTGATGGAGCTACCATGTTGTGCCACCACAGTAGCCCAGAACGGACAAACTAACATGTTCTCTTAAGAGTGCATTTTGCATTTTTAAAAGAGGCTGCCAGCACCGGTGGGAAGACCAAGAATGTAAGAGCCATTTTAACTGACCGATGGTGTTCAGTATAGGTTTGCTTTTCCTTTTAACCCTCTATACCCCATAGCAGCCATGAGCAGCCTGCTTGCATATGTAATACCTGGGGCCAGCCTCAAATTTTAAACAAAGACCTACTATAGTGAAACACTAAGTCTTTGTTTTATTGAAATTTTATTTCGCAAATTTATCAGAAACCTACCTAAAATGCTTGATTAGCCTAACAGTCACTAGGGTAAACAAACAAACAAAAAAAGCTGCATGTGTGCTGCTCAGCATTCAAGGCAGGCATTGCACCTGATGGTAAGGTACAACAGAGCAAAAGTTTTACACCCAGCAGTTTTACATCTGCAGTTTCTGGCTGGTGCCATTCTACGCATATACAACCAGAATTCCAGAAAAGTTGGGACGTTTTTTAAATTTGAATAAAATTACATGAGCCAATATTTTATTCACAACAGAACGTAGATAAATATTTAAGCTGAGACATTTTATACACAAAATAAGCTCATTTAAAATTTGTTGCTTGCTGCAGGTCTCAAAATAGTTGGTAAAGGGGCATGTTTACCATGGTGTAGCATCTCCTCTTCTTTTCAAAACAGTTTGAAGATGTTTGTTTGATGACATCAAGGTTATGAGTTTGTGGAGATTTGGTGTTGGAATCTGGTCCCATTCTTGCCTGAAGAAGAGATTCTTTCCAGCTGCTGAAGAGTCCGTGGTGATCTTTGATGTATTTTTCATTTAATGATGCACCAAGTGTTCTCTTTAGGTGAAAGATCTGGACTGCAGGCAGGCCAGTTCAGCACCCGGACTCTTCTCCGACGAAGCCATGCTGTTGTAATGGCTGCAGTATGTGGTTTTGCATTGTCCTGCTG
>JAQQZR010000017.1:9560669-9573577 GCA_030068235.1 Notoglanidium macrostoma
AGATAATGATCTGAGATAGTTTCAGACTGTTGAACTGCATCAATATTTTCTATACTTAATCCGAAAGTCAGTATTAATAACAGTCTCTGTGACTTGTACTGAAACAGTCTCTGTGACGTGTACAGGAACAGGTTCTGTGATGTGTACTGGAACAGGCTCTGTGATGTGTATGGGAAAAGGCTATGAGACTGTGGCTGGAATGGGCTCAGGCTCTGGCCTGGTGACTTGGACAGGAGCGGGCTCTGGTTCTGGCCCAGTGAACTGTATGGGAGCAGGCTCTGGCCTGGTGAACTGGACAGGAGTGGGTTCTGGCTCTGGCCCGGTGACTTGGAAGTTAGCAGGAACAGAAATGAGCTCCATGCGAGTAACTGTGGCTTGAACAGTAGCAGGAATAGGAACAGTAGCAGGCTCTGTGAGAGCAAAT
This sequence comes from Notoglanidium macrostoma, assembly GCA_030068235.1. Taxonomy (NCBI): domain Eukaryota; kingdom Metazoa; phylum Chordata; class Actinopteri; order Siluriformes; family Auchenoglanididae; genus Notoglanidium; species Notoglanidium macrostoma. Next base: position 9,561,094 of record JAQQZR010000017.1, read on the forward strand.
TTGGCTGGAAATGCAACAGAAGCGGGCTCTGTGAGAGCGACTGGAACAGGAATAGGCTCCATGTAAGTGACTTTGGCTGGAGCTGGAGTGAGAATAGGAACAGGAACAGGCTCTGTGTGAGCGACTTTGCCTGGAACAGGAGCGGAACTAGGAACAGGAACAGGAGTGGGCTCCGTGGTAGCGACTTGGCTGGAACTGGAACTGGAGCAACTGCAGAGGCTTCTGACCCTTGTGCCAGCTCAGACTTGGGTTCCAGCGTAGTCATGGTCACATGACTCAGGTGAAGACTTGGACTCCGGCACGGACTTGAACTTGGACTCCGGCATGGACTTGGACTCTGATCTGGAACTGGACTTTACCATGGACTTGGGCTCTGGGGGATCCTCAAAGCCTAGCGGAGGACATAATCCATGACAACATAATCCATAAAGCTTGGAGGAGGGGCGACGACATAATCCTCAAATCCTGGAACATGCAACATAACCTCCTTTTTGGCCATTTAAGGGAGCTCAGGAGTGGTTGCCTCTTTTTTGGCCATTTGAGGGAACTCAGGCACGATAGCCTCCTTTTCAGCCACTTGAGGGAGATCAGGAGCGTTTGTCTCACTTTCAGCCACTTGAGGGGGCTCTGGAGAGGTTGTCTCATTCGCGGCCACTTGAGGGGGCTCTGGAGCGGTTGCCGCCATCTCAAAGGCATCATGGAACCACCCGAGTGCCTCACCAAAGTCTCTTGGATTTTGTAAATATGGGTGCTCCCTGCTGATGAGCCCCTCTGCGAACATATGTGCAGGTCCGGTGGGCCAATGAATCATGCACCTCACCCAGATGGGGTCTGAAGGCTTAGGTTCCACCAGACTCTCCCAAAACAAATGGCAGTGGAGTAAGAACACCCCATTATATGGCTCTGGCGGTTACATCTCCCACTGTTGCACAAACAGGGTTGGCATGGTGGTCATAAAGCCATCCTGGATCCACGGTGATCCTGTTGCGTCCCTGTTATGGTGAAACATTCTGTCATGGCGTTCACGCCGACAAGGCATAGCTGGACACAAGCGCAGGTTAGGAGACAGAGGTAAAAGCAGAAGTGTTTATTTAAACACAGTGTGGCAGAGGTACAATGACGGCAGGCAAAAGTGTAATCCAGGGAACAGATGTGGGTTGAGCGATCAGCAGACAGAGTAACAAAGGCTAGGCAATAAACAATAATAAAAAACAGAGAAACAGAGAGTCCAAAAACCAGAAATCAAACATGGGAATAAAGGCTGAGCAGTAGTGTACACGGAGGCTAGTCTAATACTTCGCAAACTCGTAGCGCATATGAGAGACTTTTTATACGCTGCGTTAGTGGAGGGAAGATTCGATACACCTGCATACAATCATGGATCATGTGGTTCAGATCCCGGGGGTGCGTTGGCCATCTTGGCTGGTGCATTCTGGGAGTAGTAGTCCACACTTGTAGTTTGTGTCACAATGCGGAAGTGCGTTCATCCGCTTTGAACGCGACGGAGATTATCGTGAGCATAGAGCACGCGACCTCAAAGTGTTTTGGTAAACTGGGATATTTGGATGCTGTTGTCCCCCCACTCTCACGCATTCACTTAGATTTGTTGATGGTGGAGTGGCTGGCAGCTTTATGTCCCAGGATGCCCTCATGTCTGTGTTACCTTCTGGCTCTCCTTTTTAGTTATGCTGTTAGAGCTAGACTTGCTGGAGTTCCTACTTACACTCAGCACACGATATACACTGTTCCTAACCATCACGTGACAATAAGCATAACTACCAATCGGCTTTTCTCTCTTCTCTCTCTCTCTTTCTTTGTCTGTCTGTCGAGCTGCACATGCTTCTCCTGAGATACCAGTGATCCTGACTCCTTCTGCTTTCTGGACCTACCTGATCCATCCTGTTGTCCTACTTCTGGTTGGAGTCATCACTTGAAAACCACTTGATCCTGTTGAGAATAGCCCCATACTGCCTCAACTTACACCTAGAACTGTGAAGATGGCATTTGATTGCTGTTGACATGAGCGGTTCTGCTACAATGGCATAGGACTTAAATTACCATGAACAGTCATGTACTCAAGTCTCCCTCAGTGAATCAGCTGAGAAAGAACAGACTTTATGTTAAAACTATAGAATCTAGAATCAGAACCTAGAATCAGCACTGCTGACAGAAGTTCTTTCAGAGAGGGTGATATCTGGCATTGCACAGCACCTGTCTGCATGAAGATTAGCAGCCTCACATCTCATGGCCCCATAGTGAAATCACCAAATGGTAAAATACTGTCAACAAATACTGCCTGCAATGCCCCCACCTGTCTCTCTCAACCACCATTGAGAGCCCCTGATTCCCAAGTTCCAGTTCAGATTTTGGAGGAATATCTTGCTTTTATGAACATTTATACTAAGGCCAAGGCCTACCTCCAAGGACAGTGGCCTACCTCCTCATAGACCATATGAATGCGGTATTGACCTATTCCCTGGTACCAAGCCTTCACACAGCCACAGTCACCCACTGTCACATGTTGAGCAGAATGCTGTGGAGGAGTATGTGCAGGGAGTCCTGCAGCAAGGATACATTTTTCCATCCATGTCCCCAACATTGGTGTGGGATTTTTTTTATGGAGAAAAACAGGAGGAGGTCTCTTGCACTACATAGATTACAGAGGTCTGAACTGCATCACACTAAGATATCCATACCCTCTCCAACTTGTACAGGCAGCCCTTGAACAACTGAAATCAGCGTGCATTTTCACAAAACTGAACCTCTGCAATGCATACAACATAGTGCATATTTATGCTGGAGATTAATGGAAGACTGATTTCAGGACCACTTGAAGCCTCTACCAGTACAGTCATGCCATATGTATTATCTTGTGTGCCATCAATGTTCCAATGCCTCATTAATGATATGTTGAGAGACATGTTGGGAAAGTTTGTCATTGCTTACATTGACGAGGTTCTGATATATTCAATATCCAGTGAAAACCACATAATGCATGTAAAACAAGTCCTATCAAAACTCAGCGACAATCAGATGTATGTCAAAGGAGAAAAATTTGTTTAATTCATTTGTTTCTCAAGGAATGAAAAAAAAAAAGAGAAAATGCGTTTCATGCTACCATAGTCATGTTTCTGGGATATGTGATGAGCCAAGTATATTAATGAAGCAATCCAAGGTCAATTTGAAGCAAGGTCAATTTCATCTGGAATTTCTGTGTCATGGCAGTGCCTCTCACTGCACTTCTCAAGAAGGGCCTGAAAAAACTTTTCTGGAATTTGGCAGTAGAAGATGTATTCTGTAAATTGAAATCCGCATTCACTTATGTCCCCGTATTATGACACCCTGATCCAGAACACCCATTCACAGTGGAAGTGGATGCCTCTGAACCTGGAGTGGGCGCTATTCTGTCCCAAGACTTTGGGGAGAAATGCAAGTAGCACCCAGTCACTTTTCTTCACGATAACCCTTCCAATGCATGCTCGGATACCAGCCACCCGTCTTCCTGTGGAATGCCAATCCCACTGAGGCTCCAATTGTCAACGAGTGGTTTCAAAGTAAACAGGTGTGGGAGTATACTCACCAATGCCTCAGGCAAGTGGTGGACATGCAAATCATCAGCTCATGGAGTGAACTTCTTGGTGGTGATGGTGATGTGGGGAAGGGGTCTGTCATGCTTCACCTGAAAATGCATCCTGTCTCACCTGGCCTGCATGACATGTACGGTGATGTTGTTCCCCTTTTCTGTTTCAAAGACAAAATAATGGCGAAATTTCCACTCCGTATGCATGCATTTTTTTCACTAGAGGTCATGATAATGAATTGGCAACTTTAAGATTACCTATGATTTCACCCGAGGCCAGAGTGGTGACGTGAGATTCATGAAGTGTTGTGTGCACATCTACATGTAATATATTTGTATATGTAGTATACGTATTCTTTTATTTTAAAATGTATTTTAGGGTTGCAACTACCAATTATTTTGATAATCCTGTAATCCGTCTATTATTTTTCCCTGATTATTTAATTAGATTTGTTTTTAAAAATATATATTATATACAAACAATATTTATTAAAAATATTATTTGTAACATTTTAATCAGCACTGTTTCAACACAGAACGTTTTCTTAACTAGGCTTATCTAAATAGCAATGTACTTATGTATTGAATATATTAAGTGTGAATGCACTTATGTACTGAACTAAATGTAAATTAAAACCTTTACATTTAGGCCTATCAAATAATCTACCACAACATTAGAATATTATCAGGTGCTCATGGCAATCAAATGAGACACTCAGACTAACTCAAGGTGATGGGAGTATGTACATCGTTTACTATTATCACTTGTTCTCTTAGCATATTTTTGCAACTATGTGTCTGTATTTCAAGCCACAATTCATTCAGATTTTAAGAGACAAATTCAAAATAAAGATAAAATAAATATCAGCTACCTGTTTCACTCACTGTAACTCTCAGAGGCTAGATTTGAATTGTCAGAGAATTTTAAGTGTGTGGAATAGACTCCTATATTTTGCATTTATATTGCATTCTGAATCAACTCAGGATCCATGTTGATATGAACTGAAAGCAGGATGGAGACTTGATGACTTAAAACACAAAATATAAACAGTATATTTTGTATGTTAAGAATATACAATTGTCTATCAGTGCTATTGGGTCAGAAAAATAGGCTAGTTAATTTTTTTTCTAAAGTAATTGAATCAAACAGCTTTGCTATCACTTTTTACATGTTACAACTATTTCATGTTTCCAATGTTCCTTATTCTCACAAATGATTGAATATGAATTATATTATTACTCACATTAAAACATAAGTTAGGTCAGCAGGGTGATGTACTGTAAAGAGTTTCCATATTATAGAGAATATCATACAGATGTTTCTGCTCCACCATTTCACTCATATGTGCAAGTTTGGGGAGTAACTGAATACATGGAATGGCTACAATTAGGATACAAAAAAAGGTGCCTGTATTCCATTATAGTTACAGAAAAAAAGCTGTAAACAGATTACTGATACATTTAGTCAAAATGGGGATTATTTACAGGATTACAATTTTATGAAATGCATAAGGGCTGCAACAACTAATCTACAAAATCAATAAAAATTGATGATAAATATAACTGCCAATAATTTGATTATTAGTTGAACTGCATTAACACTGCGGATGCGCACTGCTCACTTCAGGAAAAAAACATTTGAGTGAAATGGTGGAGCAAAAACATGAGTAGGACTTTCTTTAGGGTATGAAGCTCTTTACAGTACACTACCCTGCTGGCCTCATGAAATAATTTGTGCTTTAATCGGAGTAATTATCATTCATTTGTGGGAATGTGAGGAGAAGCGTGATGTTCCTGCTTGAATTGTCCAGCTTTGTTATGTTTTGTTAAGGAGCAAGTAGCAAAGCTATTTGAATCAATTAACTTAAAAAAGTAAAAAGTTAAATTAGCCTATTTTTCCAACCTTTCTTTCAGTCAATACCAAAAAGAATTGATTCACTAATCTTGGGCATTGAAAACTAAGAGTCAAATGTAAATCTTTGCAGTTGATTCCACACACTGAAAATGATTCACCTCACATGCACACACAGCAAGCAAAATTAACTTTGCATTGGAGAGTTTCAGTGAGCAAAACAGGCAGCTGATATTTATTTTATCTTTATTTTGAATTTATCTGTTCGAACTTTGAAGAAATCATGGCTTGAAATACAGCCACACAGCTGCAGAAAATGTGGTAAGTGATTAAAAAAGTGATAAACAGTTAATGATGTAGTCTCAGATCACCACTCTGGTCTCATAGCTTATCTCACAGTCACCAATTCATCATCATGGCCTCTCATGAAAAAAATTCATGAAGTGACTCAAATTCTGATTTTTTGCCTTAATGTGACACAGATCTGATCTTTTCAGGGCTGTGTGGACACGCAAATCTGATCTTTTCAAATCAGATTTGAGTCACTTTCATATGTGGTACTAAATCCTGTATGTATTCGATTTGCGGCTCTGTGACCTGAATGAGAACGCTCGGATCGGAATTCATGTCTCTTGCTGCCTGTACGCATGCGCTGTCTGGGTCATCATTACCCAGCATGGTGTTCTAGATATTTGTGTTACCTATCGAGATATGCTATAGCGGTTGCATGTTCAGTTTAAAGTTACGATTTTAGGGTTAACTTTAAGCTTTAAGTGTTAGAGTTAAGGTTAGGGTTTGGTTAAGGGCTGCGGCTAAAATCAAGATTATTCTCCGCTGTCGGCAGCATTTATTCGAGCTACGGTAGCAGTTTTGCCAAGCTAGCACAAATCATCGGAACACCGGCAGCGCAGCAAAATAATACTGGAGCAGTGCTACAGCTGATGAGTTGTTTACCGTCTTCTCATTAAAGTCAGATACAAGTCACTTGTAATTATTAATGTAAACCATTATTACAGGCAAATCCGATCTGAGCAAAAAATCGGAATTGAACAATAAGGCTTGCAGTGTGAACATAGATTAAGGAAATTAAATAGAGTGACCAGTGATTAGAACCAAGTACAAAACAGGTGCAACAATTAATAGTCAGGATCCTGGGAGCATGGAAGTTCAGAGAAGTGAATAGCATTTGCAGTCCTCAGCGTTCCTGCTGATACTGCAGGGAAATGGAGTCCGTGTTGCGCTTAGACAGGGAAGCAGGTGGCAGATATGACATGACACAGTAAAAACATGTTTTGATGAGAAACCAAATATTTTATGTAATATCTGATTATATATTCTTTTTTTCAGTGTACAGACACACAAAAATACAGAGGAATATAAAAGTAAATCTAGGTAGCTGTCATGATCTGCTCTTCACTGCATGCCCACGCGCTTCGTGAACTCGGCCGCGCGCGCCGTGCTCCCGATTATATCCGCCATTCATGGCACGCAACACACTTCCGCAACATGACGCGAACTACAATGGTGGACTACGTTTCACAGTGTGCTCCCAGCCGAGAGGGCCGACACACAGTCCCTGGCCCGTATCATGTGACTGTCAATTGGCTGCAGCCTGCAGGTGCATCCAATGCATGCACACTCACGCAGCAGATAAAAAGACTCTCAGTTTCTCTTTGATTTTGCGAAGCACTAGTCTAACGCTCGTGTTATTATTGCCAAGTCTTTTATTATTGTATTTGCTATTCTGATTTTTGGACTCGAATTTTCTGCTTTTGGATATTGTCTTTTTGCCCTGCTTAGTGTACCTTGTTTGCTCATCGCTCGACCTTTGTTCTGTTTTGTGTATTACTCTTTTGCCTGCTGTTGTTGTACCGCTGGCTCTGAGTGTTTAATAAACACTATTGCTTTCATGCCGTCTCCTAACCTGCGCATGTGTCCAGCCAAACCCAGCCAATGTGACAGTAGCACTAGATATTCAGCTTAGCTACTGATAATTTGCTTTGTGGGCTACTAAATTCTCTACTTCTGCATGCTTGCATGTATTTAATAGTGGAGACTACTTTAAGGACTTAACGATTGTAGTGATGACATCACGATTGCAAATGAGCATCCGAATAAATAACAGCACCACCACACAGACTCGCTCTTTACACTGTCTACATTGTTACTCTTCTAGTACCGTATGGTGTCAACATGGCAACCCTACTGACGCTGTGTTTTCCCATGATGAACACCCAGAGAGGGCAGGTCAATTACAATGAACAGAACATTTTAGGTCTACATTTATCTTTACATTTAACATTTACCTGACATTTAACTTTTATGTTAACATTTACATTTTGTATTTATATTTACATTTAATACTTATTTAACACTTCCCTATAAACACATTGCGTTTATAAATAATAAGTAGATTTCAAGTCATTTCACATGGTGAAGAAATGGACTGCTATTTTTTTTGCATAAATTTATCTCTAAATGCATGAAAATTGTGCTACATGATAAAAAAAATTTACACCCATAAAAAGGTTACACTACATTTACAAGTGGCACCTCATGTATGGAAGGAAATTTTATGTAGCAAGAAATTATGAAGAAAATTAAATGCTGTGTACAGATTAGCCAAACTGAATCTAATATTTCTAAACCTCATGATGAATTACTTTATATGACGGCAATAGGTCAGTGACAATTTTAATAAATTTGCCTCTTTACACCCCACAATGGATTTGAATGAAATCATTAAGATGTGATTGAAGTGTAGATTTTCAGCATTAATTCAAGGGGTTTAACACACATATTGCATTAACCATTTATGAATTACAGCCATTTATTAACACAGTCCCTCAATTTTCACAGGCTCAAAAGTAATGGGACTGTTAACTTATAAGAAGTTTTATGGACAGTTATAGTCTGTTTCATCATTATTTCTTGACAAATTAAGGTGATAAAAGGTCTGGAGCTAATTCCAAGTTTTGAATTTGCATTTGGCAGCTGTTCCTGGGACTTAATATGCAGTCCAAAGAGGTGTTGATGCAAATGAAGGAGGCCATCATTAGGCTGAAAAACAAAGAAGACCTATTAAAACATAGCAGAAAGGCTAGGAGTGGCCAAATCAAAAATTTGGTACATGCTTAAAAACAATGAATGCGCTGATGAGCTCAGCAACACCAAAAGGCCTGGAAGACCATTGAAAACAATTAAAGTTGATGATTGTAAATTCTTTCCTTGGTTAAAATGAAAACCTTGCCCAACATCTAGGCAAGTCAAGAACACTCTCGAGGAGGTAGGAATATCACTGTCAAAGTCTACAATCGAGAGATAACATCATGAATGTAAATTCAGAGGGATGATCTCAAGATGCGAAACTCTTTTAAAACTCAACAACAGAAAGGCCAGACTAGACTTTGCTAGAAACCCCAAAACATACATATTCTTAAGGCAAAGAAATGGAATGTTCAGAAATTGCTGAGTCAGTCAACCCAACTGAGCATGTTCTTAACTTACTAAAGACAAAACTGAGGGCAAAAAGACCCTTAAACAAGCAGCATTTTAAGGGATTACAGTAAAGGCCTGGCAAAGCATCTCAAGGGATGAAACCCAGCATTTGGTGATGTCAATGGACTCCAGACTTTAGGCAGTGATTGATTTGCATCCAAGTATTAAATATTATGCTTATATTTATAATTATATTAATTTTTTATAATTATTACTTTTGAGTCTGTGAAAATGGAGGGACTGTTAAAAATGGTTGTAATTCCTAAACGGTTAATGCAATATTTTTTGAAAATTTACATTTCAGTCAGGTCTATTTTCAGATCCATGCTTATTTTCAGGTCCATTGTGGTAGTGTACAGAGGCAAACTCACAAAATTTGTCACTGTTCCAACACTTTTGGAGGGGACTGTATATATTGTTATTATTTAATTAAACCATAACTTGTGTCTATGAATTCAGTCACATTATTTGTGATTAAAATGCATCAAATTACTCCATTTTATATACATAAGACAAGATTATCTTAGACATATTTCCCAATGAATTTAGCAGATATCCCAGCCCAATATGAAGGTGAAAACTCAGTATCTACAGTGGTACTTGAACCCTTTGTGAACCTATTAAAATGTTCTATATTTCTAACAAATAATAAGATTTTTGCACAAATCCTAAGTCAATAAAGATCACTCCAAGAGCAAGGCATTTAATAATCCACAAGGTCTCAAAGAAACCCAGGGTAATGTTTAAGCAACTTAATTCCTTTCTCACATTGGCTAATTTTAATATTTATAAGTCCACCATCAGGAGAACACTGAACAACTATGGTACATGACAGGATTGCAAGGAGAAAGCCACTGCTCTCCAAAAAATAACATTGCTGCCCATCTACAGTTTGCTAAAGATCACATGGACAAGCCAGAAGGCTATTGCAAAAATCTTGTCAATACATGTAACCAAAATAGAACTTTTTGTTTTAAATGATAAGTGTTATGTTTGTAGAAAAGTATAACACTACATTCCAGCATAAGAACCTTATCCCATATGTGAAACATAAAGGTGGTAGTATCAATTCTTTGGGCCTGTTTTGCTGCATTTGTCTGTGATCTGAATATAAAATGAAAGTGGCCCATGCAGCAAGACAATGATCCCAAGCACTGCAGTCATTCTATCAAAGAATGGTAAAAAAAGAATAAAACAATGTTTTGGAATGGCCAAGTCAAAGTCCTGACCTTAATCCAATAGAAATGTTGTTTGAGCATTTCATGTGAGGAAATTAATCAAAATCTCAAAGTCATTTCTGCCAACTCTCCTGTTTTTTCTCCCGTATTTTAGCTTTCTTTCCCCATCCTCCCATTTTAATATTTTCCCATGAATCTCCATATTTTTAAACTGTCATAAGATTAGCCACAGACCTACATAATCAGACTGATCAATCTCTGCAGTGATGTGTTCTTGCTACACTCTTCTACCTGTAAAACAGGTGGCAGTATGTAGAACATTAGCTACATCTAGTGGGGAATAGAAGTCAACAGTAATTTTTTAACAAAGATTTTACAGAAATCTTACATTTTTGGTGTAACGTTAATCAATGGAAAAAGATAGGGATTCTGAGGTGCGTACCAAGCCTGTTGTCCCTGATATTATGAGTTCTGGTTTTTAACTCTGTTTATGCTCTTTTGCTCTTGCCTCTGTTATACCTGATTTGCTGAGTAATTTTACCTATTGCCTGTTTCTTGGATTTTGCCTAGTGTTTTGGATTCTCATTGCCAATGGGTTTTTATTAAACTCTCCTGCATTTACATCCATCCCTCACCTCCTACCTGATAGCTATCTGACTGACAACCTAATTGTAGTTATTTAATTAATGTAGGTGAACGACTCCTTGTTTATATTTTAAAGCGAGTGTTTGCCTAGTGATGATTTCAGAGTTCACTGTGTGCACCCTTGTCCTAATATAATGGAGCCTAGGAGCCCACGGTTGAAAAGCATCCTTACTTTCAAAGCCCAAAATTGGAAATCTCACTTATTTTCAAACCCCAATGGACAGGTATGCCCAGATTTGAAGCTGATCTGTACTAAGGAAAGGGCTAAAATTCCTCCAAGCACATGATACTCCTGAGATTCCAGTGATCCTGGCTCCTTCTGTTTTCTGGACTTGCCTGATCCATCCTGGTGTCCTACTCCTGGTTGGAGTAATCACTTGGAAACCACTTACTCCTGTTAAGGATGGCACCATACGAACTGTCTCAACATACAACTAGAACTGTGAAGATGGCATTGGAATGCTGTTGAAAAAGAGCAGTTCTGCTACAATGGCATAGGACTCAAATCACCATGAACAGTCTTGTACTCAAAACCCTATTACTAAAGTGTGCTAAAGTCTTCTTGTTTCCCCAATAAAAAAACAAAAACAGATGTGTGAATCCAGAATGATTGACAGTTGTTCTGATTTTTTTTTCTCAAAAACTGGGAATTGAGACCTATGGGGGAAAATGTGAGAATACCTCATGTGTCATGAATCATGGGTCATGAATCATGTATCATGAGTCTTCTTTCAAGATGACAGCACATTTTGTACAGTTTATTGATAAATGCTTTGTTTTTTGCTCAACATGCAAATACTCATATTTGTCAAAACTCGTTCAGTTTTCATAGGCTGTCTTGAAATCTGAAAAGATTTTCAGTGAAACATCACCAATATCACTGCAATTTAAGTTTATCCTAAAAATAATCTCTTGTGAGAAAGCTCTTGTAACCAATTTTGGCTACATACAATAGTTTATTCCCACAGAGACAGTATGGCCAGACATTGAGTTTAGAAGCTCTGTCCACAGTGGATCTTTTGCATTTGATCAGCTTTATTGAAAGTAATTACAGAGCAGACATGATAGAGGAAATTCATATGGCCAGTGGAGTTTTAGAACTCACACACAGCGATATACTAAGATTGGCATCTGAACAAAATTAGTGATGAGTGTGTATCTGCTAGGCTCACAAGACACAAAGCTGGTATGTTTTTGGAAAGAGCTCAGGAATAACAGAGAGGGGTCTGGGTAATTCGGTGACAGAGGAGGCCCCTGGTGTTGCGTTATCTGAGGACCACCCATCCAAATCAAGCCTGGACAAACAGAAGAGCTGATGGCTATAATATGCAGCAGATGGAAAAAGTGAGAGAGGAGGACAGAAAGAGAGGCAACATCAGCATGGATCCACAGTGGTGGTGGTCATTTGGTCATTTTTCTCACCCATTAGCCACCTGGGCTCACAGTGTTTAGTCAGCCTGGACCAGTACTTGGGTTACATTTACATTGCTTTGAAATAGCAAAATCTCTCTCTCTCTCTCTCTCTCTCTCTCTCTCTCTCTCTCTCTCTCTCTCTCTCAATAATTATATTTTAGATATTACATATTTAAATATTTGATATATTATTAAAAGTGTTAGCATAATTGAACATGCTTTAAACCTGTCAGTGGGATGGGGAGAATTCTGGAATGATAAACAAACAGATGTACTCTGCAGCTCCCTCCTGCATACACAGAATCAGTCAGGTTCTTG
>JAQQZR010000017.1:9573677-9606863 GCA_030068235.1 Notoglanidium macrostoma
TATATATATATATATATATATATATATATATATATACACACACACACACACACACACACACACACACACATATATATGTAATTTCTTTGTGTGTCCTTCAGAGTGTTTTTAATTGCCTGTGTTTGTTCCTGCAGAATTCAGGTGTCAGGGTGGGTGGGCCACAGTGGTTTGAGAAGCATCCTGGTTGTTGTTAATATCTATTTCCCATCTCTCCCCTGGGCCCCTCCACATGCTGTGGCTTTCCCCACATTTTACAGCTCTTGCACAGTGCTGCAACCCCTCACTTATGAAATAACAGGCACTCAAAGAGACCTAATGTGTTTTTAATTGTGTCTCTCCAGTCACAGGAAACAGAGAAGAGGAGGAGATGGAGAGAAGCAACAGGCAGGGGGGCTCTAATGTGGTTCACACTACAAAAGGAAACCAATGCCCTTGCCCCACAAAACTAATGTATGCAAGGTAACCGTATTGACACCAGGAGGACTGGAAGGGGAGAGTGGGGACTGGAAGGGTCGCTAAATTGAACACACACACATGCACACAGACACACTCACACAACACACAGACTTCAAAAGCTCTCTGGCTTCGAAAACCTAAGTGATGGGGTCTTGAGTTTGCCGTGTTCCCATTTTCCCCTTTCCTCTCTGTTTCTTTTCAACTTTATAAAAGGATGCTCTGGGAAACATCAGTAAGAGCCATTGTTAATTGCTATATTACTGTCTGAATGAAATATCACTGTAGTCTTAAAAATTGAATGAATTGCATTGTAATCAAAGTTGGGAAATTTAGACTGTAGACCGCATTCAGTTAATATCATGGGTACTCACTATTAACTGGATGTCAATCATCCATGTGCAACATTAACTCTGAGGTTAAACACAAATTTATTTACTTAGCTTTGGGCCTTTGGTGACAAAGGGATTTATTTTTGTACCTCATTTAAGGAAAATAAGCACACAGAGACAGCAAATCTGTACTGAGGAATCTAGTTTGGGATTTCCTGAAACATTATATGTCTGGCATCCAACAAATCATTACACAATACATGAGATATGTTTTTAAACCTTACATATTTTTCCAGTTGTATTATGGCTAGGAATGATAGTAATTCATGAATACTATTCAACCTCCAACACTAAACAACAGTATTTTAGGGTTGATTTATACACTGATCAGCCATAACATTAAAACCACTGTTGGGGGAATGACAATGATTATCTCATTACAATGGCACCTGTCAAGGAGTGAGATATATTAGCCATACAACAATGAACTTAAAGTTACTTGAAGTTGATGTGTTGGGCCATATTGTCGCCAACACATCAGAGCCAAATTGCGATGACTAGATGACTAGGTGAGAGCATCTCTAAAAGGACAGGCCTGTTGGGGCATTCCTGTTAGTAACTACCTAAAGTGGAGCGGATGACAGGGCTCATGTATCTTTTACATAATGTAAATGGCCAGGCGGTGTGCCTCGCTTACTTGGGGAAGAGATGGCACCGGGATGCACTATGGGAAGAAGGCAAGTTGCTGGAGGCAGTGTGATGCTCAGGCCAATGTTATGCTGGGAAACTTGGGTCCTGGCATTCATGTGGATGTTACTTTGACATGTACCACCTACATAAACATTGTTGCAGACCAAGTACACCCCTTCATGGCAACAATATTTCCAAATGGAAGTGGTCTGTTTAAGAAGAATATTGTGCCCTGCCACACTGCAAAAATTGTTCAGGAATGATTTGTGGAACATGACAAAGTGTTTAAAGTGTTGACTTAGTCTTCAACTTCCTCAATCTCAATCTGATTGCGCATCTGAGGGACATGCTGGACAAACAAGTCCACCTAGCAAATTACATGATGTAAAGGATCTGCTGCTAGCTACTGCTAATATTGGTGCCAGATACCACAACACACCTTCAGAGGTCTTGTGGCATTTATGATTTGATGGGTCAGAGTTGTTTTGTCAGCACAAGGGGGACCTACACAATATGAGGCAATGTTATGGGTGATCAGGTTTATGCTTTTCTTTTTTGAAAAATATCTGAAAAATTCTTTATGTATGGAACTAAGAAAAGCTACAAGAAATGTTGACATAATTAGAGACATCATCAGTCTAATATTTTGTAAATAGAGTAAAATGCCTGAACATGAGTAAGATTTATATGAGCTTGATCTATATGATATTCAATGTATTTTTAGGCATATATTTTCAGTACTTTAAAGGTTAATCTGTAAATTTCCCAGTATATTATACTACAATATGCAGTACTTAGTGAGCCAGTGAATTTCCTTGTGAACAAAGATGCACATTGTACTGTCCTTTGATGTAAATTTCCCAAATTAATATTTTTACTTGTGAAACAAGTGAAATTATATGAAAAAATGTAGAAAATATAATTTAGGCAGTCTGAAATAAATTCATTCAAAGCTACGTTCACCCACTCATTTATTGTGAATACCTGTGCACCTGCACATTCATGGAATCATGTAGCAGCAGTGCAATGCATAAAATCATGCAGATTTTAACAGGTTAAGACAGTTCAAGAGCATCAGTTAATGTTCACATCAAACATTAGAGAAGAAGAGCATCTCAGAATGCACAACAAAAACAAGAATATAACACAAGATATTCTTCAACAATTTGTGTGAAGTGTTTTGTGAAATAATTTGTAACTAGTATTACTTATAGGCAGCACAAAACCTTCCTGAGCCAGAGGGCAACAACATGTATCAGTCAGTGTATGTTCGGCGTGAGTGGTGCACCCATGGAGCAAAGTTGGGTGGAAACAAATATATGGCTGCTTCACAAATGTACCCTGGAGATTCTGTGGGGGGAAAGCCAGGGCAAAAACTTGTATTATCCTATCCTATCCTTCTTATAATCCTTCTATTCACAGCCAATCAGAATTCAAACTTACCACTCATTTGTTCTCTCTGAATACCTGTGTCCCTCTCTCTCAAGAGACTCCTTATTAACACTTGCACAATCACCCAGCATAGTCAGCCTTGTGGCAGGTGCACTGGCATTGCAGAATCCATAAAGAGATCCAACCAACAAGGGCTGAAAGACACAGACAACGTAAACAGATTTGGTAGATCACCAGCTCTCTTTTTATATGAAGACATCATTGAAGGCAATCATTAAGGAGAAAGACAAAACTAAATACACACGGTACACATACTAATACCCATACACATAATGCACCTAGCCAGTGCTGGAAGGACAGACAAACAGACAAGAAGGTTGTGCTGGGGTGGTTGCAGCTTTTTTGGAGTGAGCTCAGCACACAAAAAGTTATGACAGGGAACTGCTTAAAAGAATGCCCTTCGTTCAAGGGGCAATTGTGGTTGGTGTTGGTAAGTCAGCTGGATGTCAGCTGATAATTGGAACTAAGCGGACTACCGTAGCCTGCCTGAATTTGCTCTCTGCTTGATTTAAGCTTAAAATATTTAATGCTCATAAGCCACAAAATACTAATTATTTCTGAACAGATTACAAGTAAACATGTTATTTATTATAATTGATGGTTTAACTAATGCTACTTTTAAAAGATTACAATTTATTTCTATGGGGATATGTGTGTGTACCACCACCTTTTTTGCATGTGTAAAACTCAGCTGGTTTAAACAGAATAGGATGACCATATTTTGCTTTTCCAAAAAGAGGACACTGGGGGCAGGATCATGCATCAGGCAGATGGAGACCAGCAAAAAGAATGCAATGGTAGAAAGCAAAAGCCGAATCCAGGACATTTTTTGATGATTTAAAAATCCACAGTGCCAATGACACATTTTTTTAGGTCCCAAAGAGACGACGTATCCTGGAAAAAGTGGATGTATGGTTATCCATGAGTGACTATATACTATGTGTGACAACAAGATGCATCATAAAAGGTTTTTGTGTAAGAGGGTCTTTAGTTTGGATTCTGTCTTAATCCCTGAGGGGAAAATCTTTCTCTGAATTTAACCCGTCTAAGCAGTGAACACATACACAAACAAGTGAGAATTAAGCATACATACCTGGAGTAGTGGGCAGCCACAAGCCACATGCACCCAAGGAGCAGCTGGGGGTTAGGTGCGTTGTTCAAGGGCACTTCAGCCATGGAAGCAGAGGGAAAGGAAAGTGCTGTTCATTCATTCCCCCCACCCACACATTCTTCCCACTGGTCCTGGGAATCAAATGGGCAACCTTTTGGACCCAAATCCACTTTTCTAACCTTTAGGCCACAGCTGCCCCAACTGTAGTTGCCACAACTGAGTTGTTTCACAATTGATACAGATAAAATGATTACTTCTGTTGTATTTATTTTGTATTTGGATCAAGTGACCTGTTTATTCTGAAGAGAGAGAAAACTAATAAACATCCATAAATGAAAGTTATAAGGCATGGGACAGGATTTATACCGCAGCAGTTGATGTCAGGAAAATACCATCTTATTAAAAAGTTTTAAATGGTGGCATGCTTGCAGGACATGGGGCTGGTACATTAGAATGTATTCAAAAGAGCAGCATTTCTTTGGGCCTTGTTTATGAGAGAGGTCAGATGAGAATGGTCAGACTGGTAGTCAAGACTAGTAGACCCATAGACTGCCACTGCCGAGAACAAGACAAGTCCAAGACCAGGATTGACCAAGATTGAGTCAAAGTCGAGTCTTAAGGTGGTTCTGGCCAAGTCAAGATTGACTCTTAAGGGGCTTAAGTAGAGTCTAAATGAAAACAAGACTTAGTCAAGATCAAGACCAGTGTACTTGCACCAATATTAGACACAGAGAGAGGTCCTTATGAACCTTAAAGCATAGAGCCTGAATGACTGATAAGAAACAGATAGAGAAATGCTGTAGAAAAGCTTAAAGTTTGAATTAATATCTAATAGCAAATTATTTATCAATTAGTTTGTATTACTCAACACAAAAGTATCACAGCATATACAGTAGTATTAACTTCGGAATCAAAATTCATACTTATGTTCTGTAATACATTGCAGAATTTCACTGTAACACAGTAAAGTTTACAGAAATAAAACAGAATAGCTGACAAAAGTAAAGAAAGAAAAATTTGGGGATGAAAAATAGTAAAAAATACAAACTATCCTTGATCTGATTTTACCTCACTGTTTGGCCAAAGAATTTTCTTCCATCTTACACACAATATTTTCTCTGGCCAAAAACCATTGAAAGAATGTTTTAGAATGTCTAATCCAGGCTTGGCAATCCTTTACTGCAAGGCCACTTCAAGCATCTCCCATTGCTTGCTGTAGAGTCACCTGCTGATAAGGGGACTCAAATACCTTCCAACACCAAGAGTTTTTCTTTTACCGGAAGAGAAGAGAATTCTTCTATTGGATTTATAAATGGTGAATATGGTGGAACGTATGAAATAGAAAACTTGGATGGTTCTGAAACCAAGCTTGAACGGCTGCTGCATGATGGAATCGGACATTGTCTTAGACTACAGAGTAGTGTATCTGCTGTTGCAGATAAGGTTGAATCAGAATGTTATGAAGAGTGTCAAGGAAAACAAGATGAGCTATGTTGTATGAACAAAGTGTTTCATGGTGATGGAGGACCACATGCCTGCTAAGGGCAGCACACATGGTAATGTTACCCCCATGATGACTGGGATCATCAACAATGGCACGATGTCCAATAATCTACCAACTATGACGTCTCTTTTTGGTAAGGATGCCTCATCCACATATATGTGTTAGTGCTGCACAGAACCTGCATCCATCTCAAGCACCCTCTGTAAAATGAAACAGCTCTCAAACTTTACATACAGACAGTACAAAGGAAAAGTTGTAGCTAACATAAAAAGAAAAGTTGTCGTCTACATTATATGAAGAGCACTGGCATTGCAAAATATAATATCAACCAACAGTAGCCAATAACAATCTGACTAAATCAAATAATATACCTACAGATAAATACATTTATTACATTTATGTCATCATTTGGCAGATGCTCTTATCCAGAGCGACTTACATATATTTCATTTATACAACTGAGCAGTTGAGGGTTAAGGGCCTTACTCAAGGGCCCATCAGCAATAGCTTGGCAGTGCTAGGATTTGAACTCATGACCTTCTGATCACTAGTCCACCACTGAGCTACCACTGCCCCTAATGAAACATTCTAAATTTTTCATGTAAAAAAATTTAGCATGACGAATATTTGCTCACTTGTTTGTTCTTTGTGGTCAGTGGAGCCATAGAATATTGCTTGTGTGTTAACTAGCTAAACTTGCTTGTTCCTGAACAGCATTATACTCAACAATTCTCAACATGAAACAACAATCAAATGAAATTTAACAACTCCCAGAGTTGTTGTATGTGTGTACCTGGTTGTATGTGCTGGTTTGTGTGCATAAAGATGGCTGAATGAATGAATGAATGAATGATGATGATGATTATTATTATTATTTTTATTCTTTATTACTGTGGTGGTAAGAGTAGTGGCAATGGCTCATGTTAGGGTGCCACTAGCTACTTTAGCTATGCTCATGGTTGTAACACAGGGCTCCCAGAGACTGTGCATGGATCCATATTTAGGTTTATTAGAGAGTAAAATCAAAACGAGCAGAGTCAGTACCAGAAAATCCAATGTGGCAATCAAATCCAAATCACTATCCTATAAAATAATAAGAGAACAATTAAGGTAAACAGGTCCAAAGTTTTTTGTAGAGACAAAAACAAAACAAAAGGCAAGGCAAAGCCATACATAAAATAACTATCCTGCAATAACAGCTTATGACTCACAGGAATGCAAAGCAAACTGCAAAAGGCTTTGAAATTGTGTCTGAGAGTTTATTTGCGTTTAATAGAAACCAACAGGAAATTAGTGAAGAGGACTGAAGAACAGTTTTGGGAGAGTTACTATAAAAATGTATTCCAATACCATTACTAATTATTTGAAATATTTGAAAATGTAGTCAGTAACCTAATCTAATTACCACAAAATTAAAGTAATGTAACAGATTACTTTCCATTATTTTTGGATTATCTCAATACCAAATATGTGGATGATAACAGGATTTTCTCAGCTGAAAGGCAGAACTTGCACTGTACTGTGATGTTTCAATTTTCTGATTTAAAGACAAAATAATGAGGAAATTTCCACCCACTGAACACATTTTTTCACTAGAGCCCATGATAATAAATTGGTGACTTACAGCTTACTACTGTCTACAGATTTCAGTGGGACCATTATGCTACTCTGTTGACCGTATATAGCCTTTAGTCCTGAGAAGGGACTATGGAGGTCATTTATTCTGCCATTCCTTGCAGTTCTTCTGCTTTTTTCAATTCTGTGATTGCATGAATAAGTAGGTGTTCAGGCGCTCCTAATAAAGCATTTGGTGAGTATATATAAAAAATCTAAACCTATCATTCATGTTATAAACAGCACCTGTCAAAAGTCTAGATAAATTTACTCATTCATAGGATTTTGATAATTTTGACTATTTTCTACATTGTAGAACAATACTGAAGACATTAAACCTATGAAATTACATATGAAACATATATGGAATTATGTGATAACAAAAAAGAAAAAAGTATGTTTCGTATTTTGAATTATTCAAAGTAGCCAATGTTTATCTTGAAGACAGCTGTGCACACACTTGGCATTATCTTAACCACTTAAGCCCTAAGATGGAAGGAACCCCAAGTTTTGTGTGATAAAGATCCCCCAGCTAAAGAACAAATCATGAAAATGTCAGATAAGTGGGCACAAAGAACGAAGGACGCAGGTACAGGGACTAAATGGCCCGAAGGAGGGACATTTGATGCAAAGGTGTGAAATACTCAATTCAACTCGGAATACTCATAAAGAATTATAAATTCAAAGATATGAGCAAGAAAAGAATGGAGCTGAGTGTGCTGAAGAGATTCTGGGATGAGGGACAGAGGAGAGAAAAAGAGAGGAAGGCCCATAAGACAGCAGAAAGTGTAGTCCCCTCAGTGCCAGCTCCCATAGACCCCACACCATATGAGCAGGGAATGTACCCAGTCATCAAGGGGAACCTTGTGGTAGAACTAGAAAAGAAGAGGGTGAATGAAGTCATGAAGAATGAAAAAAAATATGATTTAAGGCCGAGGGAGAGCTAATCAAGGAAGCTGGAGACAGAGGCTCAACCCAAGAGAATGAACCACTGAGAAGGAGCACAGGATTCAGATGAACACAGGATAAGACAGGATTTGTGATAATGGATGGTGAAGGTACAAGAATATTAGATGCATACTCCCAAGCGAAGGAGCATATATGTTACAGTTAGGAAAAGAAGCCTACTGTTATTGTGAAGAAATACGAAAAGGGCCAGCCAGCGAGCAAGAGGATCAAAGGAAAGAAGTACATGATTATCATAGTGAAATGGATCAAGAAAACGGAGTAGACCGTGATGAAGTATCGGAGGCATCATGCACTACAAAGTGGGAAGAGGATGTTGGTGAGTGTGAAGAGGGTCCCAACGAAACAGAAGGAGCATATAGGACCATGCAACAGATACAAAAGGGAAGAAAGAGGGCACAGATGTGCTATCCCCAGAGAGAGCATGAGTTGCCCTCCTGGATAGGTTGGAAGAGTCAGCCAGAAAGGCAAGAAGCGAGTTGAATAGGGTTGAAGCACAGTGATGATGATGGAAACAGCCAAACTTAACTCCCAAGGAAAGGCCCTCAAGAAATTGAAAAAAGCAGTGGAGTGGAAGTTGTAGTGGAAAATGGGCAGAGACCCAGGGAAGAAGGGTTTGATGAAGCAGCAGAGCCAGTAACAGGTTGGGGAGAAATAGAAATGAGATAAATCATTGGGAGGAATTGATTCGATTCGATGAAGGTAATTTACAGAAGATGCTCCCTTTGTTAATCCAGGGAATGCAAGTAAATTATATATCTTGGCAGACCCAGGACCTAGAGGGACTGGTGAGGGGCTGACGAACTCACATGAAGGATCATTGAAATGGATAAGAGACTTTCAGGAGAAAATGCAGGCGAAATTACTAGCTATAGGAGACATCAAGGCAGTGCTGTCCAGGGCAATAGGACAGGACGATACACTGAGGATTTTGAGAACTGCCCTGGATGGAGCACAGTGAGGAACAAGGCCAGACTTGGATGCAATAGAGTTTAACCCCTACAGAAACAGGCCGTTTTCCAGACCTACCTGCCATCCTGCAATATTATATAAGAAGAAGAGAAATGGCCAGGAACAAGGACAACAGAGGGCAGGACCAAGGCTACCATTAGAACAGTGTTAGAGTCATGGTCAGAGAGGACATTTCTTGAGAATCTTCCCAATGTGGCCATGGCAGGGAGGAGGTGCCCATAGCAACCGAGCACCACAAGCCCAGCCCAGAAACTTCTGAGAAGGCCCAGAGAAGTTGACCGGGGAGACCCAACTTCCTATGATTACCTCGGAAGTTGGGCAAGAACTGATGCTGCAGGTTTGATTAAATGGCAGGCCCACTCCCATGATTATAGATACTGTAACAACTTACTCATCTGTAAGTCCAAATTATGCTTCTCATCTCCCCAGGTTAGGCAAATATGCCAAGACAGTCGGCTTCTCAGGATGAACGAAGCTTATTCCAATGACAGCTCCAGTACACCTTGTGAGAGAGGACCAAGTGGTCCAAATTCCAATATTAGTATCAGAAAACACTCCAGGAAGTTTACTGGGAAGAGATGCATTGTGAAAACTAAA
The DNA here is from genome assembly GCA_030068235.1 of Notoglanidium macrostoma. Classification (NCBI taxonomy): domain Eukaryota; kingdom Metazoa; phylum Chordata; class Actinopteri; order Siluriformes; family Auchenoglanididae; genus Notoglanidium; species Notoglanidium macrostoma. The sequence continues at coordinate 9,583,369 of JAQQZR010000017.1, forward strand.
CTTGCAGATTTGGTGCCCACCGGATGGAGTGCACATCGATGAAAGGGGAATAGCCACAAAAATGGTAAATAAATAAAAAATGGTAAAAAAAAGTTTGATAGCAGGCATGGCCAACATGTATTGGATAGGAGGTATATATGAAGGACCATGAAAGTTGCTGTGTAAGTGGGGAAAATACATCTACACTAACACATGGAAAAAGAGAAGACCCATATTGCCTTTCCACTGTATAATGAGGTTTCAACCAGGAGAAGACAAAGCTGTGGGAGCAAGCAACAAAGTGAGAGAGAATTCAGATAGTGTATAGCTACACTGTAATAGGCCCTGAGAGAGTGGCCATGAATGTAGAAAAGAATGAGTTCACTGACAAATGGTATGAAATGAACCTCCAAATGCAAAGTATTTGACAGTCATAGACTTGTGCTCAGCATTTTTCAGCGTATCCCTAACTGAGGAATAACATTATTTGTTTGCAATTTCATTCCAAGGACAGCAATACACCTATGCCAGAATGCCGCACGGTTGTCCTATAAAGTCCTATAAAGCAAGAACTAGAAGAATTGGGCATCACAAGCAACTTGCTACAATATGTCAACAACATTTTGATTTGCTCCCTCTCTCTAGAGGAGTGTCATAGAGATTCAATCACAGTTCTCACTAGACAAGCACAAGGTGTACACAAGGCAACACTGACTAAGCTGCAATATTGTTAACCCAAGTAGAGTACTTGGGCTGAGTGATAGCCCATGGAACAAGACCGATTGCACCTTCAGAACTGGAAGGCATCAGTAAAGCACCCTAGCCAACAAAAGTGGGCCAGATGATGACATTGCTAGGCATGACAGGGTTCAGTGCAGACTGGATCGAAGACTATGCAATCAAGATTTCCCCACTCAGGACAATAATTAATACTGCAGTGTTGCGACAGTTGTCTGCACCACTGGACTGGAAATCAGATGCGTTGGTAGCCTTTGAATCAATCAAACAGGAACTACAGTCTCAGTCTTAGAGACTCCAGATTATACCAAGCTGTTCGACCTATATGTAGCTAACAGGTGTGGAGGCTATGCCTCTGCAGTGTTGATGCAGGAAACTTGCAAGGGAAGGCAGAAACAAGCTATAGCCTACTATAGCACAAAGTTAGATGGTGTAGTTCGGTGTTGGCCGTCATGCTATCAGGGAGTGGCAGCCATACATTATGCATATAACAAGGCATCAACATTGATGATGGGGTATCCAGTTGCCATCTATACACAGCACAAGGTGTCAGATTTGCTAGAGAAGGGCAATGTCCATGCTCACATCAGCTACAATGCTACAATATTGCACCCTTCTTACATACCCAGACATCATGATCACTAGATGTACAACAGTCAATCCAGCTGAGAGTATACCATTCCAATTTGAGGGAACGCTGCAAGATTGTGTTGCAGAGTCATTAACATATTCCAAACTAAGACCGGACCTGGAGTCTGCCCTGATTAGGGATGCAGAAGTGACATTCTGTTGATGGGTCATGTTTTAGGGACCACACAGGTACTCATGCAGGGTATGTGGTTGTGCAGTAGACATCAGATGATACCTTTGTGGTAGTACAAGCAACTAAGTTTCCACAACAGTGCTCAGCACAGAAGGCAGAACCTAAGGCTCTAGCAGAGGCATGCCAGTTGGCTGCAAGTAAGACAGCAAATATATTCATGGACTCAGCTTATGCTCATGGCGTTTGTCATTTTTTTGGAGCAGTGTGGAAGCAGAGAGGTTTTAAGAAAACAGATGGTAGTCCAATTCAGCACCTGTCAGAGATTATGAATCTAATGACATCTATGATAAGGCCCCATTGACTAACTATTGTCAAGTGCCAAGCACATAAGAAAGAAAATGATGCAGTTACTAAGGGTAATGCACCTGTGGATAAAGCAGCAAGGGAGGCCACAGGCTGTTCCACAGACATCATAGCCCCCGTGGTGACAGTTCAGATCCATGTCACACTAGATGACATCTTAGCTGTGCAGGATAGGGCTCCCCCAAAAAGATAAGCAGTTGTGGGAAGAACAAGGAGCCATGACCGATGCATAAGGCCTATGGCGCAATCACAAAGGCTTGCTGGTCACCCCATTGACACTTGTTACCATTCTGATCAGTGATGCACATAGTCTAGACTATTGTGCAAAGGGGGAGGTCTTACAAAATAACAAAAGACAAGGTTACTGGTCTCCATACCTACAATCACATGTAGACAAAGCTTTGGGTGAATGTGAAATCTGTGCACAGTACAATGTTAGGAAGGGTATCACTACACTGTTAGGACAAGTACCACTACTGGAAGGACCTTTCAAGCACCTAGTTATTGATTATGTTGACATGGTAAGGCCACTGCCAGGGCAAAGATACACGTTAGTCATAGTAGACAGATCAGCAGGTGGGTTGAAGCAATTTCTACAAGAGCTCAAACAGCAACAAATGTACTAAAATTACTCACAATTGAGGTAATTCCTAGATTTGGCATTCCATCCATCATCAGCTCTGACAATGGCACCCCGTTTGTTGAAACAGCCCTAACGAGCACCATAGCTTAGTTGAGAACAAATGGAAGCTGGGATGTGTGTACCATCCCCAGTCTCAAGGTACAGTTGAAAGAGTAAATGCCACCATAAAGGCAAAAATTGCAAAGATTTAAAGGCAAACTGGTTTGAATTGGGTAGACACTTTGCTGCTAGCTTTGATGCACTGCAGAAACCAAATGCACAGTGAGACTCATTTGACTCCACATAAAATGTTCATTGGAAGGACTATGCCAAGCCCAGGCCTTAGAGGGCCCTATGAAGGGCCTCAAATGGAGCAACTAGAAGGTGAACTGTGAGCATATGTTAAGCATATGAGTAGAATACATCAACCTATCTATTTTCAGGAACTGAACAGAGCTCACAGGCATGAGCCAGAGGAACAGCCAGGTGATCAAGTTTATATCTGCACCTTCTGCCGTGGGTGCAACAGGACGAAAGAACAGGACCTTTCGAGGTAAGTTAAGGTAAGAAGAAGTAACACCTGGTACCATCTCAACCACTGCACCAGAGTTCCAAACAGAGAGTTACCTCAACCCCTCCAAGATGTGAAGATAGCAGTAATGATGAACGGCCAAGGGCAGGATCATCAGAAACACATCCCACCTCAGGGTCCTGAAAGGGACCAGTGTCCCCTGAACCTGAGTCCCCAGAATTTGACTTAATTGGCCTTACCTTACCCATGCTCTTAGAAATAGATGAAGAACTGAATAACTGTGAAAAAACGCAATTGGGAAAGATATAGAAAACATGGTATATGATTTAACAGAAGATCTTGAAAGTGACTTCTGGTTTAAAGCATGTACAATAATTGGTATAAGTGGGCATACTATACAGCAATGGAGTGCACAGAGGACAAATGTGCAGTCTGTGCAGCAGGAAAAAAAAGGGACTGGAAGTAGTTCCTCTCCCCTTTAACACTGACACTTGTCTTAGGTTCAGACATGAACTCTTGGCCATATAAGGATCTACCATAGTAAAAAGTGAAATGATAGAAGCACAAACCAATGGGATGCACGAGAATGTTTCAGTCCCTGTTAATTTCCTTCAGTCCTGTAATAAAAGAGTTAATTAATGACACCCTGTGCCCCTATTGGTGCATCCTTTATGCCAGAATAATAAATATGACACAAGACTTTGAGAAGAGGTGTGGAAGCACAACTGCATGGCTACAAACCAGTTTACAACCTCCGAAGGAATTAGAGAGCCATGGCAAGGGGCATGATGGCAACGAGTGGCTCCTCACAGAGCTTGCATTGTAACCTCCAGCAAGCGCTATCTTATATGATTTCAGATAGAGAGGTGAATTGGGGCATAAGACGGCCATATTTGCCTTTGCCAAAGTTCTGGCAGTGAAGGTTAACAAGGTGACAAATAGCACGAGTACTTTGAGCCACTTCCCCGGAGTCTGGCACATTTCCTGGCAATGTGTTATGGTAACTGGATGGAGGAGCATGGTGAGTGGCAGGCCTACTCCACGTATGCTGGAAATGCCACTGAAGACCAGATGAACCAATCTAATCATCATATTAGAAGAAAGTCCCAATGCCCTTACTTGAAATAACTCATTGGGTGATTGCCCAATAGCAGATTATCAGAAGTTCCAGTAAATAACCATGGCAGAATAAGGTCATTTCAGAGAGTTTGTGTGTAAGCTAGGAAATAATGATAGCAGAGCAGAAACACTGAACTGTGACAGCCAATCAGAAAACAGATGATGTAGGTATAAATGGCTATAGGATGAGAAGGACTATATAAGTGAGAGCACAGCTCTAGGAAAGTACCTTTTGGGTCAGTTGTCTTGTGTGACTGTACTGCTTTTTCTTGGGCTAATTAAAAACTTCATTGACAGGACTTTTTGACTCTCGGCATCTCATTTTTGCTACCTTTGATCCATGACTCGCCACAACAATGTGCAGTTATGGGTTTGTGTTTAGAGTTTTGGGAAATGAAGGAATAATTTCAAGAATTGTGTTTTAGCAATTGAGAAAAACTATTTCTCAAAGTTCCTACATGATGTAGTAAAACCTGTCACAATCAGCAAAATGCTTGCACGTCGCTATATCTGATGAGCATAATTTTATCCAAATAAACTCAGTCCCCAAGATACACAATGTCTTTTATTAAGATGCTGTCTTCTCTGAGATCCTCATTGCAAAATATGAACTTTAAATAGACAATTGTATTAGTTGATTAGTAGTGTCCTGTTTATATATTTGATATTGCCTCAAAAGGCATTCCATATTTTGTGAGTGAATATACAGGCCAGTCATGTTGTTCAGTTATTCTGTCAGACACTGGTGCTGTACTTGCTACTGCTCCAAGCTCAAGAGAATATCACACATGAATAAAGCCTAAGGTTAGGATCGGATATAACTGGGCCATGCCACTCTTATGGATGAGTGGGGCGATTGACATGAATAAGGAAGCAGACAAGGATGAAGAGAAATAGGATGTGTGAGGCAGAGGGGTAAATGAATGAAAGAATGGATGAGTGAAAATGTTAGAATGAGGGAGTTGGGATGAATTGTGTGATGGATGAATGAGGGAGAGCACTGGGGTGAATAAGAAATAGTATTGTGATGAGTGAAAAGAAATGAGATGTGATGCAGTTTCACCTGTCATTCATGGAGAGACTGAGAAAGTGTCTATGATCCTTGAGAGAGTGATAAAGTGCAGTCCTTGTATGAGACCAGCTGAGAGTTCCTTGGACTTCGGGAGAATGACAGAGTAAAGAGTATTTGTGATCCTTGAGAGAAACTCTGATTGAGAGTAGCTGCAATCCTTTAGAGACCAAGAGGCTGTGATCCTTGTGAGATGGAGTGGCTACAATCTTTCAAGTACGCTTACCATTGGGAGACAGAAAGGCTGCTATCACTGAGACACAGAAGGGCTAAGATCATGGAGAATAAGAAACTGAGCAGGAAGACCAAGACGGTAAGAAAGTTTGCAAGTAAGAACAGGTGATGGTCAAAGGAGGTTTGGCTTTGGGATAAGAGTATCAAGCATAGAATATCTCTTTGTCTGATGTCATAGTAACATGTAGAGATCCAAGTTAGCTAGGAAGAAGGCGGAAGAAGTGTCGTGGAAGAAGAAGAAGAATTTAGGGGTTCGGCTATCAAATTCTAAGATCCATAAAAACCCAAAGGTAATTAATGGTTGCATTAACAAAAACAAGCCCTATAAAACAGGAGAACTCGATTTAAAATGCAAAGAGTAAAAGTTTAAAAATAAGCATTAAAGGAAATAAAATTCTATAATAAGTATGTTTGAAAAATAGTTACTTAACAGCATCAATTTAGAATGCAGTGGGTTATTATGGCTGATTATGTGGTTTATGAAATGTTTTATGTGATTTTGCATGCTCTTTTCTTTTTCACATGACCACACACACACACATATGTGATAGCTTGTGATCCCACAGTGAGATAATATGTGCCTAGAGAAAGGTTGCATTCAACAGCAAGAGGAGGCTAATATAGATAACACACCCATGACATGCATGTTATACTGTGCCCTGTGTGATTTCTATAAGAAACACATGTTGCTTGGTCAGTGGAAGGAAAAATTTAACAGCAAAATCAATTGTGGAATTTTTAACTGAAACACAACAAAGACAAAAGTGTGCATGCACACACACGCTAAAAACTTTTAAGATCAAATGTATTTTCCAGCAGCACTTTTACATTTTGGTAGTCACTAAATCTCTTGCATCAACTTTATTTTTCAGGATAAATAACATCTTGACTGAGACAGTGGAGGAGCGCAGCTATGCACACTGGTCCAATGCTTCACATGTTATGCCGCTTGTTATTTAATGCTATCTTAGCATGTATCTTATTTATGTTGTTCTTGTCCATCAGAGTTTCATTCTCTATTCATAATTATGAAGCTCTTAACAATTTGGATTATAGTGTGCCTTATTGTACATTTAATTCAAGAGATCCTCGCATTAACCAGCAACACCTGAGGCCCACTCGTATGCACAAGAGAACCACTGGTGTCACTCTAGAGCTAAGCCAGAGCTTTTAACACTGAAATGTCAGGCAATGGTTTGAATCTGATGAGGCAAATGCCTGATCACAGAGCACAGGCTCGTTAAAAAAAAAAACAAGGACTAGGAATTAAGCAAACATGGTTTTCCATTTCCCCTACACCAAATTACACTTGCAAACTTACACTTTCTTAAAAATAAGCTAAAACAGCTCATCTTGAGAATGGGGCATGAAGTGGACTTTAAATTAACTACTTGGTGTGCCTAGTTCCTGTCTAAAAGAGGACAACAATATTTCTATAAATGACAATGTGAAAAAGGGCTGACAGAGATGAAGTACAGTCTTGGAAATCTATTTAGAGAGGTTTATTTATTTATATATATGTATAGCATTTTGCATATTTATATTGGGCAACTTTACCATCTGTAAGCTGTCTGATCACCTTCTGACACTGCAGCAACATGAGCAACATGTACACGAAAGATATTGAAACACAGTGCCAGTCTTGAATCCTGTGCATATAAAGTAGCCTACTGTGTTGTCCATATACACACCATATACACCTGCTCCCAAAATATAAAGCTAAAGTAAAGCAAGTCAGTTATTAAAAAGATTAATATCTGGAATAAATGCAGCATGAAACATGCAAGGATGTCCTTTTTTCAGTTTGGTTGCCAGGAGTTTATTGACAATGTCAGCATTTATGCTATACCATTCTTTATCCTGTTTTTCTTCAATAATTGTGTTTCATTTTTCACATTCCGCTTCTGCCACTTTTTCATTTTCTCGCATTTTTTTCCTATCTAAAGATTATAAATGGAAGCCATCCTCATCGGCTCTGCCTAAAATAATACAAACAAATCTTTGACTAAGGCATATTAAATCAAAGAAATCCCATAATATGCTGTAATGGACACACTGTGCCGAATGTATTGGTGAGCTGTAGGATATCTATACACACTGAGGATGTACAGTTGTCATAGAAGCAGGCGACAGATGGATATAAAACTGGAAGAACATTTATTCAGCAGTTCCAACAAATCCAAAACACTAGATAAAAATCAGAATCCAAAAACAGGTGGTGGTCAGGCAAGGCACAAACAGAATATCAGAGATTAGGCAAGAGCAAAAAAACTAGAACAAACATGATTACAAAAACCAGGAAGTCAAGGCAGTAGACTTTTTTTCTGCCTTGGTAACATCTAGAACAAAACACCAAGCATATACATTGCAACTAAACTGGTGAAACTAAAGTCCTTAAGAAGAGTGGAGGATAATTGTGAACAGGTGCAGTGAATCAATAATCAGGTAGCAGGGAGTGGTGAGGTATGTGTGTGATGGGAGATGGATTCCTCAACAGCCATGTTTGAAGGTCACTGGCAGTGCTGTGAAGTTGAGCCCAGAGTACAAACAGGTGAGTGTATGACCGAGCCCCCCTGCCATGGACTCTCTTCTTGGGATGGCACCAGGGATGAGAGCCATGTTTCTTCAGGTGAATTGCATGGAACTCTTGTCAGAAGAGGGGGTCTGGGATGTTGTTGGCTTGTACCCAGTTTGTGGCCCAGTTGTGCGTTTCTCTGGGCCATAGCCCTCTCACTCTACCAGGTACCCCAGCTTACCTTCTTTATGGCAAGAATTGAGAAGGAGTGGTCAATGTAGGCTGTTAATTATGAGAGGAACTGGAGCTGAGGTGAAGGGCACATTGTTGACCAGGGGACATAGGACAGCTGGCTTGAGACAGGAGACATGGTACATGGGTGAGATTCTACTTTACTTGGGCAAGTCCAGCCTGTAGCTAATAATCATTTATGCATTGGAGTACCTTAAAGGGGCCAATGCACTGGGCTTCCTGCAGGTTCTTAATGCCTCTGATTGAAAGCCAGACTTGGGCACCAGAAATATAACATGGGATTTCTCCTTTGTGACGGTCAGTGAATTAATTATTTCTGAGAGTCACTTGTTCGAAGCATTGTTGAGCACTTTCCCAGACTTGCTCACTGTGCTTGAATCATTCATCAACTATCAAGGCCTCGGTGGGTGACACATAGCAGGGGAAAATGGGCGACTGATAGCTGAGCACACACTGAAGCAGTGTGAGCTGGATGGCAGATTGATGAAGTGATCTCTAGGTGTATTCAACCCATGGCAGGAACTGAGTCCAGTCATCCTGGCTCTTGCCACAGAATGCATTGAGAAAGCACTTGATCTCCTGAATAGCCCTCTCTACATGATGTAAGGCTGAGTGTAACTCCCAGCTTTTACATGAAACTTGATCAGATGCATGACATGAACTGGATGCCTTTGTCACTGACTATGTCTTCACAAATCTCATCAAAATCACATCAAAGCCTGCTTCCCTCCCTCTTTTGACCCCTACCAGTTTGCATACAAACAGGTCAACTGAAGACACCATAGCCATAGCCCTTCACACTGCACTGAACCATCTGGAGCATCAAGAGAGCTATGGCAGAATGCTCTTCATCGACTTCAGCTCTGCCTTTAACACCATCATACCCGACATCTTTGTCAGAAAACTGCATGATCTAGGAGTCACCCCCACTCACCTGCTCTTGGATCAAGGATTTCCTCACAAACCGACCCCAGACAGTACGGCTGGGACCCCATCTCTCCTCTACCCGGACTCTGAGCATAGGCTCGCGACAAGGGTGCGTGCTTAGCCCCCTTCTATACACCCTATACACCTCTGACTACAGACCTGCCCACATTACTAACACCCTAGTGAAGTTTGCTGATGACACTACGGTGGTGGGGCTGATTTCAGATGGAGATGAGTCTGCTTACAGGTATGAGATCCAGAAACTGTCTGAGTGGTGCTCAGAAAACAGCCTAGCTCTGAACACCACAAAGACAAAGGAAATCATCCTGGATTTCAGGAAACACAAGGCAGACCCACCCCCCATCTACATCAAGGGAGACTGCATGGAGAGGGTCCACACCTTCACCTTTCTGGGCACCACAATCTCTGCTGACCTCTCCTGGACTGCAAACACTACGGCTGTAATCAAGAAGGCACAGCACTGCCTGCACTGCCTGAGGGTGCTCAGGAAAAATGACATCAGTGAGAAGCTGCTGGTAACTTTCTACCACTCCACCACTTTCTACCACTCCATATTGAGATCATACTAACCTACTGTATCTCAGTATGGTTCACCCACTGCACTGAGGCTGACTGGAAGAGACTGCAAAGAGTCATAAAGACAGCACAGAGGATCATTGGCTACCCCCTCCCCACACTTAAGGATATTTAGATGTCCTGCTGCCTCAACAGAGCAGTGGGAATCATCAAAGACAACACCCATCCTGCTTTCCACCTGTTCAACTTGCTGCCCTCTGGCAGGTGTTACAGGTCCATCAGAAGCAGGACCAGCAGGATTAGAGACCGTTTCCTCCCACAAGCCATCACTGCACTGAACACACACATACACACACACACACAAACTCATACCATCACCACGCAAGGCAAATTGACAAATAACTCTGCACTGAGCGTACACATACACGCACACTGTCACTACACAAGGACAATTTGCAAAACTACTACATGAAGGACATCTATACGCTTCAATGCTATAGAAGTATTTTTTGCAATAACTACATTTTGGTGCAATAATTACTTTTTGTGCAATAATCACATTTTAAATTCTTATCTTGTGCAATAATCACATTTTAAATTCTTATCTTGTGCAATAATTACTTTTAATTCTTATCTTACTTTATTTTATTTATCTTATTTTATTCTATTTTTCTATTGCTGTCTGTACTTGTCTGCACCTTAGATGTAGCCCCTGCAATTTCATTGTACATGTAGGCTTCTCTGCTCCGGTATAATGACAATAAAGGCTTCTGATTCTGATTCTGATTCAGGTATGCCAAATAACGGAATATATGATTGAAAATTATTTCGGCATTTTCAATTGCTGTGGGAAGACAAAGGAGAGGGATAAACTGCAGGGACTTGGGTCAATGATTACTATAATAACAGTGGTACATTGGGACTTCAGCAGATTGGTGATAAAGTCAAGTGCAATATTGGATTGTTGAGGTAGGGATAGTGGCATGAGTTTGCTAACAGGGAGCACACAAGACACATTGAATTGAGTGCACACTAAGCTTCAAGAAATTAATGTCAGTTAACATGCATGGCCACCAGTACTTGGTTTTCAACAATTGATAGGCATGTTCGCTTCCTAGATATCCTGTGGCAAGGGTTGTGTGTGCCCACATCATGAGTCAGCTTCAGAGGTGTTGAGGCACATAGGTATGGTCAGGAGGACAGTTGGCAGGAACGTAGTTAGGTAGGGTTTGGGCAAGTTCTTGGTAAAACTCTCAGGTTAGGGTTTTTATGAAGCAGACAGGTGAGAGAATGGGTTCAGGATTGGGTTCTAGCATGGAGGATGGGTAAATGTGGGTGAGAAAGTCAGCTTTCATGTTCTTTGAACCAGGCCTGGGGGACAATGTGAAGTGAAAATGGGTGAAGAATAAGGCCCAGTGGGTTTGGCATGGGTTCAACCAGCAGGCTGTCTTGAGGTACTCTAGGTTGTTGCAGTTGGTAAATATAGTGAACAGATATATGTCTCCCTCCAGCTAGTGATGCCACAGTGATTTTCATTGCATTCGTATTTGCTTGTTGCCTTGAAATATTTTTATTTCCAATGTAATGGGGAAAACCTCTAGTCAGTAAATGATCAGATCAAGTTTTTTTATTGATCACACAGCCATGCCAGTGGAGAGTAAGAATAAGAGAGTAAGTGGTGTGACATCTGCAGCTATGTTGAGCCTCCGCCCTGTCGGAGAAGCACCATAGAGAGCCCCATGACATTGACAACAGGCTCTCCAGTAGCATGGATCAGGCAGGGCCGGGACACAGGGAGCGCTTAAGGAAGCAGGGCTGAGAAACCCAGCACAGCTGGAGGGAGGTATTCTACCCTCCATCAGAAGACCGCGCACTATAAAGGGAAGGCGGCAGCAAAGACGGTGAGTAAGTCTGTGGTGAGACACTGAGGTACTGTGTTTGTGTGTCTTTCTCTCTCTCTCTCTCTCTGCTACCTAGACTCCCCGTGAGAGCTGCTGGTCCGTGCCCTTTGGCTGAACCACACCTAGAAGACCAACCTCCCCGCCCACTGACTCACTATATACTGCCACCTCTCATGCACCAGCTCTGGCCATCTGACAGAATTAAGGACCACCATGAGAGCTGACACTGCACCCATCCCCTACACTTCCCTTCATGCTGCACCTCCTAAGCCCCGGCTTCCAGCATGTCCACTGAGGAGAATGGAGCCATTGTTGGATTCTCTTTTGTTTTGCTTTATTTAATTTTCCAGTTTTTTCACCCCCTTTTCTCCAGGAATAAGCACTGTTCAAAACTTCTACCTGCTGTCTCTGGCATTGTTTGTGTGTTGTCCCTAATTCCTCACTCACTGTGTAGAGTAAGTAGTGTTCAATAAGAATATATTAAGTATTTTTGCATTTCATTGTTTGTTGACTAGTTTGTTGTTAGTCAATACTGCAAAAAATGCATAACATTAAATTTAGAGATAATGTTAATAAAATCTATATGATAAATTAAAATGATGTAAATATTTATGAGTACACTTACATATACTACAGTGGTTAAACCACTTGACATTTTCAAGTGCATTCAGTCTTGCCTTTTGTAAAACAAAATGGTGCAAATGTCATTGTAAATTACATGAAATCAACATGAATACAGTATGAACATTTAAACAAGCCTGATGCATGCTTTTAAAACCTGTTTTAAAAAGATTTTTATATTGCTCATGCTGCCAATCCTTATTTGTTACTGACTCTCAAAAGAACAAGACAACATTTTGTCTGTTTATTTTCTGTTTAATATTCCTACAATGAAACACAGAACTCATTGCTCTTCTTCTGTGCATAAAATATAAGGGACATTCACCTTACAGGCAAGTATAAATGTTTCACCCTGTGAAACCATCGACACCATACTTACAGCGTATATTCGATGCAGAAGTATAAATTGGCCTTATGCTGTACCCTACGCCATAGCCTGATGAGGTCCTTTTTACTGGCAAAAAATTTTAAATATCAGGCAAAAAAATTAAGACTATAAATTTAAAACCAGACACTCTGATGGCTAACTCTGCAGATAACAATATAAACATAATAGATCAGTGACTAGAAAGGGGACTTTTACTCCCTTTTTATTCCCCTATTTATCCATCCATTTTCCATGCTGCTTATATATTGTGTGTTGAAGGAGAAGCTAGAGCCAATACCAGTTGACTCTGAGTGAGAGGTCTGGTACAGCCTGGACAGGTTACCAATCTATCGTAAGGCTAACACAAAGACACAACCATTCACAACTATTAGCAATTTAGAGAAGCCAGTTGACTTGATCTGGCATGTTTTTGTACTGTGGGATGAAACTGGAGTGAGACTGAACTAATTTATTAACTTATTTCCTCATCAAAATCATCAGCCTGCGTACTTATCTACACATTTCTTTAAACAGATACTACCAGAAGCAAGCAAACCTCTTCTAAAAATAACCAATTCTCCCCTTAGCACTTGATATGTACTTTAAACTGGCAATTACCAAACCCTTGATTTAAAAAAAAATAAAATCGACCCCTGTCAGTTGTCCAACTACAGGCCAGTGTACAACCTCCCCATTATCTCAAAGATCCTAAAAAAGTCTGTATTGCAGCAGTTATGCTTATACCTACAGGAGAATGAAATTTATAATGAAATGTATCAGTCAGGATTTAGGCCTCATCATACCACAGAGACAGTGCTGGTTAAAGTAGTAAATGACATACTACTGGCCTCTGATCAGGGTTGTGCCCCCTTGTTTGTGTTGCTTGACCTTAGTGCAGCTTTTGACACCACTGATCATACTATCCCCCTTGACAGACTAGAAAATGTTGGAGATAAGTGAACAGACCTTGTTATGATTATTGATTTCAGTCATTCATTTGAAGCTTAGGTAGATAATATAACTAGATAAACCTTATTTCATTTTTAAAATATTGCTAAGACAAAACATATAATGTCACTGTGTGATGCAGATAAACTAATTACTAGTTACTCTATCTTTCTCTCAAGCTTCACATGCTACTTCCAAGATACGAGTGATCTTTACCCCTTCTGCACTCTGGACCTACCTGATCCATAATGATGCCGTGCTTCTGGTTGGAGCTCTCATGACTTTGCTCCTGCTGAGGATGGCCCCATTTGGACAGCCTAAAGATACACTCACAAACCATGAAGATGACTTCGGACTGCCGTTGATACAAACAGTTTTGCTATGATGGCTTAGGTCTACAATTGCCATGTAACTCTAGGACTGCAATTGCCCCAAACAGTTTTGACTCAAGTCTCTATCAGTGAACAGTTGATAACTTCAAGATAATAAACTTCATGTTAAAACTATAGTGAATTTTATAGCGACACAATTGCACTTTTGACCATATAGTGTGTAGTTATAGAAGTAAGTTGTTTGGAATTGCATTAACCGGTGTCACCCAGCTGAGGATGGATTTGAGCCTGGTTCTTCTCATGGTTTCTTCCTCATGTCATAGTGAGTTTTTTCCTTGCTCGCATTGTCCCCATTGCCACAGGCTCATGTTTAAAATGTATATCTGGAATTTAAATATTTCTGTAACGATGCTTTGTTACAATGTTCATTCTTAAAAGCACTATACAAATAAAACTGAATTGAATTGAAGATCCTGAATGGCAAATGTTCTTTGACTGTGATAAATGTGAATGAACTGACTGAGAATATAACAGATTACATAAAATTCTGTGAGACAATGAAACCTCAGAGGCTTCAAATAATGATAACTCAAAAGCTATTAAAGTTTATCCTAATAACAAAGCATGGGATTCTAAGGAATAAAGCAATGTCTGAACAATATAAAACCTGGATTTATTAATGGAGTCACAAATCTAGTAAGGGGAAAATAAACTTCAGAATATGATTAGGGAAAGCAAATAGGATTATGAGAGCAACGTAGAGAATCAGTTGTTCTTGGGCAATGCCAGGGGTGCTTAGAATGGTTCAAATAGAAAGATGGATAATAATAAAAAAAAGTAAAGAACATGGAAAGGGAGGGTTTCCCTACAAATACTTTAAAAATAAAGTTATGATGGCCTAAGGAGAAGTGTACTTAAAAGCTATGCTAACCTAAGTCAGTTATTACAAAAATATTTAAATGTTTGCTTGATGAACATACAGTCCTCAAGTTATGGAATTTATTTGCCATTAATCCAGTGCCTAAAACTTTACGAGCATCACAATTTAAAATTATTTATACCAGACTCTGTGACTACTGGTTTGTTTAAATGTATGGAGATAATTATAGTTAATTATTTATTGTCATGAATTCAGTTCCCAACTTACTTCAGTTCACTTATAAATGTGGCTGAAGCACTGGAGATGCAGCCCTTACATTAGTAAATACAATCATAAAACACTTGCAAATGCCAAAATCTTATGCTCGAGTTTTATTTTTAGATTTTGTTCAGCCTACAAAAACACATCTTACAAAGGTTATCTGATCTTAGTATTAGATGGCTGGATTTTATGGATAAATTAAATAAAAACTGATGACTAACATGTGGAACTTGTAGAAGATTTAAATATTTAAGCATTTTATTTGAGAACACGTTAAGTTTTGGCAAAGAAAATTATAGACAAACCACAGATAACTATCTGAGATTAATGTACATGGTTTTTAACAAAGCTGAACTGATCTTAAGAGATCTTTTCTATCCCTCTGGAAGGCAATATATTCAAATGCGTATGCAATCATTGAAAAATACATTTTTAATTTTAAATATTTTAATACATTGATTTTTAAACGACCCCTGGTATAACTGGGAAAGAACGCCTGGAATATCTCAGTCCAGGAAAGAGCTAGGGGCGCGTTCCAGGACTCGTTGGAAGCGCCTCGAGCTCCTCTGTAAGCGTGTCGAGTTTGGTTAGCCTAAGTGGCCGGGCGCCGAATTTATTCATCTTTAAATGCGTTTCTCGGCCCAAAGGGGTCCCAGCGGGGCGGGGCCGGTGCCGTTCGGTCCGAGCCTTCGTGCTGAAGGGGCTATTAAGGTTTGGTGAGGATTGGCCCTGCCGTTCTCGAGTTATTGACGTTTAATGTCGCGGCCCTGGTATAACCCGCCGACCCCTGGTATAACCGGGAAAGAACGCCGCGTAGAATATCTCGGTCCAGGAAAGAGCTAGGGGCGCGTGCCAGGACTCGTATTTACTTTTACCTAATTTGTCACCACACTTTACTATTGTCCTGTCTGTGTCTGGGTGTATGTAAGTCAACAGCAATTTTCCAGAATTCAGTGGACATTTTACTGATTTATACACATTAATGCAAACATTTTACTAATGCATACTCAGATTTTCAGCATCATGATATTACACACACACACACACACACACACACACACACAGAAAGAGAGAGAGAGAGAGAGAGAGAGAGAGAGAGAGAGAGAGAGATGCTTAAATTCAAATTTATTAAATTTTTTTTTCTTCTTTTTTTAAATCACTGGTGATGTCTGTCATGTATGTAAGGTGTAGCTGGACACATGTGCAGGTAGGGGACGGCAGTAAAAGCAGAACGTGTTTATTATACACACTGAGGCAAAGGCAAACTCGCAGTCCTAAATCAGGATCAGGCGATCAGCAGACAGAAGATTACACATGAAACAAAATCCAAAATCAGGCAAAAAGGTCTCAGCAATAGTAGAAACTGTGGCGTGACTAAATCAATACTTCGCAAAGCAAACAATGAACTCAAAGTCCTTAAATGCAGTGTGTGAGCGTGCGCACGAATTGGATGCACCTGCGTCCAATTAACAGTCTTGCGACTCAAAACCCGGGAGTATGTCGGCCACCTTGGTTGAGTCCAAGCGCTCATGGGATTTGGAGTTCACAGAGCGCGCTGTGCGTACTGTAGCTCTATACGTACCATGTGATATGACATCATATCAGAGACAGATCATGACATTTTGCATATTCATAAATTAACTCTCTAAAGTTTGTCCTTTCTTTTTATTTGCTTTCTTATGTTAAGGAAGCTACAGCATAGCTATGTTTGTTTGGAGAGTAGAAAGCAGAAAAGCAAACACAAATTATACTCCAAACACAATCTATTTTCCAAATTCTATCTCTCTCTCTTTCGAATGGAAGAGCATATTCTGTCGTAATACAGTGGATATATAAAGTCTTTACACCCCTGTTAAAATGGCAGGTTTTTGTGAAGTAAAAAAAAATGAAAATAAGATAAATATTGTCAGAACTTATTCCACCCTCAAGGTGAAATTACAATGCATAAAAACTAAGTGAAAAACAACCAGAAAGATTTTAAGGAAAAATTGGAAAAAAATTTTTTTTTTTAAGTTTAGGATGAACCAATCACATTTAATCTCATGTTCAAAAGCAATTATCAAAGCCTTGGTCCTCAAATTTTACAAACCTTGTTAACTCACTTGTCCATAAATATCAATCAGGAGAGGTGTATAAAAGTATCATTAAGCATTACATATACCATGGAACACCATGAAGGCCTTCATCAACAAGTGGAAAAAATGGAGCACCGCAGTGACACTACCAATAACAGAAGATCCCTCCAAAATTTACCCAAGAACATGAGAAAAACTTACCAGGGAGGCTGCCAAGAGACTTTTGTCAACATTAAAGGAGCTGAAAGAATATCTGACAAGTACTAATTACTTTCTGCATGTGAAAACAACCTCTCATATTCTTCACATATCTGGAGTATGGGGTAGGGTGGCTAGACAGAAGCCCTATCTCATAAAACATTCAAGCTCAACTAAATCACCTCAAACCATGTGGCAAAATGTGTTATGGGCTGATGAGGACAGTTCCAAAAGGTATAATAATTCCTTAATTCCAAGATATATGATTGGCTCTAAAAGGCACATCACCAAAAACAAACAAACAAACAAAGAAAATCAACACCATACCCAAAGTGAAACATAATGGTGGCAGCATTATGCTTTATGGCTGCTTTTTATCAGCCAGAATTGGGGCTTTTATGAAGGCAGAGAAAATCATGAATAGCCACAAATACCAGTCGATTGTAGTGTAAAACTGTCAAGCATCTGCTAGTACACTGAAAATGAAAAAGGAATTCCACCTTTCAGCACGACAATGACCCAATGCAAAATAAATAAAATAATGCCTTAACAAAAAGAAGATTAGGGTTTTTGAATAGCCTAGCCAGAGCACAGACCTGAATCCAAACTAAAAATCTCTGAGGTGACCTGAAGCAAGGTGTTCCCAGATGCCCTCACAATTTAAGGGCTCTAGAATGTTTTTAAAGTAAGAGTGGGAAAGTATTGCTAAGTCCAGATGTGCCACACTGATAGACTCATACCCAAAGAGACTAAGAGGTGTAATAAAATCAAAAGATGCTTCAACAAAGTGTTAGTTTAGGGGTGTGCACATGTATTTAGCTAGGTTTTTGTACTTTTTTTTATTATTTTATTTCCCTAAAAAATTCTGATCATTTTACAATGTATTTGTATACTTTGCTATTCAAATCACATTAAAAATGGGAAAAGTTCTGATATGATTCATCTTAGTTTCATTTTTTTGTACTTCACAAAAACCGGCCATTTAAACAGGGGTGTGGACACTTTTTATATCCACTTTAGTATTACAGCCTTTTAACTACAGATAGGTTAGTGCTGTGGTGACATAGCATTGTTAAGAAAATTTAAAAATGAAAAAAAGAAATAAATGTATAGGATGGTAAACTATTTCGTTGTTTCGCCAGAAACCTTGCGTAATTCTCCGTAATATTTCCACTAACTTTTTCTATGGTATTTGAAAATTAAATAGTCCTACTAAAATCTTTAATCTGGCCTGATTATATAGTTGTTGTTTTTTTAACATGTGGCCATGGCTTTAATTAAATGTTTGATGAGGTTCATTAACCTCAGAAGATGTAAATATTCTGATATGAATATAATGAAGTTCAGGCCTGCTCTTTGGAATCTCATCACGAAACAGACGAAAAAACGCTCGCACAGTTATATTTGGACCGGAATGGGTTGACTTGGAAACAGACAGCCCGTGGTTTATTGAGAAATGTATGGATCTGCCAGCAGACCTCTAAGAGCGGACCAAGAGAAACGTTTTCCTTCTTGCTGAGCTCATTGGATTTGGTTCGTGTTCACGCGTCGGAGACGGACTTTCACAGAGCGCTAATTAGCGCACGAGAGGCCCATAAGCGTACACAGTCATTTATCATGCAAACCGACAGCAGCCAATAATAATGACTCCAAAAGTAAGGAAGAAAAGAGAAATGTGGCAAATTAACTTATATCAAGGCATGTGTTGCAACCCCCCACAACAATAACAACAACAACAACAAAATCAATGGTAGCGACGGCCAGCTTTCTTGGCCCCACTTCAGTCCTGCTTAATAGACCCTCTTTCTAGTGCAAATAAAATTTTAAATGTTTCTATTCACTAATGTAACTATTTCCAATTAGTTAGGACCTTGTTTTCTCAAGTTTGTCATTAATGTAATAATTCCCTACGATATCTAAAATAAACATTTTAAGGTCCTTGGAATTTCAAACCTGTCTCCGTGTATAACGAGTGCGCTTTGTGATTTAATGAGAATGACGACAGCCACGAAGCGGGTGCTGTGCTAAAAAATGGCACAAAAAGACCCAAAAGACCCTGCGAAAGAGAGAAGGCGCTTTCTGAGCTCCCACGCTGTGTAAATTATAGGATAATAGGGTGCAGGCGATGGCGGCCATTGTTTATTCAATCTCTTCACACGGTCTCTCTGCCTCTCTCTGTGTGCGTGCATGCGTGCGCGCGCGCGTGCGCGGAGCTTTGGTGGTCTCTGTGATCCGCCTGACCTCATCCATGTGTTTTCACTTTCTCCTCTGATCTCGCCTCCGTGACCAGCGGGGAACGAAATACAAATTGAATAGTAACCATTCGCAGACGCGGCCTTCCACACAGCCATTCAGCTCGCTTTGTGTTTCGTGTAGGGAGTGGGGGATAAAAGATAGGACTGTGTGTTTTCCTAAACCCATCCCTTTTTCTGTCTACCTCAAGAAATGTTCAACTTTAGATATGACTGTTTATTTCCAGTCTAACCGGGTAGAACTTATGCATAGGCAGGGGGTACCTTGTGACCTAATACCAGTGCTTGTTTTTTATATAGATATGTTTTCCAAACTTTTTCTGTACTTTTTAAATAATTCTTGGAAACTATGCTTAGTTAAATTATGCTGGATTTCATTGTGGCCATTTTGCATGGTTTACCTCAGTTTGGTTTATTAGTCTATGCAGTTACCTATCTTAAACACTGAGACAGGAATACCTTGGATTTACATTTCAGGGATACCTGCTAAACTCTTAATTGGTTGGCTTTATGGAGAGCAAACAAAAATAACTGGTAGTACATCTCACAATTCAATCAATGAAGCACATCTGAAGAATTGTATCTCCCAAACATTACTGACTTAAATAACATAAGGACATACACTATATGGACAAAATTATTGGGACACACCTCTTAATTATTGAATTCAGGTGTTTCAGTCAGACCCATTGCCACACGTGTATAAAATCAGGCACTTAGCCACGCACTCCCCATTTCCAAACATTTATGAAACAAAATTGGTTGTTCTGAAGAACTCAGTGACTTCAAGTGTGGAACTTTTATAGGATGCCACCTTTGCAATAAGATGGTTCATGAAATTTCATCCCTGCTGGATATTTCATGGTCAACTGTAAGTGGTATTATTGGGAAGCAGAAGCGTTTAAGAACAACAGCAACTCAGCTACAAAGTGGAAGACCACGTAAAGTCACAGAGTGGGGTCAACGACTACTAAGGTCCATGGTGCGTAAAGGTCGCCAACGTTCTGCTGATTCCATAGCTGAAGAGTTCCAAACTTCCACTGGCATCAATGTAATCACAAAAACTGTGCAGCGGGCGCTTCAGGGAATGGGTTTCCATAGTTGAGCTGCTGCATGAAAGCCTCAGATCACCAAGTTCAATGAAAAGCATTGGATGCAGTGGTGTAAAGCACACTGCCACTGGATTAAAGAGCAGTGGAAACCTGTTCTATGGACTGATGACTCACTCTTCTCTGTTTGGCAGTCAGCTGCCTTGTGCCAACTGTGAAGATTGGTGGAGGAGGGATAATGGTGTGGAGCTGTTTTTCAAGATTTTGGCTAGGCCACTTGCTTTGAATGCAATGTCATTGAAGTCCCTGTTGGTGTAATGGTCAGGTTTCCCATTAGTTTTGTCCAAATAATGTATGTTTAAATCCTCTTTTCCTAAAATTAACTCTAAAACTAATATTATGACCATATTTAGTGTATATAATAATCAAAAGGTAAAGGCAAAATATATTTAACAGCTTGAACATGTCCCTTTTCCACATACAGTAGTATTCAACTAGCTTCTGTATTTCTGCAGAGAAGCTGTTTTTCGACTGCTCCAAAAGCCAGGTGAGCACAGCCTTTAGATAAAATAATAGCTTGGCTCTAGATCTGGATTGTAAGGAGGATGTGGAAGACATTAGAATCCAAGCTGTTGCACTGTCTCTACTGTCACTGCTGCTGTATGAGAACATGCATTGTCATGGTGCAGCAAGACTGTTTAGGACAGCATTCCTCTTCTTTTTCTCCAAATTGCAGGTTTAAGTACATTTTGCAGCAATGCACAGTAATCTGCACTGCTCACTGTTTGCCCTTGCACTTGGAAATGTACCAGAATAGGCCCATTCCTGTCCCAACAGTACGTTAACATGATTTTCTTGGCGGTTATCACGTAATTCAAAAATAGCCTTTAGTTTATGATTCTCCCTTATAAATAACAGATTAAACTATTATCAAAATAATTGGTAGTTGCAGCTCTAAAATATATTTTTAAATAAAGAAGTATATACTACCATGCACATGTACACATGGGCACAATTCTTCAGGAGGCTCACGTCACCACTCTGGTCTCGAGTGAAATCATAGCTAATCTTATAGTTATCAATTCATTGTCATGGCCACTAGTGAAAAAAAGCATTCACTGGGTGGAAATTTATCCATTATTTTGTCTTTAAATCAGAAAAGCGGAACACCGCTGTACAGTCTGAGTTGTGCCTTACAGCTGTGAAGATGCTATTGTCATTAGCATATTTGGTGTTGAGGTAATCCAAAAGTAACGGAAAGTAATCAGTTACATAGATTTTGTGGTAATTAGATTTGGTTACTGACTACATTTATTAACAGGTAATTAGTAATTGTATTGGAATACATTTTTAAAGTAACCCTCCCAGACTTGTTTGTAAATATATGAACCATAAGTTTAATAAACCTCATTAGCCCCTGTACATTCAGGACATACTCTTTCCCTATCTCTTTATTAAGGCATTCCTTTGAGATGTTCCATATCTTTCACAGTGCTGTTTAGAGATTTGTTGAGCCATCACTCTCAAACATTTCAGTTCAATTCCTATATTTGATTAATAACAGTGCTGCTTCTTCTCCAAAAATCTCTTTAACAGCTTTTCAGATATTTTTGAAGATTACTGAAAATCTAAATTTTTGAGGATTACTGAAAATCTATTTTTTAAAAGGAAGGTGATGGTGGATCAGGAATACTGGACATGAGGTAGTAATACACCCTGTGTGGAACACCAATCCATCATAGTGCAGTTTTGATCAATTTAGATTAGATAATAAACTGGAGAACTTAGAGGAAATCCTCAGGGACACCCACAATTAAATGAAATAAAATTTAATTTATATAGCTTTTGAAACTAGTCAGTCATGAAGCAGATTTACAGAAGTCCCATTGTAGATTTGTATTACCAATGACAAAGGCAACATGGCAAGCAAAATACTCTGTGGCTACAAGAAGAAAAAACCTTGAAAGGAACTAAACTCAAAGGAACCCATCCTCTTCTAGATTACATCAGAGAGTGAGATCCTGGAGACATTGGACTGTGTTTATGATTACAGCAGAAGTTCAATTCTACCTTATCCACTGAAGCCAGAGTGGTTAGGAGTTAAGAGTGGCTAAGAGTTAGTATTGGGCATACAAATATACAAACTTTTGGGAAGTGCAAATTTTTTAACATATCCAGGTCGGACCATACGTAGAAGCAGAAGGTCAGAAGTGCAGAAAGCTCCAAGTATGAGTTGAGCATCAGGATGAATTGACCATATCCAAAGGATAAGAGCAGCCACAGCAGTACAAGTGTGTCAGAATCAGAAACCTGCATCACATCAGGCAGCAGAAGTACATACAGACTGGCAGAGAGAGAGAATAGATTGATTATGATGTATGTTCTTATTCTCCAGTGGTTTAAAAAATCAGAGTGCAAGCAAGGACTCGGAGAAGTCTTCAGCTGTATTCTTCAACTGTATGTGCAGGACTGGTAAATTTAATTACTGTAGGCCTGAATGGCAACCATTCAGAATCTAATGTTGCTTATACAAGTGACAGTTTAGCTTAAGTAACTTTAGGTTCTGGGACTAGAAAATGGAGAATTCTACTATAAAGTGTAAAAATACTTAGAGTACTTAAAAGTACATAATTTCCTGAATTAGCTGATTGGTCTGAATTTGTAACTCTTTCACTCATTTCACTTCAGTTCTGACAGTCAAACCTGCATTTGCTCATATTGAAAACATAAAAAAACTCAGAGCTCATAATTAGCCTTATAGTAACCTCAAGGGAAGAGAGCATTTGAATGTTGATTTTTAATAAATAATAATTAATCAATCTATTTTTATTTTAATTAATTACCAGGTTATTAATAAAATGAACAGGTTTTCACCAGTAAATTAATGAAAATTCCACATTCCCCAAATTCTACAGATAATGTTTAAAGGTTTTTATTATACCACTGGCTAAAAGGACATAG
>JAQQZR010000017.1:9616718-9626718 GCA_030068235.1 Notoglanidium macrostoma
GTGTGTGTGTGTGTGTGTGTGTGTGTGTGTGTGTGTGTGTGTGTGTGTGTGTGTGTGTGTGTGTGTGTGTGCACAGAAAGTGTAGGTTGAGGAAGCAGGGAACAATCATAGAGAAAGCTAAAATAAAAGTTGAGGTCACAACCTGGTGGACAAACCAGAATATACAAAAATGGGGTAGGGTGGGGGTGTCAAGTGGGGGTGGTTCTCAAAAACCAAATAATGAGACACAGGCCTTTGTGAAGTCCAGACCTTCCTGCAGATGGACAAATTATGTGTTTACGCTTGTGTGTGTTGTATGTCTGTGTGTATGTGTTTATAAGCACATTCTTCTCCACTAACCTTTCTCAAAACTATTCATGCAACAGTGAACTGAAATCAAAAAGGCAATGTCTGAAGTGTGCTGGAAGAGGTAGAAATATGTGGAGAGACATAGAAATGGATTGGTTGGCATGGAAACTTTTAAAGCATTAAAAAACCTCTTGTGATTTTTTTAATCTATAAAATTGTGAAGAGGAAAATCTACTTTATTTTCACTGAACAGCTATCTAACAGTCATTAAATAATAATATAGCATAAAAAGCTGCAACACTCCTGATTTCCAACTCATATTTGAATTATTTAAATCTCCCAGGAGAAGTCAGTTTATATTGGAGAGTACAAAGTTGAAGCAATCTTATATTATATGGTGATTATTTTGTACCTTGGTGTCTACAATGGACATGAGTTTCAGGACTGTGTTGTTTTGAAAAGCTATAAGAAATATTAGATATAAGAACAGTTTCAGTCAACATCTTCCCCACCCACACAAAACAGCACACACAGCTCCCTGTTATTTTTTTTATAATTACCTTAAAGGGAGTCTACTCATTGGTCATTCTGTGATTAAAGGAAGGTAAATGAACAATTCTGGAATAGGCAATTTGGACCAGAAACTTAATTATCTGGTAATATGAGTATAAATCTGGCACAGAAGTGATGAAGAACATGCCCCTGATAACTACAAAATTTACAAGTTTGCACTTCTACACTAAAGACTATGTTATCCAAATATAGTTTTTGAATCTGACCCAAACTTTTGAAACAGAAATGGCTCATTTAGTGCAGTTATGTTGCAAAGGATTGTACTAAACATGGCATCAGTCCAATATACATTATATGGCCAAAAGAATGTGGAAAACTGACCATCATACACATACATGGGCCTTTCCCAAACTGTTGCCACATTGCTGGAAGCACATTATTGTCTAGAATGCCTTTGCTGCAATATTAAGATTTCCTTTCACTTGAAATAAAGGGCTCAATCTTGTTCCGGCATGACAAGACCCCTGTGCTCAAAGCAAACTCCATAAAGACAGGTTTGCCAAGGTCATTGCTTAAGAACATGAGTGGATTCCACAGATCTCTGACCTCAATCCAAATGAATACATTTGGGATGAACTGTAACTTAGACTGTGCACCACACTTTCTCACCTGATATCAGAGCCTTCCTTCAGAAATGCTCTTGTAGCTGAATTGGCACAAATCCCCATAGCCAAATTACCAAATCTAGTGAAAAGCCTTTTCAAAATATAAACAAATTAGTCATTTAAACCACAGAGACCCTGAGAAGGATAAAGCAGTTACTGAATGTCAAGAATGAACATCCAAGCATAGCTCTGCAGCAAATACACTTCCATGTTAAACAATATGACCCTTCTTTGTTCCAAGAGCTTCATAGCTGATTGTGCACTCCTGCTTGCTTAAGAGTAAAAACTGCCCACTCTTGGAATATTTTGCAAAAATTTGCAGTTTTCTTGCCTAATAAACAGTGTCAATGTGGAACTAAAAGACTGGTCATAAAAGAAGTTTCTAAGTGCAACTTTAGAAGTTAATTTAGAAGTGTTAAATTCTACATTTATGTAGTTGTATATACTGGAAATCTCAGCACTCCACAATTTTGGAGATGTTTCTTCCTCATTTGGGAACTTGTGCTGCAAGACATAGTGTCAAAGTTACAAATCTGTTGAAATGAATGACAATTCTCTGACAGATTCTTTGATTCTCTCTAGGTTCTGACCCTTGCCTGTTTTCCAAGTTTTGATTCCTGCCTGGTGTACCCACTATGATTATTGGAATAGCCCAAATAAACATAACTCTCTTTGAAAAACATGTATTCCTGCATATCTAGAGTATACTGAATCTACAGTAGATTTTTCAAACTGTACCATGTAATAATAATAAAAAAAAACCTCTAACAATCTGACTGAATTTGCAGCCATTACCTGACATGTGCCTGAGGCTTAATAAATGCAGTATTCAGAGAAAGGATTGCATGTGAAAAATTCAGCATTAGTCAAAGTAATGACAGTGTTATCTCTTTATGTATTTGGTATAGCAATATTTGTATATTTATGTATTAATTGTTTTGTTGGAAAAACATCACCTGTTCCTTTTCAATCAAACTGTAAATGTGTAGTTACAGTCAGCCTGTGCCCACTGCAGCATCAGATGCATGTTCTTAGCTGACAGGAGAGGAACCTGATGTGGTCTTCTACTGTTAGCCTGTAAAACTCAAGATTTGACATATTTTCTGAGACGCTTTTCTGCTCACTATGAAGAAAAGCATATTACTATGAAGAAATCTACTATAAAGAGTGGATAATTGAGTTACTGTAGCCATCTATCAGCTTAAACTAGTTTGACTGTTCTCCAGTGACCTCTCCCTTCAACAATGCAACTGCCAGGAAGGCTACAGTAACTCAACCACTCTTTACACCATGTTGAACCTTGAGGTGCATTTCTGCCCACAGAACTGCCGATCACTGGAGGTTTTCACACCATTTTGTGTAAACTCTAGAGAATGTTGTGCATGAAAATCCAAGGAGATCAGCCCAAGCCATGGTCATACTGTCACATAAAAGGTTGATTAGACAGTGGAATGAATGTCCAGATATGAAGGCGTTACTAAGTGGCCAAGTGAGTGTATTTGCATGCAGTGATTGTGAGATGACTAAATTGGCAAATAATACACAAAGGTGCATTTGACCTTATCACATTTAGCATGACATATATGCATATAATGTTTATTATATTATAATTTCTTGCCATGTTTTCAATCTGTATTTTGATAAAAGCTCTGGGATTTGAGTCTTTGAGAGCAAGATAGATGTAGATACAAAGGTAGAACAGTGTGGTGAGGAAATAAAAAGGATTTATGTTTCATTTGTTAGGATTCTTCTATTAATATTTGTTTTCTTGGTTAAATTACAAATTTCCTGTTGCCTTGTGAAAAATTTATACATGTTTTATCCTGCATAGAAATACTGGCTCTCTACAACATCAACAATATCTCTCCTTCATTACTGGGCAGATTGATTACAGATTTCAGGGCCTGTATTATACTAGGTTTTGCGTGAGAAGAGAAAAGCCTGGTGTTGTTGTTTATCTGGCTCTGGGCAGTGTGTATGCGTGTGGAGATGTAAACAAACACACACACACGCACACACACACACACACGCACACACACACAAACATGCACACACACGCACACACACTCACACACACACTTGCTGTTTGACCACTCTATTTAGCATGTCTAAAGAATCTTGTTCCTGAACTGGGCAGGCTTTCTAGCAAAGTGTAATCTGGCCTTTCTGTTCTTGAGTGTTACCAGTGGTTTTGAGATAAAACCTCTTTATTTACACTCATGAAGGTGTCTCTTGACTATAGACTTTGATAAAGTTAGGCCTACCCCCTCGAGAGCATTCTTGATTTGGCTAGGTGTTGTGAAGTGGGTTTTTTTTACCAAGGAAAAAATTCTATGATCATCCACTTTTGTTGTCTTCTGTGATCTTCCAGGCCTTCTGGTGTTGCTGAACAGTGGATTCTTTCTTGTTAAAAATGCAACAATAATGATAGCCTCTTTCACTTGCATTGACACCTCTTTGGACCACATATTCTCAAATGTGGTTCCATGCTGACAAATGTAAATTCAACATTGGAGTCAATTCCAGACCTTTTATCTCCTTAATTTGTCATGGACTAATGAGGAAACAGGCCATAACTACCATAAAACTACTTATCAGTCAGTTGTCCAGTTACTTCTGAGTCTGTGAAAATGGAGGGACTATGTAAAAATGCCTGTAATTCCTAAATGGTTAATGCAACATCTCTATTAAACAGGGGCAAAATTATGTTGTTTTCAATTGTGTCCGAATACTTATGCACCTGAACACACATGTGTGTATATATATTCTCCCTGTGTGATGTGTTATCTGGTACCAAGATGTTAACAGCAGATCCTTGAAATCCTGTAAGTGGGAATTGATCGGTTTGAGATTTGGGGAATTTGGAGGCTAAGCCAACACACATGTTCCTCAATCCATATATTGAAACTATGAAATAACATATGGAGCATATACGGAATTATACAGTAAACAACAAAAAAAACTTTCATATTTTAGATCTTCAATGTAGCCACTGCTTACCTTGTTACCAGCTTTGTACACTATTGGCATTATCTTAACCAACTTCATGAGATGGGCACCTGGAATGCTTTTCAGTTTACAGGTCTGCCTTTTCAAAAGTTCATTAGTGGAATTTCTTTCCTTCTTAATGCATTTGAGATCATCAATTGTGCTGTGTCGAGGCAGTATTGGTATACATTAAATAGCCTATTTGACAACTGTCAATAGATACCACTGATGTCAGTACATGTAAACTCCTCACAATGCATGGAGGGTGCCACATGAAGTCCAGCTCCCTGAGACTCTACCAACAGTAGATAGAAGAGGGGCGAGGATTAGTGAGTGACAGAGCCACTATCCAGAATGAAACAAGGAACATCCGTGTATTCACCAAGAATTGGCCTCCAAGGATGAACTGAAGAAAGAGTGTTTCAAGCAGCAGAACACAGAAGATGATGAAAGTAAGAGAAAGCATCATAGCTCCTCTGTGGAATGTACCACAGGCAGATAGAGGAAGTGGCTGACATCAGGAAATCCTGCCAGTGGCTAGAAAAAGCAGGCCTGAAGGACAGCACCGGGGCTCTGATCATGGGAGCACAAGGACAGGCCCTAAGCACCAGATCTGTGGAGGCAGGGGTCTACCACAGTAGACAGGACCCAAGGTGCAGTTTTGAGACAGGACCCTCAGATGCCCCTGAGACTGTCCAGGACACAGCAGCTGGGTGCAAGATGCAAGCTGGGACAGCATATACTGAAATGCGTAACCAAGTGGCAGGGATAGTGTACAGAAACATCTATGCTAAGTAAGGGCTAGAAGTTCTCAAGTCCCAATGGGAGACACCAATGAAAGTGGTTGAGAACAACAGTGCTAAGATCCTGTGGGACTTCAAATTCCAGATAGATAAACACCTGTTGGCCAACCAACCAGACATAGTAGTGGTTAAGAAGGAGCAGAAAACAGCAGTAGTGATAGATGTGGCCCATCCCAGCTGACAGTAACATCAGGAAGAAGGAAAATGAGAAGACTGAGAAGTACCAAGGCCTGAAGGAACAACAGGAACTGATGTGGAAGGTGAAGTCCAAACTGGTCCCAGTGGTAAAAGGAGCATTAGGGGCTGTGACTCTCAAACCTGGAAAGTGGCTCCAACATATTCCAGGTAGAACAACTGAGGTCTCTGTCCTAAAGTGTGCAGTTCTAGGAACAGCTAAGATACTGAGCAGAACCCTCAAACTCCCAGGCCTCCTCCTACCCACGGTTGAATATATATATGTGTGTGTGTGTGTGTGTGTGTGTGTGTGTGTGTGTGTGTGTGTGTGTGTGTGTGTGTGTGTGTGATCTCTATTTGGCCATAAAATTTCATCCATGTCACATACAATATTTTCTCTGGCCAATCAGCATTGAAAGATCCTCTACTGTAATATCACTGCAAGCGTCTCCCATTGCTTGCAGTAGAGTCACCTGCTGATAAGGATTATGGTTATATAACTTCCAATTCCAAAAGGAAAATGAGTTCTATTGGATTTAGAAATGGTGAATATGGTGGAAGGTATAAAATAGAAAACTTGAATGGTTCTGAAACCAAGCTTGAACGGCTGCTGCATGATGGAATCTACAGTGTAATGTATCTGCTGCTGTGGATGGTGTTCAATGAGAATATTGTGACATGGGTCAAGGAAAGCAAGAAGATGAGCAGTGTTGTATAGATCAAGTGTTTCATGGTGATGGAGTCCCCCATGCATACTAAGGCAGCACTATTATGTATTATGGAAGCCACTGTGAAACACAACAGGTTATGCTGCACTCCTCTCTCATACTCAAGCCATGGTTAACACCTATAGCCCAAATCACATTTGGTACTGTTTGTCTCTTTGGTCAAGTTCTTCCTCTTCCACTCTCTCTGTGAGCTCCACAACACTCCATTGTGTTAGTTAGCAGTTAGGCACAAACATATCTTCAGTTTTCTTTATATTGAGTTGTCTGTCCAAGCTTGGAACCAGTGTAGAAACTAATTGGCTGAACCTGGCCTGACAGCTGTATCTAATTCATATATTGACTGCAGTGTATGTTTTTGCACACTCTACTGTAAAGGTACAATCTCATGACTAGTGCCTAGTAGAGTGGTAGTAGGTAAGCTACTTGTCTATGAATGTTAGGAACCTGAAGGTCATGGGTTCAAATCAATCTGCTAACTTCTCTCTGTAATTTGTTTTTATCAAATTCTCGTGCCTTATTACTGATACTGTCATTTTCACATTGGATAGCATTGGTATTGGAGTGCAGAGAAAAGCTTTGTAGTGTTTGTCCTGTAGAGCTCTGTGTTATTTCACTGCTTTTCAGATAATAATTATTTATTATCTAGATAATAATTAGCTTTTCAGGCAATAATTTTCTGCCTTAGCATTAGCAAAAGATAATAAGAGAGTTTATCATGAACTTTTGGCTTACAGATTGAGCACTGTGTTTAGTGTCTTGCAAAAAGTGTTTTGGAGATTTGTAAGAAGAGCAAACTGCAGGAACTGTGTTTAGATTTTGGTTCTTGTGGCTTATAAGAAAGATAACTGTGTTTGAACTTTTGACAACTGTGTGCCAGAATGCAGTAACAGTGTATAACAGTAATAGTACTGCGAAAAACTGTAAGTTAATACCATTAACCAAGATTGCTAGGTTTCAGCAAAATTTCTGACTACATATTAAAAACCACACAAAAGAAATTAGCCCAAAAAAAGGGAAGATACATTTTTCTTGTTTTTTGTCTTTCTTTGAGAAACAAGGTCACCTTCTGGTGACCTTTCTGATGCCATTTCTGATGAAGGGATATTATGCACCCCATAATCTCTCTTTCTCTCTCCATCATTTTTGCAATGTATCTTACAGTTCTGTAAGAAATGGTTCTGGAAATCATAGACACATTATCTGCACTTTCACATCATCTATGTTTGAGAAAATATATTTGACTAAATTTTGATTATTTGCTGTAAAACAAGACCTTTCCGACCACAAAGTATCCCAATCCAGCAATTCTGTTATTATCCATCCTGTCCTCTGATCCTCCTCTGGGCATGGGGGAGTGTTATTCCATCACCAACGGACCTCTACTAGCACTTGTTGAAATTTCCATCTTTGACCACTAGGTGCAATAATAACTCTATGGAACTAAGCCTATGATCACTTAACCAGGCTGAAGTTACTCAAATATCCTTTTTTGCCTTAATGTAACACACATTTGACATTTTTAGGGCTGTGTGGACAAGTGATTTGAGTCACTTTCATATGTGGTCCTAGATCTGATGCATATCCAAATCACGGCCATGTGACATGAATGAGAACAGTCAAATCAGAATTCATGAGGATTTTTGCCTATGCACATCTGCTGAGTTGGCTTTTTTTTTGTACCAACAGATCTTTTGGTGCAGCAGTTTTATCAATGACTATTGAAACAGCAAAAGGTAGCCATCTAGCTTTTTTTTGCTTCTCGACCTGATCATATACAGCTGAGGAACCATTTTCCATCCTCCAGAGCAAAATGCAATACATACATTAGCTAATAGTGTGGCTTTTTTCTCAGTTTTAACACCATGACTTGTGTCAAAAATATGAAATTTTTTTTCCAAAATGTATCAATGGGCGCATGTGTCCCTGTTTCAGAAGACAGATGCATTCACATTACAGATAGATCCAGGTCATGTCTAATTATGTTGTGAACCATCAAAATAGGCAAATCTGATCTGAGTTATGTGAACATAGACTAAATGGTGTAGTGCAGTAAAGGCAAGGAAATCAGTGGAGCATCTGCTTATATCTGTTTAAAAGCAGTATTTTTTGTTAATTCAAGAAGATAATTAGTATTTCAAAGGATTTTAAAATGCATGGAGTTGTGAATGGGAACATTGTGAAGATTAACATTTGTTGAACAGCTGCCATTTATGCCCCACCGTCCCTACGGACGGGCCATGGCTAGAGAATATGTCATAAAAACATTTTGATAAAGGCTTTTGGGTGGCCCCCCACATGAAGCTGGATGAGAAGTTGCCAAGAGTGTGCAAAGTGTGCAAAATAAAATTACTGATAAGAATTGATTTTTTGTTTGCTTTTTTCATTCCTCACTGTATAATTACATCTGTCTTACTTCATAGTGTTGTCTCCATTAATATTCATCAGTAGTAGGAAATATTATATGAGCATACATAATAGCAATATTCATTTTTTTTGTATGGATACATTCTAAACAAAATAAATTTAATAATTTTTCATAAGTTGGTTTGTACAAATTCTTACAAATTTGCAATCATGAGGTCATCTTAGATAACTAAGATTACTATGGCTGACCAAAGTAGTGTAGCTTGCTATGGGTTTCATTGAGACCAGTTTAATGGCTATTTAGCCCAGGACTGAATATAAGCCTATTCTAACAACTCAAGCATCTTCACAATTTTAGCACAAGTGTTTTGGATGAAGGCGCGTCAATAGGAGCAATGAAACTCTGAGAGAATGCCTGCTTGAGAATGGCCTTGCTGAGCTTCGCTGTTTGAAAGGTTCTTGAGTTCTTGAGTGGAAAGCTTCCACAGTCTCATTAACGATGGCCTAGGTGTTAATTGGCGATATGCTGGTCTAAAAGAATGAGTATGTGAACAGGAGCTCTTGTTTGAAGGACCCTGGGCAAAGCCTGTGGAGCTGATCTGATGATAGCTGGCTAATCAAAGCGCCATGGTGGCCTTCAGAGAGTGCATAAGCAAGGTTAAGCTTTCATAGAGAGAACACATGATGTCACATCCCCTGGAGCCCCATTCTCTGAAAAGAAGCTCAAGTGGAAGCAAGTGTCTTTGCTTGGTTTGCTCCAGTTACCATCTCAAGAGGCAATAAATAATTCTAACAGATGGGCTGTATGCTGGAAAAAGAATTTATAGAATGTAAATAAGCAGAGGTTGGGAGGTAGTAATCTCTCTCAGGAGGCAACAAATCCAAGTGTGAACTTCCAGACTATTACAAATATTGATATAGATTGTAGCATGGTTATTTGGGACTATAGAATTCTAAGGGATTGGATACTGACCAAAGGAGATATTTAAATACTAAGAGACAATACAGAGGAGCTCTAAGGCAGTAGAGACATAACATTTTGTGAAGCATGACAGTATAGATTTGGTTAGTCACTAGAAAGACATTGAAATATGGGAAGAACCATTTAGATAATTTGTTGATTAACTTATTGATTTTAAAGGGGGATTTGTTGAGCAACAATATCTCTTCAAAGCACCAATCTGGGAATTAAGCTTGGAAAAACTTGGGGTCTGTGAGGAGCATGAGATCCTGGAAATCTGCAAGAAAAATATTATGATAACTCCATTGTGAGGAACATAGTTAAGGGGGACCTGGCCTCGGTGGATGTTTGATGAATTTTCCACTGGCGGGGTCACCTGGCCTTTTGGGTCACACTCATGCACTGCATCCTTCATCATAATGCACATTGCTGGGGCTACATAATGCAAAGCCATGTGTTTGTTCAGAAAACAGACTCTTGTCACCCATGAAGTGCTGGTATGACATTTATGGGAGT
>JAQQZR010000017.1:9732002-9742211 GCA_030068235.1 Notoglanidium macrostoma
GGGTGACCCGGGGATCAAACCCAGGACCTTCTTGCTGTGAGGCGACAGTGCTAACCACCGCACCACCGTGCCGCCCCACTTCCATCCAAAGAGTTCTTTTTTTTTTTTTTTTTTTTTTAATACAGTGTGCCATATTTTCTTTGCAGCAGCAAAATTTGTAAGAAAAAAAAATCCTAGTGTAAACCTGCCTTAAATCTATGTTGGTGTGCCGTACATAGCTCTTAAAATGATCGAGTGGTTTATAATCACCGATACTGTGCCCTTCAGCATAACCCATTTTCCCAATGTCCTAATTTCTGCTATCCAAAAATTCAGATTCAGACCTGTTCATGCTGTGTTGTAGGAGGATGAACTCACCGAGGTGGAAGAGAAAAGCAGACCGAACCGGACAGATGACACAAGTGAAGGAGGTGAGTCAGTGAGCCAAACACCATGCCAATTACACTCTTACATTTAACCCCTTAACTCACAGTGCATTTAGTCATCCATAATGTTTATTAATCAGTAACTAGTTCAAGTTATTCAGTAATCAATGAAACTAAAAGAAAAAAAATAATCCACCGGCAGGGCAATGTTTTCTCCTCCAGGGTTTTAACTCCATATCTATTGGCACCCTTCATGGAGATAATTCTATATAAAAACATCACATGCATTGAGCACATACACACATATATATATATATATATATGAGAGAGAGAGAGACTGGGTAGTTTTATTTCAAAGTAGTTCTTTTGTAGCATCAATCTTTTTGTTTATTTTATTGACGTCGTTGCAAGTCATGCAGTATTACTAACCACAGAGAACTGTAGAGAAATCCCTTCGCACTCCTCCATGAACATTTTACAAGTCTATCTCCGTTTTGATTTGTATTCATGTTCGGGACAGTATCTTTTCGAGATAATGAGATCTGTGAGCTGCAGTTACGGTCAAATCGTAACCTTCTTCTTCTTCCTCTCCTGTGTCATTCTGTACTTCATATCTGTCTGACTAGTCGTGTCTGGGATTCAGTGAAGTCATTGCGTTGCGTGTGAAAGTGGCTTGGCAGGTATAATGCAGCAGCAGATTGTAACGAATGCTCCTTTGATGTCTAAACGCAGAACGAGCAAGAAAAGGGAACAAGGTTGGAAAGACCAAACGAAAACTAATCACGTTAGGATGCAGAAATGAACCAGGACCACTGAAGTATGCGAAAAGTCCCATAGCAAGAAAGACTTGGCAGCACACAGTGCAAACATGGAAAGCTTAGTAGCGTTTAATCATTTTTACATGTCCGGTCACCTTCTTTTGCTTGGTTTTGCCGTTTGTTATTCCATCTCATCTCATCTTTCATGTCCCTATTTTACTTTCCCTGCTTCCTTTTCTTCCTTAGCGCTTCAATGCGCTTGCTTTATGTTTCTCTCACTGCACGCGTATTGACCTTTTTCTCGTGCTCTTGTGCTCCCTGCCTCCACCCCTCCCCCTTTTTGTCACTGCGAGTTAGCTCAAGCAGGGTTGTTGGGGTACATTGGGTGAATTTGGCTCAGTCAAAAGGACATTGTGGTAGGATGTGGGATGATGATTATTACACACACACACACACACACACACACACACACACACAGAGTGAGAGAGCGAGAGAGAGAGAGAGAGAGTGAGTGAGAGAGGAGTCTTTGTGAGAGACTGCTCTTGCTGGGTTTTCCAAACATGTCTAGTATATGACGGCAGAAGGATTTTTCTGAGTGAGCTGTAAGCACTACTGGCTCAGAAAGAATCAATGGATGTGGAATTATATGAATATGCTGGTGTGAATGGTGAGCGGTAAAAAAAAGTCATAATTTTGATGACTATTCTCAAATAACAACCTTTTGATTCATCCTTCCAGTTGAAGGAAATTGAATATTCAGATTTTTTTATGTAGTGACAATGTCCGTCTGTACTCCAATTAAACCCCAGGATGTGGCCTGAATTAAAAAATAACACCGTAAACTATCCGGAGGTAGAAGTGACAGCGGTGTCCGCGTAGTGTGTGAATTCTGGCTGAGAGTTCCTCAACCTCAGCTACATCCCTCAAGTTAGGAATTGGCCTCAATTAGAGATGTGTGGGCTTGTTTTTCTTTAATCCCACTTGTGCACTTATTATTCGTATCGCTTGTGATATTTTCTGATATAAACATATCTTGCTCTATTTCCCAAAATATGCACAAATGAACTTCTACTAATTTAAACCACCATGACCCTGACCAGGCAGATGCTGTAAGACGCAGCAGTTCACATTTTCTTTATTTTGTCCTGCAAAAGGTTCATGTGAAACCGCCCAATCATGTCTCTTTGACGTGGGAAAAAAAAAATCCTCCTCGCACAAGTTTTTGGTTTTCTTGTGTCCTACGGGTTCCCAGTCAAATGCAAAGTCTCCACCAAATGCCCTGTGAATGTTTTTGCCAAGCTTTTGGGAAAAAAAAAAAAAAAAAAAGAAAAGAATAAAAACCTCCCATTTGCTGTTCATAATGTATTTATTTTCACTTCTGTCCCTAGTGTATTGGTTTATTGCTTTGATTGTCATTCATAAGCATCAATGTCAGACCCTGTTTTATAGCCTATAACAATCTGCTGAATTATTTCATTAATTACCCTCATGCGCCGTCGCACCCCAGTCCAGGATTGAATACTGTATTTGATGAATGTACTCTTAGAAAATGTTCTGCTTCTGTAGTAAGATGAATGTTGCAGTAGATAACGATTGCAGTAGACTGTATACCAATGGCAAGTTAGTTATGGTGATAGAAATCTGTTTACATGGCTAGCAAAAATGGGAGAAGGAGTGAGAAGAAGATTGCTTCCAAATTAGAAAGGCAAGTGTTAAAAGCCTTAAGCAGATTGAGGTTCGGTACCTGACGCACTTAACACACAAGCCTCCTGTCATTGGTAACCATAGTGATTGCTGCTTTACTACTCTGGCTTCAATCCACAAGGTGTTTGTGTGACTTTACCGCCTGTCAGGATCAGTATCCTCTGTAACCTGAATGCTCAGTACATGGTCAGATTGATCAGCATCCAAAAGGTATACCTGTGGTCCTTTTCTGGATCTGTATTTTATGTTAAAATCTTTTTGAAAGCTACATAACAGGATCTGCATTTACATATGATTTATTTTTTCCAGCCATTATTTTCTAATTCAGTGTTTACAGGATATTTATTTACAGCATATTTATTTTGTAAACCTAACTGGTTTGGCTGTCTTCATCAATGTATGTTACGGACGTCTTGCCTGTAGGTCTCAGCCGCCGGACGGACATAGAGGATTGTGTTCTGCTGGACAGTGTAAGTGCCTCTGTGTGTTTTGGTGACTGCGCGCATGTGATTGGATGTTTTACAGCAATTAAAGTTCAAATTGTGTGACTTCATGTTTTGTGTAGTGCATTATCAAATGTCTGCCTATAATGTTGAATGTTAGTTCGTATTGTTGTACATGGGGATATTGTTGCATGAAGCAAAAAACGGTAGAATCTTGACTTAAAAAAAAAAAAAAAAAATGACACAAACCCTTTGAACTATGAGATGCAACAACATATAAATAGAGGACTATGAAAGAGCAAGAATGGATTTTTGTCTTGGCTGCAAGAGATATTTATAGTGCCTGCTGTTCCATCTGATTGTCTGTCATTTTAATGTCATCAGGTTTTTGAAGAACAGCTTGTGCTTTGTCTGGATGAAGACGAAGAGAATCCCATCACATGTAATTCTGGTAACCAATTATTTCTTCATCTTTAGACATTCTACCAAAGCTGGTCCCTACCTTGGTCCTGGAGAATCCACTAAGGTTGGGATCCTATTCAGTGTAGCACTGATGTATAGGGCTACATTTAATGCGACTACTGTGTTGTTCAGACAAACCTTTTCATATCACGCAGCAAGTCTGTGTAATATGGCATAATAATCTATATTCACTGATTGATCTCAATGACAAACTATTTCAAATATGTTTTTGTTTACACAGTGCCTTTACTTGTAAATATGGGCATTTACCCCAAAACCATTTCTTCTACACTCTTAATTTTACCTGTATTGGATTATCAATTGCTTGATGTGACAATTCCAGCAAAAAGCCAACAGGAAAAGCTCCTGAACTGCCTATGAAATTCTATTTATATGCATTATACGCCTCCTTTCATAGTAAACCAATGGGCTACCTTTTTTTGCGTATTGAAACATCTTATACTTTGTGACACAGCAATGCTCACTTGTCACCTGTTCAATTCTGTCTCCTGGCTCTTTGGCTTTTCCAAAAATATTTCGTTTTGATTAATGATAACTAGATGTTCAAATATATGTCTGAAATGTAATGACAACATGGTGGTGTTGTAATGTGACATACTGTTTATTACAGTCGTATGGAGTTTGGGACAAAAGCCAATTACTCAATGCTATTTTAGTGTTGTGAAAATAAGAAGTCTTAATGGAGTGCGTCAAACTGAATCAATTTTCCTTTTGCAATTATGATTTTTTTTTTTTTTTTTTGAAAAATTGTAGATTATCTCGCTCCTCTGTTTGGCTTGCTGGCTCTCCAGTGTTCTTCAGGCCACTCTGCAAATGATTACACTGGGTTCGTTTGGCATCCTTGATGCACATTATAATTCAGTAATGCAAACGGCTTCTCAGTGCTTGGGTAATAGCTTCTGTCAGGGTGGGACATGATGTAACCAACTGAAAGTTGTTACCCAAACCACTTCAGGTGTGAATCAACAACTAACCCTAGGTCAAAACCGCATGAGTTAGATTATTTTCGTTCTGATAAATCAGTAGATTCAAGCATTGTTTGTCAGACTGTCCATATACAGATAGACATACATACTGTATATAAGGGCCCCATTGATCTTCTCTGCTGTTCTTACAATCCGTTAGGACTTCTGATCGATTTGGTTGCAGTCCCTGTACCAGACAGTGATGTATGAGCCGATGACTACCTTTTTCACTCTCCACAGGAAGTGGATATGCTGCTGGGCTTGTTTGGTGATGGGTGTTGTTGAGCTGTCCAGTTTTAGTGAGTTTGTGTTCTCTGTAGCCTGTGATTCTTGTTCTTGGCAGACAGGAGTCGGAACCCTGATGTGGTCTTCTGTGGTAGCCCATCGGCCTCATCGAAGTGTTGTGCATTCCTGTCAGCTTGAACCAGTCTGACCGTTGCGTCTAAACTCTTGAGACAGTTATGCGTGAACCTGCCAGGAGATCAACAGTCTCTGAAGTACTTCGGCCAGCCCATCGGATACCAAAATTCAAGCCAGAGTCAGCGTCACTTGAACTGCGATCGTTTTTCCTCCATTCTGATTTGTGACGTGATCAGCTGAAGCTCTTGACCTGTGTGCATTGTGACGTTGCGACGTGATTGGCTGATTGGATAATTGCATGAATGAACAGGGATGGGGATACAGATGTTCCTGTAAAAGTGTTCAGCGAGATCGTAGTACCCATGTATGTTTCTGCTGGTGCTTTTATAGAAGATGTAACATTTCTCAATCTTTAAAGATGCATTCATGGTGCAGTCTGTAAAAAAAAAAAAAAAAAAAAAAAAAAAAAAATTGATGGATTATGAACTGACGAATCCCAGAGATTTTCTGCTAGTAGTTACATTACCCACCTTCCTATTCAAAGTAATCCATACCAAACACGGCTGTAGTCTCATGGAAATAGACTTTGATTTCGAAAATAGTTGGCAACAATTAATTCATCCTCATTTGTCATGTATTGAGCATGTAATCCATGATAAGTCTTCTTTGTCCACTGAGGTCATTAAGCTGTCCACTGTTTTGTCCATTAATCAGTTAGATTAAATCTGTTCATGACCCTGTTTGATATGACATTGAGAAGAACGGTGGATTAAGGGGCTATTCCTGTTGATTCCTGTTCAAACCTAATGATTCATTCGCATATTAGTGGGTCATGTGGTATTGTATCTCATACACACGCAATTAACAAACTGACTGCAGACCCCTTTTCAGCTCCTTGTACGTTTTAGTCCAAGCTATACTGCTCTATCTGACATGCAGAGTCATTCAGCGACAGCGCTATGCTTTTTGTAGCCGCCTTCTGTGGAGATGCACAAGACACCGGTAAATGATGCTTTTTTCGCTTTTTTACAGCCAACACAAGCAGTCAGAATTTACTCAAATCAATAAAACGCTCATTAACATCTAATAGCACTTACGTTCACGTCATTCAGGTGAACTTTGACCTGTGAATTTGTGATTAAGCTAATAGAAAGAGAAAAGGCAGGACTGTAGTCTCTTTGGTCTTAGTAAAAAATAAATAGAAGCTTTGTATTATTATTATTATTATTATTATAAAAATGTAGTAAGCACATCATTCTGTTTTCTTACTGTTGCTCATCTAGGGGACAAAAAATAGTGGTTTTATATGTTGGCGTATTCAGGGTTTCTGTGGTAAAAAGAATTTTTTTTTCCCCTCTCTGCCTTCTAGAATTTGTTTTATTACAAATGTTGGCACTTCTGACACACACACACACACACACACACACACACACACACAGAGAGAGAGATATAGAAACACTCCCAGCTCAGGAACAGGACAGATGAGGAGGAGGAGGAGGAGGATGCAGAGCGGGAGGAGTTTGTCACCGTGGCAATGTAAAATACTTCCTTTAAGTTGTCAGGGTCACAGTTGTAAGAATGAAGGGGGGGAAACGAGAAGGGGTTGTAAATTTACACCCACTCAGACAAATACACAGACACACACACACCTTCATTACAGTTGCTGTCTTGGATTCTGTAAGAGGTATCTGTCTCCTGTACCTCTTAAAGTTTTGTTATAAGGGCAGCATTTGTGCCACATGTAAAGTTAATCCAAGAAAACAGAGAAAGAGGGGGAGATCGTCTGGGAGAGAGAGAGCGAGAGAGAGAGAGAGAGAGAGAGAGAGAGAGAGGCTAAGGGAGGAGAGAGAATAAAACAGTCATGACTTCAGTGTTCAGCCAAGACCTCATTGGAGTCCCTACTTTGCTTAGCAGAGCCTCCACCACGAAGACGTCTTAAAAGAAACAGAGGATTTCAAACAAAAACCCTTAAAAAAAAAAACCCAGAGGCAGGCTGGAGGAAATTTGCACAGGAGTTCCAGCACACACTTCCAGCCACTCACTCGGTACACATATCTCAAAAGACAGAAAAGAGAGAGGGGATAAAAATGTTGAGGACCTGAAGAAGACAAACAAAGGCGTAAAACCGAGTCTGATGTCTGGAGAACGTTTTACAGGAGGATTCTTGCACAGGACTTCTACAGCCACCGTACACGTGTCTCACTTCCTACCCTGGAGCTCGGCTTTTCCTCAGGAGACATTTGTGCTCATTTTCAGACACTGATCTCATCTGTTGATCTGGATTGTGATCAAGACACACAAAGGCATTTAACCGCTGGGGATTTGCGTACACGCGGTCCACACACACGTCTAGGGTAACTGATACAGAACGCTCATGCATATGCATGGTAAAGCGTGCGGCTTTTCTGCAGAGACAGGAAGTCCACCACATGCAGAGAAGACTATCCAGACTCGCGCGCACACACCGCATACACACACATGGCTGTAATCTACTTTCAGCATGTTGGACTCTGGGTCTGCCTGAGCTATCAGCGTGTTGATTTTGGACCATCAGGAGGCCGAGGGCCGAGTCTGCAGCGTGCACGCGCATAACTGCTGAAAATTGAGTTTTCGCTTACTGAGTAATCGCAGATCAGTGCCGTTTATCAGACTGTGCGTTTGCGGTGTGATTGTTTGTAAAGTGCGCTAAGGTGTAATTCACGTCACCTCCACAGAGAGGTCTGAAGACTTTGTACACTGCAAATCATTTGCACGAAGGATGGTAGATATATTTTAGCTCGGTTTTGACGCCAGTTGCAGTTTTTACTGTTCAGTTTGTATTTTTTGTGTACTATTGAAAGCGGACATCAGACACTTCCATTACTTTCCTGTTTATTCCCTTGAAGACTGCAGGGAGTTTCGAGTATATATTTAACAGAGCAGTGTAGTGAAGTTGTATTCCTTGTGTGCGAGTGTGTTGGAATTTGAGTCTTTTGCCCCCTGCATGTCCAGAGACCCTCCTGGGGCTTCATTAGCATGGCCGGTTAATGATTCCTAAACCTTGGCTGACCTTGCGGATTCTTCAGGACATCTTGCGTTTAAAAAAACAAAAAAAAAACCTTTAGCGCCTCTCTGCCAGGCCATGGGGATTGGAAGTCTGACTTTCCCCTGCACCAAAAACGTGGGAGTATAGAGTGTCGAAAGAACCCACCTTCTTGCACACACTGACATTCAGTCATCAGTCGGCGCCTTCACTGGCTCTCACCTCCAGTCTGCGGAGTTCTGCTTGCGGATTTGATCTCTGGGCATTTTTGGAGAGTTATTTCTTTTTTTCCTGAACGCACAAAAATTGAGCAAACTATGGACTCGGATTCAGACTCCCCTTTCAACTACTCCTGGCCTTCCTTTCCTAAAATGAGGATTCTGAAGCGGAGGACGAAACCAGGTAACGAAGGAGGGCTGAGGGAAGGTGGAAAGGGAAAACGCGAAACGTGTGAGAGTGCGTTTAAATTCTGCAGGGATGAAATATTAATCGCTCACCTGAACAGGTGTAATTATCATAAAACCAGGTCACCCGGTTTTCAGGGTTTTTTTTTTTTTTTTTTTTTTTTTTGGAGACACTCCCAAGATTTAGACAAGAAATGGCAATACACTAATCAGTAACCCGAGGCAGGAGCTGTGAGGCAGTGCCAACCTTATTCTTACCCATCCATGCTTTACTGCCTAACGTGACATATTGCAGTCATTTGCCCCAGGGGTATAATGCAGTGACTCAATATAGGGCTTTAAAAACCTTTATTTGTATTTGGATTAAAGCCTGAAGTGGGTGTGGCCTAAATGGGGAAAGGAGATTTCTTTTTTTTTTCCTACTTTATTTCCTCAGGAAATGCCCGCACTGTCCACATGGTCTCTGCCAGTTCCTCAACCTCAGCTACATCACTCAAGTTTATAATTGATGTTAGCCTTTTCAATATTCCTCTCACGCAGGTTCGATCTCCAACGTTGATATTTTCTAACAAATTGAACTAGTTCTGTTTCCTAAAAAATAAATAAACAAGCTTATGTTTTGTTGCCTTGCTTGTTTACTCACCCTGACCAGGCGGTTACTAAGCATGACTGCTGTACGCTCGTGTTAATCAACGTGTTAATGAAAATCAAAAGCTCCCACTCTTGCGAGATTTCTTGATTGCGTTCCGTGGATTCCCTGTCCTGATGCACTTCTACCGCGTTTCTAAATAAATAGCGATTCTGCACCACCTCTTCATATCTGTGGTCGTATGAGTTTAGAGCGTGTGTTCATTTTGAATAAAGCATTCACATTCGGTAACACCGCTAATACGAACATGTTGTCCATGATGAGCAGACCTCAGTACACCTTGACCGGTTTCTCTTTGTTGTGAAAGTCTTTGATTTATTGACGAATCCCCAGTTGGCCTGGAAGCTCAGTATGAGGTGGTTGTTTTTGAGTCTGTTTGTGAAGAGGAGGATCTATGTCCCTGACGTCAGGATCAGACCGTTCCCTTGCTGTTGGAAGCCTCAGAACGAACACATGCCTTACCAGAGTAGAGCTAGTAAATCTTTTCTGTGCATTGAATTCATTTCATTAGATACCATGTTGTTGCTGGCGAGCATCGGAGTGGCCGGTGCTGTGGGTGTGTGCGCTGTCCATGTGCAAATGGGGAGATGAAGGTGCTTGGACGTTTGTGAGCCATTTGGAACGTTCTATATTTTTGCACAAATATGAATTACCTAAAACATCAGCCGGTTTTCCTCCAAGCAGATAAAGAGAACACAATTAAACACATGAGACAAAAATATTTTACCTGGCCAGTTACTTATTGAGGAACATGATCCAATATTGCATATTTGTGAGTTGCAAACTATTTTATTTTATTATTTCACAATTAGTTTTGTCTGTACACACAGGCCTGTGCTTATACACAACACTTTGTACAGCTTTTGTAGAAATACATTGTGCCCATGTGTCTGAGTCCTGGCAGCATGATTAAGGAAATTCCCCTTGGATGAACAGGATTTCCTTTACATTAGCCAGCCAGACAACAGGCCAGACATCAATCTCTCTCTCTCTCTCTCTCTCTCTCTCTCTCTCTCGCTCTCTCTCTCTCTCTCTCTCGCTCGCTCTCGCTCTCTC
>JAQQZR010000017.1:9746599-9757525 GCA_030068235.1 Notoglanidium macrostoma
TGGCTACTCTAAATTGCCCATAGGTGTGAATGCGAGCGTGTGTGGCTGTTTGTCTGTGTTGGCCCTGTGGTGGACTTTCAGACCCGCAGTAACTGCATCTAAACGTTTCTGGTAACTGTTGATCCGTCCCGGAGGAATTTCAGCCCATTCCACGATACTTCAACATACATCAACAACTCTGAGGTTCTGAGAAATCTCCTCTGTTCATGCCATGATAAACTTCCAAGAACGTGAGACTTTGATAGATTCCTGTTTTTTAAAGAAAACAGGGCACCCATTCACACCTGATTGTCACCAAACAACATACAGTATGACTCTAAATTCAGCTTAAATTCACCTGCTGGTCCTAGAGGTTCACATACTTTTGCCACTCACAGATATGCCATATTGGATTTTCCTAAATAAGTACAATATTTATGCCTCATTAGTTTCATTAGGTTCTCTTTCTGTACTTGTGTGAAAATCTGAAGATGTTTTAGGTCATATTTGTTCAGAAATTAAAAAAAATCCTTAAGGGTTCACAAACTTTCAAGCACCACTGTGTTTTGACAGCCGGTATCTGATTACAAATTCAAATGAGTTGGATTATGTCCTCTAAACTACAGCAAGTAGCTATCCGAGAATTTGTTTTCACCACCGTTTTTGTTAAACCATATAGCCAAGGTAAGATTTCATTATAAAGTAAATAATTAAATACATTTCCACATCATTTTGGTGAAATACGTTAGTTTTCTTACACAATGTCATCAACATCAAAACTCAGTTTCGGCCAAAATCAGAGTCCGGTCTCGCTTTTTGGCTGTTTGGCAGAATTTGGCCATAGGACAGGTTTTGACGGGTTTTTTTTGTTTGTTTGTTTGTTTCAGAATTTCATTAGCTATTGTTTTTAAAGTTTAAAAAAATTACATTTATTTAATGGTTCTGGCAAAACACAATATGCTTTAGCCTATCATAGGACATCTAACTTTTTTTATGACTAGTCTGTGATCGTAGCTTGGTATCTCTATACTTTTCTATGTTTAATGCATCATTACCACGATTTCATTCAACTTCAAACAGTGAAGATTGTGATCTGCTTG
Organism: Notoglanidium macrostoma; assembly: GCA_030068235.1. Taxonomy (NCBI): domain Eukaryota; kingdom Metazoa; phylum Chordata; class Actinopteri; order Siluriformes; family Auchenoglanididae; genus Notoglanidium; species Notoglanidium macrostoma. The sequence goes on from JAQQZR010000017.1 coordinate 9,747,679, forward strand.
AAATATAATGTACCAAAATGTTGTGCTATGCTTTGCCTTAAATGAATCAAGAAATAGGTTTTTAATAGTGAATTATATTTCTTTTGAAAAGAATTCTGCCTTCAAAATATTCTCACAAAACCGCAGCTGGAAGCGCTACGTCTGCGTACTGACTACGCGGAAGGAATGTTTAGGAAAGTTTGGTTTAAAAAGCCACATTGCAAGGCCAGGCTGTTTTTCTAAATCAAATCACCGCATTGTGCTTTTTGGAGTGGTTACTGTGATGTTAGAGTGAGGCTGTCACTGTGACGCACAAAATGTGCCTTCAGGGAAGACCGGCAAGAAGCAGGGGAAACCTTCATGTCTATATGATATCTTTAACATAGTGCTTGAAACCTTGTGCAAAACAAAAAACGAACAAAAAAAACCAACCCTAAACTAAACCGGAACTGTTAGACTTCAATACTAACGGGTCAGCTCCAAGGATTATTCCCACCCTTGTGTAAAAAAGGTGATAAAAATATGTATTTGTGTTTTAATTAGCTTTCATTTGTCTTGAGAGAAATTAGTGAAAGAAAATCAACTTTTTTTTTTTCTTTTCTTTTTTTTTTTTTTTTTTTTTTTAAAAACACATCACATTTATTTGCATCTCCTGTGTTTAGTACTTTGTGTAAAGTCTCTTTGCCGACATATCAGCCCTGAGTCTTCTATAGTAGTTGATGGGATTTGAGAACACACAGCAGGAATCTGAGACTCTTAACAAGGTGCCCAGGACATTTAGGGAAGAACAGCCCCACGACCTCACAAAACCTCCACCATACGTAACAGTGAGAATTAGGTAGTCAAACTTCTTTTTGCTCATAACAAGCCATAGAGCCTAGTTTCAGTAGTGTCTAGTAAACTCCAGGCGCTTATGGTTGTGATGAGTAGCTGAAAGAAAATGGTTCCTGCTGGCTTGTTTTCCTGGTAGTTTGTGGGGATGGAGGTGGTGTCTACTTGTAGATATGATGAACTCAAATGTGTGAGGGGGGCAAAAAAAAAAAGGTTTATTGGAGCGCCAGGGCTTTTAAACTTCTTAATTATTGCCCTGATCATGGACGTGGACATTTGTAGGCAAGTAGATATTTTTATAGCCATTCATGAAGATCAACCCACTTTTCTCTCATTTCTCATTTGTTTCGTCTCAAATCTAATTTTATTCCCAATTCATATTCAAGAATAAGAATGCCACCTCATATTTCTGCTCCAATTTATACATACTTAAAATTCTTAACCATATATATAAAAAAGTAAATATAAATTGGAACAGTTTGATCATAGGGATTTGTAGGGGTGCCAATAATTGACAACATAGTACTGTGAAATATATTTTTTCAGTGAAAGATTAAGCAAATCAGCCATGGACATTTCTCCGTAAATGTTATATCCACTTTTTGCCGAGGGTGCCAATAATTCAGGAGCTGGATGTAGCTCAGGCAAAGCATAGTGTAGGATGTGTCATCGAGTTAACATCGTGTAACAGAGATCTTTTGTTAGAAGCAAGAACTGACCGTCTGGTCAGGATCAACCTGCACGCTTCTGCCAGGAAGATTGAGCTGAGGAGGAAGTTTGTCTTTCAGCAGGACACGGACCCAAAGCTCGCTGCCAGAACAACGTTAGAGTGACTAAACCTGAAAAAAACAAAAAGAAACCGATGTCCTCGAGTGGCCCAGTCTAGAGTTTTATCAAAACATCAGTGGCAAGACTTCCAAAACACCGCGAGTGGTGGAACATCAAAGTACTAAATACGAAGAAGAAATATTTGTTAAATTAAGATATTTTTTCCGTATGTTGTTTTTTGGTCTGTACTAAGACAAGTAGATTCATCTGATTCCTACACGTATACAAGTTTCAGTATTTAAGAAGTCCTTTTCTTCGTGGACTTTGTGTAATCCCAGCCTCATCTATTTTCAGGACTCTGCAGATCAAGGAGTGCGTCTCCGTTCATATTCTTATTCATCACCCAAGATCAGCCTGCTGTCCCCCCGTCCCATCCGAGACGCCCCCCGTCCCCCTGCTGACCTCAGCCACGGTTTGAGCATCTACCTTTTCACCTTTATCTGGCACAAAGCAGCACTACACAAACTGCACCTTTTCCCAAAATATCACTGTCTAGTTCCAGGTTTTAACAATCATTACTAATAATCCAAATTGTATAATAATCAAAGTACACCAAATAGATATCGCTAATTCCCGTCAATAGTAACTCCTGGAAATTCAGCATTTTTCTGTTAAGGTTTTGGAGTCTGGAAATAAAGCACCATGGGGGAAAAAACGTCAGTTATATCAGTTATAGAAGAATTAAAAAGCAAAGGTAGATTTCTCGATCAGTGACCGCATTGCCACTTTAGCTATTACGCATGTTACGGAAAACATACTTGGGCCTCGCATGATTATATTTCCTCATAGTGGTGTTGTGTAGGGGAAAATCCAGAGTTACGGTTCCTGCTTAAAAAATAAATAAATAAATAATCACTTTGTTGTCACTACAAATAAAGACACGGCTTTCTGGAGTGCGTGGAGATATATAGCCTAGTATTATTATTATTTTTTACATTTTTTAAAGTTTAGGACACTGAGACAAATGATCCAGATGCACTATTTGGTCCATTCATATCCATATATCATTAAGGTCTTAGAACAACACCCAGCACACACACGTGATTTGGGTGTGTGTGCGCATGCGTTCTTGACAATAGGCTTTATTTACTCAGGGATTTTCCGTGTATGCAAAACATGTCGCATGTGCAGTTTTGCCAAAGAACATTAGAGTGACTGGGAGATTAGCAATGACATGCAATTATCTCATGGAAGGTTTGCACATTAACATAAACGTCCGCTGAAGGTTTTAGATCCTTTTTTTTTTTTTTTTTGCTAAGCAGGATTGCGTCACGTGGTTGTAGCTCCGTGGTGAGTGTGATGGGAGTGAGGAGCCAGGAGTTTGAGAGAGTGGGGCCCAATTCATTCTCTGCGCTTTCCAGTACAGGGATTATGATGGAGGGCAAAAAGAGAAGGAAATCGCAAAACAGATGACGGAGATGCTCTTGTTCACTCTACTAAGCAGTGGCCGTCTTTCTGGCTTTCAGCAGTTCACACACATGATGTACACTCACCGGGAACTTTATAAGGAACACCTTTGCTCTCAGAACAGCTTCAGTTCTTCATGGCATGGATTCCATCCACAAGGGGTTGGAAATATTTCCTTTTGGTCCACGTTGACGTGAACGCATCACGTGATTGCTGCACTTCCATGCTGCAAATCTCTCCCCCTCCTGAACATGCGCTCTCGGAGGCAGATCTGGTGACTGGGGAGGCCGCTGAGGTACACTGAGCTCAATTTCAGATAAGTTGTGAAATGGTGCCCAGATAGGGTGTGGATTTAACATTGCTCGATTGGTACGAAGGAGCCCATTCTGCACGTTCTGACCATACCATTGCATGTTGCAGCATAAATTGAGATTCGTCAGACCAGGTGATGTTCTTTAACATCAGCTCAAACCAGCCTGGCCATTGTGTGTAAACACTCTAGAGTTGTGCATGAACATCCCAGAAGATTCGGAAATACTTAATCAGGCTTCTTCATTCTGACGTCTGACGTGAACACTGCAACCGCAGCTCTTTTCCTGTATCTGCATGTGTTTATTATGGATTGCTCTGCTGCCACATGATTGGCCAATTAAATAATTGCACCAATGTGTTCCTAATGAAATGGCCATGGAGTGGATATTGTTCCACAGTCAGAGCGCGCCCACTCGTCCACTTCCATAGCGCCGTCTGTGCAAAGAGATTCATTGTAAAGAGGCCCGGAAATGGTGTCTGGAAATCTGGTTTAGAACAAAACTACGTTTTTCTGCCAACGATATACGTTGACGTACGTCTGCTTTAAGAAACCATTAAGGCTACTTTCTAACCTTGCTTTGACAGTCTGCCTGCAAACATCATGTGGTGCAAGGACGAAAACCGCCTTTCAGAAGACCTTCGGACTGTTTTTTAAATCTCGATGATGAGAAGGTTTACATCTCACTTTCTCAAAATGACCAGAATGTTTCTTCAAATGACGACTTCATATTCCTGTGGAAAAGTTGCTCTCATATTAGATATTCGCTGCACGTTCATACCGCCTAATCCAGCTGCATTTAAGCCGAGACCGTGCCAAGGTTTGCGTTCACACACACTTTTGTTATTTTGGGTTCATGTTGTGAATAGTTTCATCTCTCAGCCTTTAAGGGACATTTTACTCGACGCTGCATTATGTGCGGGCGGTAAGATTTGCTTTCACTTTGACTCTCGCAGCAGTTTCTTAGAGATCAGAAATGTCTAGAGGCTAGTAGGAACACATACCTCATACATAATCCACATTGTTTTTTCTTTGTAAATCACTTGCAGCATGTCCACTTTTTAGCATAAAATGTATCCCCTTGCAGACACACACTAGCGTGTGTTATTTGGGATCCTAGTAAATCAGGGCCTGTGTGTACAGAGCAGTTCTGGGCTGTAGTGAGTGTAATGTCCGCTGTGTTCTGTAGATGGCGTTCTCCCCAGCAACAGCAGCGGCAGCAGATCTCTCCTACAGGCTCTGTCTCTGTCTAAATCTCTGTCTCTGCTCAATCCTGTTAGTAAGTACTGGCGACCCACCGCTGCCCGCCCGCCTGCCTGCCGCGCTTCACACGTGTTGCTGCTGCTGGGACCCTGATTGTGTGTGTGTGTGTGTGTTTGTGTTTTTTGTTCATTAGATGTGGTTGTGGTGCGCTGCTCTGTGTGGTAAAAAAAAAAAAGGAATCATTTTACAGCAGGAATGATTCGTGTAACATGGTGTAATGTATGGTTTTGGTTGCAGTGACTGTGGCTTAAAACGTACTGAGAAGAATAATTATATTTGCAGAGATATTGTTTCTTGTGTTGAAACAAATCATTACTAAGGTTTTAATCCAATATACTGTTCAATGTCGGTGTAAAAAAAAAAATCTGTAATGAAATTACAATGTAATATTGTTTTATTAAACTGGTTACCAATAAGACACAGAAAAGCATTTATATTGCACCAGGCTTGGTAGATATTGCTAGAAACTCGGGTGGGTTTTTAGCTCCGTCTGTAGTAATGTGTATTAAGAAGTAAAGACAAAAAGCCATAACGGCATACAGTATTTTCTTCTCTGCTGACGGTTTCGCCGTCGATGCAGCTTATTTAATCGCTTTCTGATTTTCTTCACAATTAACACCGAGTGTTCAATGTGACACTTTTGTTGTCGGTCTACTTAATCCTTTTACGTCAAAATCTGTGGCCTTTTTTTCCGCTGACAACAAAGTACCATTTTTTTTGTCTCTCCCATCGAATTGCGGAGAAGAAGATTGCGCGTTTGGCGTATTTGTGCAATAACTGGTAGAGCGCTGCCAGCGTAATGTAATCTCGTTAAAGGTCACTATACACCGTCATGGCAGCGTAATATCATCCGGGGACGATTTCATTGTTATATCGCTCAGGCCTATATTGTGTCAGTCTTGCACTGACACAGAGTAAGCTCGATGATTATAAGTCAGGGAATTATTCATTAGACTTGCGCAACTGACGTGTGTTTTACATGAGTTTGATGCGTGCATTTCTGATGATTCACCACACCACGAAAAACAAATATGCTTCCAAGCAAGTCCAAGTCAAGGTGTGTGAAAGACATCAGTAAGGGATTAGTCACCGTAGATGTGTTCAGAGTTGTGGGTGTGGGCGATGACACTTCAGGCTAGGATATGATTTTATATAGGATAGTCAGGTAAGGGTCTCCTTAGGATAACTTACCCAGTATTATGTTTGGTCGTGCTCCTCTGTTTGATGTGCATATTGCTTGCTTTTATAGTCTTTTTTTTTTTTTTTTTTTTTCCCTTTCCAAAAAAAACAATGCTGTGGCTAAAACACTACATGGTGTACTTCAGGTAGATTGGTTCAAAATGGACTTGGGGCCTTTAAACTAAAAAAAAAACAGTTCTATTTCAAGTGCATAAGTCAAAATGCCTATCACTTGAGGGGGTCTTCTGTTCTTTTTCTGTTCATTTCTCTACCCTGAATTCTTAAAACTAGTAGCTGAACCTTTGGACAAAACCATTTAAGATTATTTAAGAAATGCACCATTGTTGATATTTTCTATGAGCATCTGTTCACCGATTCTCTCCATATCTGAACTCTTCCCCACAGAACAGCGCGCACTGAGCTTAACCGAGCAGCCACAAGAGAAAAGGTAACGCTCCAGCTGCCAATCCTCTGTTTTTTCTCTTTTCCCTTCTCTTTTACTCTGTGGTATCGACTGGGATTATGGGATTCTCACATGTCCCCGAGACCACAGAGTTGCCTGGAAACAGAGTGCTTCCTGTTGTAGTTTCGAAGGTCATGGCTTTTTTCCTTTGAAAATGGCCCTGAACTTTTCAAATGGCACAGGCATGGTGAGAGTCCGTGTCCGTGTCCGTGTGTGTGTGTGTCCGTGTGTGTGTCCGCGTGGATGACGGCGGTGGTGCAAGTCTTGCTCTAACTAATTATCATTTTTTTCTCTCCACACTTGCACAGTGGCTCCATCTGGTGGAGACTTTAAGGTGCATGTTTGTAAGAAATGTAATGGTGTGTGTCATTGTGGATGTTGAATACACACTCAGCCCTGTATTTTAAACCTCCATAGGGAGTTATGGTTCCGTAGACGCACTCAGTCAGCTGATGACGATTCCAGCGTCGAGCTGGCTGATTCGCTCCAACACCTCACGCTCTCCGAATTCCTCAAAGAGTATGTCACAGCCCTGTTTAGCTCTCTGACATTCACGTCTAACCCTCAAAGTTGCTTGAAACGGTACATCTAATTTTCATCCACAGAATGCACCTGCTGGCATGGAGGCACATCTAACACGTTTGCAATGAAGAGACTAAACATTAGAGCCGTCACTTTTCTGCTGCCAAATCTTCTTTGCACCTCGTTTGAGCTTAGGAACAAATAGGCCCAACTAACCCTATTTCTGCCCAAGATCTCTGTTCTGAAAGATACTAAAAAGTAATATTTCTTCCAGAGGTATGTATGAAATGCAGTGAATGCGGAGAATGTTTCCACTGCTAAAGTAGCCTGCCCTTGTTTTCAGAGTGAGAGCGCGGTGGCTAATTTTTAATTAATAACCAGGAAAGGAATGCATGACTTACCCTGAATCCTTTAACTGGAACCAGACTAACCTTTGCATTGCGAAAGTTCAAAGGAATTGCTGTCTTTTAAACCACAATAACATGTTTTCATGGTTAAAATGAGCAATTAAGGAAGTGGCATTTTTACCCAAGTGGGGTATTGGCTTAGTGAGGTAGCGTTGTGCCTACAAGTACCCGTTTGGGTACAGGTTTAATAGCTGTAGGCTAATGCAAGTACTGCTTTGGCAAAAATCAATTGCCAACTAACCGTCTCACGATGGATGAAAACTAAAAAACGATTTTGAGGAATTCCAACTGAATTGCCTTTACACACTAAAGTAAATTGAATGAAATATTACCATGGTTCTTAATGTAACGCAATTAACTTGCTAACCAATGGATCCAGCTTGGAAGTATAGCCCTTCCTAGTTAAAGGAGTTTTACTTCTGTTTGTTCCAGACCACCAGGGCAGTATATTTTTGACCTCCTACAGTTTTGATCATTTCCTTGCTGAGTACCAATAGCAAATTCATTACCTTGTAACAGTGATGCCAAGTGGGTAGCCTGTAAAAGGACATGCTGTATCCTGCACATCCTCTTTCCTGTTAGAGGACACCTTGGAAGGGTGTAATTCTTGAATTATTACTATTCTGTGCCATATTGTTTTTCTGTGCTGCAAACACATTGTAACTTCTGAATTGTACAGTAGGATAGCAAGATGTTGGTTCTCCCCAATCCTTATGAAATTGGGTGACAGACAATGATCAATGCCCAGGTTGTTTCAGATCAGGGCGTCTTTGACAAGCACTTGCCATAACATCGTAATCCCAGTAGTGATGTACGAAGCTCCCAACCTGTGTAAATCCTGCTGACGATCCTTACTGGTCAAATTAGGGAGTACAATGAACAGCAGACATACCTGTGGAGCCCTCTAGGAAGTAAAGAAGACTATGCTGCCCAGCCCTCTGTAACAGGAAGAGTGAGTGTCTTTGCTATGTTGGAGCAAAGACAAGTTGGCAACAGGCGTGAGAAAGCCAGCATGCACTCTCAGTCTCTGCTTCTGATTCTTGAATAATAAGCCTATCCTGATGGAGAGCGCTGATTGCTTTCCATTGGAATGAAGAGTGTAATGCAGGAGCGCAGCTCAGCAGCAGTAATCAATGCACCGTTGACTGATATAAAGGCTCCCTAAAACTCAAGCTGGATCATTCGATACAGCTAAATAATTCCTTATTTGTACACAAAAGTGAGTCACTGGGTTATCTTACAGCATATCAACTTTATTACAGTGGGGGGGGGGGGGGGGACTCACCACTATTTTAAGCTTGTGCCATAGCATGGACCTATTTATGGTCACAAGCTGAGGAATATGCTATTTCTACTTGGCAAGGAAATGCAAAGGTGAATACTCCACTAGTTCTGAAGGAAACCAACCCTGGAGGTCCAACACTCAGGCCTGGAACTATGGTTACATACGTAATCTTCCCAACTATGTTGTTGTGACGTTTTTATATTCTTCTCCCCAGGATCGACGAAGAGGGATGGGATAAATACATTATTCCTTCCAAGACTGAGCCAGAGAAATACAAAGTCAGCCGCACCTTCAGTTTCATTAAAAGCCGAATGTACAGTACACGCAGCAAGAAGGTATACATCCTTAATGCTATCGTATAGCTGAATGAACAGTTTTAAAACCGTATCCAAACAGCTGACCGCTATAGGTCAAGCAGCCATCCTGAAAACAAACGGTCCCAAGTCCCAGCTTTTCACTTTAATCATTAACCCCTCCTGTTCCTACTTAACAATATTATGATCCCACAGACCCGTACATGCTGCCTCTACTAAACAGCCATAAGATATAAAGCGGGAACACGTGGACTGTGTGGACAGTTATGCCCATGGCTGTGTGGGCTGGTAATCCTGTAATGGCTTTTTCTTTTTTCTCAAAGGGAAAAGCAAAGGAGAAGGAAGCGAAAGAAAAACAGGTCAACGGACACCAATTCGCAGCAGGTCCTGTTCTGGGGAGTTCGCTTTGTGAGGTGTGTGACAAACCTGTAACTGGGAAGGAAACTCTGCACTGCAACAGTGAGTGAGCTACTTTTTTTTGTCTTCTTTTGAGTCAGCCATGTTGTCTGTATCTTGCGACGCACTTAGTCGCCAATACTGATAATTGTCAATAGCTAAGACATAAATTAGCAGTTAATATTTATTGTTAGTTTCAGGTACTATGAAACGTATAAGTGTAAAGCATTACTCTAGGTTCTTAATGAATATTATGAGTGAATGAATGTATTTTTACCTGACACTGAAGTACGACTGACTATGAAGTCATGTTTAGTCTCACAATATAATATGCCATCCATTTAAACACAGCCATATTTGCATTTCATGGGTCGATTTGTGTTTTGGTTTGTCCATGTCTTCCTAGATTGTGCTATGAGCATCCATAAGGGTTGTAAAGATTCTGCAGCACCGTGCCTGAAGGTGTGTGTGTGTGTGTGTGTGTGTCCATGATAGGAATGACACAATAAATGTTGCTGTCCTTTAAAGAGGGCATAACATTAAGCATGATTTAGCTACGGAGATACACAATTAAAATCAAAATCCCTTACAGATGTGTGTGTGTGTGTGTGTGTGTGTGTGTGTGTGTGTGTGTGTGTGTGTGTGTGTGTGTGTGTGTGTGTG
>JAQQZR010000017.1:9757770-9768469 GCA_030068235.1 Notoglanidium macrostoma
GTGTGTGTGTGTGTGTGTGTGTGTGTGTGTGTGTGTGTGTGTGTGTGTGTGTGTGTGTGTGTGTGTGTTCTGTAGCCAAACCCAAACCACACAGATAGCCGAGGTTTAATAGTTAAGCTCAATGTAGTAACATATTTAGACATATTGCAGGGGGTCTGTGAGTGTGTCTTATGTTCTGCACTTACTCTATAGTGTAAGAGTGTAAGGTTGGTGTATCTATTTTGCTGTACAGAAAGTGCAGGACAAATACGCAGTTTCTATGATGAAGGCCAGAGCAGCCACCCTCCCTCAAAGTGAGTCACTCGGCTGTACCACACACACGCGGACACGAGGCTCCTGAGATTTGCTCGAGACTCATCCTCGGCTTCATCTAATAGTTTGTTTTATTCTTCCTCATCTGTCATATGTAGACTTTGTATTGCGTGAAAGCATCCAGACTTCTCATATATCCACCTCAACCTCCCTGCCTGTGATGACTCCACGGGACAAAAGAGACACAACCCCTCAGCCATGCCCTCTGTCCAGGAGTGTTCCTCTAGTCCCAGAGTGGTTAGAAAAGATTTGTCCTTTTTGGTCATGATCAGTCATAATATATATATATTGTATTTGTTGATTCTTTTTCTTTTCTTGTATGTGTGCGTCCAGGCTTGCAGAGAGCCCAGATGGGGACAATGACTCCTCTTCCTGGAGATCTCATGGGCAGTCAGAGGAGCTCCTGCAGACCATGGAGTCTTCCACTTCCACTGACTCCTCCCTTGTTGAAGGTAAACAACGTGATCTTCATTCCAGTGACGGTGATATATACATACATGATGTATACATGCCATCTTAAAATAAAAGTTTGCACCTTTATATATATATATACTTTTATATATCAGCATATCCACCATTATTAGTTTAGTCTTGCAGTAGGTGTAGTGCATTCGTTCTTTGAGTTGCATTTCTTTGATGTTGTTTAAATGTATTCACGACTTTATCTTTACCTAGTCTGTCTGTGAATCCTTCGACATGTCTGTCTGTTGGTCTTGCTGTAGACACAGTGGATGCTCCTCTACAGAACAGTTTTGGGACGGACGCCCTGTATTTGCAGGCAGAGTCGTGGAGTTTAGCGGTGGAACCTCAGTTCTGCCAGAAGCAGGAAAAACGCACAATCAAGAGACAGGATGTCATCTACGGTAGGCATACGTGAACAGCTTGATTAAATTTAGCACACATGAACAGCTTGAGCTTCAGCTACTTCTGCTGGGAGCTTCTGGACTTCCTGTTGTCGTGAATGCTCCCACAGGGATGAGAGGAGTTTATCCTCATTGAGTTTTCTCCCCCACAAGTGGATAATCTCACCTGGATGCTGCAGATTTTTACCTAAGAGCTACCGCTGTAATCATAAAGCTTGGCCTGTATTCATCTCAGGACTCTTATTCACAGTATTCTCATTCTAAACATCCTTTCAGCACCCTTGATAATGCTGGCTTTTTAAGTATGCAGACGAATAAGGAAGCACCCAGAAGAGGATGGGTTCCCTTTTCAGACTGGTTCGTCATGAGGAAGACTGGTTCATCTCGTCTCAGGGAGTTTTTCCATGCAGCTGTTGCGTCTTGCTTGCTAATTAGGGATCTAATTCCACATCCAGATTTTTTTTTAAACCACCTCATTTACTCTCTGTTGTTAAACGTGCTGAACATTTAAATGAACACTGCATTTTTAAGTACACACCCGGGTGCCTATTTTTCAAAATACAAGCACTTAAGATGTTCTAAAAAATATACGTACTGCTTTATTCATTGACCAGTGAAAAGAATCTAAATAACGGATCACTGTCGTGTGTATTCTGGCTCAGAGCTAATGCAGACGGAGCTACACCATCTGCAAACGCTGAGCATCATGGCCGAGGTGTTTAGGCGAGGCATGCGGGAGGAAGTGGGCTTGGATGCGGAGGCTATTGGTCGGATATTCCCGTGCTTAGACGAGCTCCTTGTCCTGCACCGAGAATTCCTTTCTGCCATGACGGAGCGCCGGAATAACTCCACACAGCCTGACAATGATAAGAACTACCTCATTCACCATGTGGGTGACATCCTGTTGCAACAGGTGGGCAACATTCTTACAGTAAATGCAGATAAATTGTTTTCAAAAATGTCACTTTCTTGATAGATCATGCTAAATTTCAACTCTGATGCAAGGTGGGTCCGGTATCACTTTACAGATGGAAATGGAAATGTATTGTCTAATATTCCGTTCCATGCGAAACTCCAGCTCTCAGAATTGTCATTTAAATCATTTTTTCCTTCTGAATAAAATCAATTGGTTCATTTCTGTGCGTGTTTGCGTAGTTCTCTCAGGAGAATGCTGAGAACATGAAGCGGGTCTATGGGGAGTTCTGCAGCCGCCACAATGAGGCCGTCAGCTTCTTCAAGGAGCTCCAGCAGCAGAACAAACGATTTCAGCTCTTTATTAAAGTTAGTATGTTCCTACGTGAGGCTGATGTCATGTTTTCCTTATCATGAGAAAGGGGCCTTGATTTTGTTATCTCTACTTTCTAATCTCTCCTCATTGGTACTGGTAGCTTGATCAGCGATACAACTGAACCTTTCCTGTTCTCTCCACAGCAACAGAGCAGCAACTCTCTGGTAAAGAGGCGAGAGATCCCAGAATGCATTTTGTTAGTGACGCAGCGAATTACAAAGTATCCGGTGCTTTTAGAGAGGATACTGCAGTACACCGAAGGTAACTCTCTGTGCAAACACCCTGTCTAACGTGACCATGTAATGTACGCTGTGATTTGAGATGTTACTACGCTATATAAATCAGTTGCATGGTGTGTAGTGCATAGTTTACCAGGTGAGACACAAGACACTCTTGTATTAGTTTTAGCATCAGTATTCTCTCTACTTTCTCATTCTTGTCTGTCTTTCTCAGAAGGCACGCAGGAGCATGCTGATATCTCTGGTGCTCTGTCTCTGGTGCGAGAGTTGATCTCCGCAGTGGATATGCGAGTGAGCGAGCGGGAGCAGAGTCAGTGGCTGAGCGACGTGCTCGGCCGCATGGAAAGCAAGAGTTTAGCCAGACTGAAGAATGGCGATGCCTTTCGTAAGCACGACATGACCAATGGCCGAACGCTGCTTCACCATGGCCCGTTGCTTTGGAAGACCGCCACCGGCAGACTGAAAGGTCAGATAAATGAAGGAATGCAGCAGACATCTCCATACAAAGAGTGACTTACTGGCATGACCTTTCATTTGTTCTCCCCCACATTCTCATTCCCAGACTGTTCTCTAGTGGACTGGGTGCTTTACATCCAATCATCAGCACTTTAGTGACTGGACCTTCTGCGGAAGCTTTCATTCATAATATAATCATAATACATAATCTTAATCTTATTATAATCATATGTACATACATAATAATACCTACATAATCTTAATCTTATTTCATAACTAGTATCAAACCTCACTATTCCACTCATGTTGCGAATGTAAAACTGCTTGGATTTTCCAAGGCACATACATTTATATAACCCGAAACAAACACATAAAAACATGTTATTGCTTTGCTTATCTAATTAGTCTCTGCATTATTCTCACATTTACTTGCCTAGATTACTAGGCAAGATTAGTCAAAATTGGTCAAGATTGGGCTAAGGCTCCAAAACATTTGAATGAAATTTTTTTTTTCTTTCTACTTTTAGAGCCTACCCCTGATCCTGCCCATGTACACCAAGCCATGGCTTACTGATGTTTCAGAAACAGATATTTTCTTCATTCACCCATTTGTAAAAATTCCAGTCTTCCATAAAGTGCCGAGCACATTCCCAACACAGCTCATTTGCATTTAGTGACACCCACAAAACTCCATAATCGGTAAAGCGCAGAGTGGTGGAAACATGAAACGACAACTAAACAGTGAAAGAAAAGGAATGTCTATGAGGCAGAGGTCGCAGTTATTTTGACTCGTGCATGTGACTATAAAAATATCATGATCATTTATTAACAGCTCCCGAAACAGCACCTTTACAAGAAAGCACCACAGCTCATGGCCACAGTCAAGGTTTACAACAGTCTTGTTTACACACATTCAGGAGCACAAGTAGGATTTGAACATTTTTCCAAAACTACAGGATTAAATGCTCCAGTGAACAGGTTATAAATAAATCTGTTTGTTGCCATCTTGTTCGCTTGAGTGTTGAACGTCACAGAAGATTCGTCAATCCATGGTTTTGCCTTTTTATGCCATGTGCTTCTTCATAGATGTGCTGGCCCTCCTGCTGACTGATCTGCTGGTGTTCCTGCAGGAGAAGGACCAGAAATACATCTTTGCTGCTGTTGTACGTCTTCATCGTGTTACTATTCAGATAGGCAACCGCAAAGCACTTAGAATGATATAATGAACTTATGTGTAAATGTGTAAACACCTAGACTAGGTGCTCTGCCTGTATGGCTTTTTTTTTTTACTTGTTTTCATTCACTCAGGACCAGAAATGTCCAGTTATCTCCCTGCAAAAGTTGATAGTGAGGGAGGTGGCTAATGAGGAGAGAGGCATGTTCCTAATCAGCGCCTCCTCCAGTGGCCCCGAGATGTATGAGGTGCACGCGACATCCAAAGACGAGCGCAATGCCTGGATGAGGCTTATCCGAGAAGCAGTTGTGATGTGGGTATAGGTTATTATATGGTGTGTGTGGGTGTAATAGTTTTGGTCGAGGTTTATCCCTATGTCTAGGCTGACGTTCTTTCCTCTCGTTAGTTGCCATGAGAAGGAGGAGGACACTGCCAGTGAGTCAGAAGAAGACCGCAGAGCAGCAGAAGCCAAGAGCCAGAAAATTCAGAAGCTACAAGGTGACTCACCAAACAAAACTGATACAAATGTGGGGTAAATTTTAGGCCCTTAAAATGTCACTGTCCAAAAAAGCTTGAGAAATCCTTGATATTTGTTTGTGAATTGTTTAACATGCCAACTTTCCTTCGAGGTACGCTCCTTAATTCAGCTGGAAAAAGAGACTGGAAGTTATTTCTAAAATTGTACGTCTTTAATCTCTGGCAGAGTCTCTCTGCGGTCATGACCAGCTGATCTGCTCCAGCCTGGAGGAGAAGCTTCACCTCTACGCTGAGCTCGCAGCCATGGTGGGTCACCGAGACATCAGCCAGGAACCAAAGCTGCTGGTGTGCCCTAACACCGAAGAACTCCCTAACGCTGCTGTTTTGCTCAATGCTGCACTTAAAGAGGGTGAGATACTCCCATTCACACTCTAGTGCACTGGAGTGCAAACTCTTCTATCGCCAACCATTCAGTTGATCAGCAACTAAAAGAAAATTCTACTCACTTGATTAGGAACTTCTTTTTCTGTAGGACTTTTGACTAATCCATGTCTGAAAGTCTGTCTGGATAACATAATCACACTGGAAGGGTGAGGCGGTCATTTAAATGCTTCAATCATGTTCAACTTGATCTAGAACAACTTATCATTTTGCAGATAACACCTCTCGCACAAGTGCTATCGCGTAAATGCATAATTAATTATGAACACCAATGTGCGAATTTCAGTATTATCTGCTCTCTTCACATGTAACTCAACTTTAATACCTAAAAAGCCATTATTAATTCATAATTAATAATCTTTAAATTATGCATTTCTCCTTTTCTCCTCCATTGAACCTTAATGTAGGCCTTGAAGTTAAATATCCTGCAAGATGACCTGAATTTGGAGGTTAAATTGGGGGGAAAAGCTGCCACGATCCTGAACTGGAATTTCATCCTGTGGCCTCCAAGTTGGCCTTTCCTCACTTTTACCAGCTGAGATAAAACTTTTTTTTCCCCTTCTGTTTGTCTTCCCAGCGGAGAGTCTGAAGGAAGCACTGTCGTTTCACTGCAACTCCCCCTCCCGTCCGGGCCCTGAGCCTGCGCCTGAGGAACAGAACGCATCTGACTCCACCACTCAGCTGGAGGCACCTCGTCCTGCTCCAGTGCCTGCTGAAGAAGAACCCCAAGCAGTGGATGCTGTAAGGAGTGAGGAAGAAGAGTTGACAGGAGAAGACTGCCTCGACCTCCAGCTCCAGCTTCAGAATCAGAGCAGTGCAACTGGCAATCATAATATGCACCTTAAGGTAAAGATACACAGTTCACTCCGTAAGATCACAGTGGTCAAAAAACTCTCCTGCTTACCGTCGTTAAACATATTTAGAGAACGTGAAGACACTAGCCAGGCTTTAATACTTGTCTTTTATGTGCGCTGTGAGAATAGAACTAGGCCTGCAGCAACTAAGTGACAAAATAATTGGCAACAGATTTCATTATCGATTAGATGGAGTGTGTTATGAAGCATGCTGTTTTACTTCGATCAGGCATTTGATTGAAATGGTGGAACATTTTACCACAGAGGACGGCCACATCTGAAGTAGTGGGAAACTTTAGGTTACACTGTACACTGTAGGAGCCCACCTCTCGCCCGAAGATGCCGAGGCTCCAGCTTCCACGCGACCCAGATGGATAAAGCGGTATAGATAATGGATGGATGTGCACTGTAGGCCTCATGTAATAACTTGTTTTCATGTGAGTAATTCTTGTATTAGTAATCAGTCATTTGTGGGAATGTGAGAAAGCATGAAAGTGCTATGATCTCAGTCGATGGTAAGGTACGGGAAAGCAATTCATAGGACAGCATTTTGGAGCTTTTATTTGCCTCGTGGGCTTGCTAATAAATTGGCAATTTGTCCCCCACTGGCAATAAATACACACATCTCCTTATATCACATTTGACAACCGAATGCCTTCCTATAGTGGATTACATCAAACTGTGCAGCCTCTTACAGTAATCAGCCGACACACACAGGAATTAATGATTTGGATAGATGCACCGTCCTGAATAACCTGGATAACACTTTATAGAAACAGAGTAATAGTGGATTTGAATATTTCTGCATGGCACACCAATCAGATTTAGTCTAGCTAACCAGCATTTGAATGAAGTATAACTGCACATGGTTAACATCTTATCGGGGGCAGATGTCCGGTGTAGAGGAGGTCTATAAGACCTCCTATGGCATCCACATACTGTATTTGTATTAGTGTTGTATGTAAATGTTATTAGGGATAACAAAATCGAATCTTAAACTCGTATACAAAGAGTAAATGTAAATGTAAATTCTAAACCTTTCTATGACTAATATTTCACAAGAGATTTTCTGTTGACGACTAGAAAGGCAATCTATTTATTTATAAGCGCTCTAAAACATGCATGAGGCTCTTCTCTCCAGAGCTCTCACAATTCAGGCAGCTGTCATAAGGTATAATAATGTTGGTACTAGGGTAGAAAGATGCATGGAGCAGATACTGGTAGAAGGGTAGACGTTTTTCAGCAACACTTCTATACAGCTAGTGTCCTCCAATTCGAAACTATTAACCATACAGCTTGCACAGCAGCATAAATAATTTGGAATCTTCTGCTGACATCACATCCCAGGCTTAATATTATGAAACATTAATGCGTTCAAAATAAGAAGAGTCCATTTCACTCCCTCCGGGGAACAAGATCATTAAAAATGAAGAGTGATAATTAGACCTTCCTTCAATCTCTTCCTTTTCAGCTAGCATTGGCGCCTCTAATGACGCTCCGCTATATGTTACTCTGATAAGGCATGCTGACCCAGGCGCAAGCAGAGACACAGATATTTCCTCATGTTGTCTGGACTTTTGCCTGAACTCATATAAACTAATATATGTAGTGTTGCACTGGGAGTTTTGCAACGTTACCCAATTAACCTTTTTTTTTTTTTTTTTAGGTGAGGCTACTATGCTATTGTCATAAGTCCATAATTTGGCTGTTTCAGACATAAAGTCCATGTGTTAAGTGACGTAAATAAATTTAAATAGCACAGTATGGCAGCTGGTTCTGGTTGGATGTACAAAAGCTAGCAAAAGTATTCAACCTCTCTGGAATTGTTATCAGATTTGTCTGAATAACAAGTAATAAATACACCTATTCTTCCAGTTTGTATTTTAGTTCCAACTCATGTTCTCTTACTGTGCAGCCAAAATGAATTATTGGTGAGTAAAAAAAAAGAAAAGCAAAAACTGAAAAAAAAAATTCTGCTTGCATAAATATTCAACCCCCAGGTTTCAGAAGCCCCAGATGAAAGATGTTGTTTTACCAAGGACACAACTGGCTTCTATAATTGGCTGCCATCTTTGAAATATTAAAACAGCTCCAAATTTTCGAAACTGCCTTTGAAGTGCATGTCAGTCCGAAGCAACTGGGGTGAGCAACCCGAGCCAGGAGGCATGGAGGGCTGGTGTGGGTGCAGGCTTTTGCAATGACTTTTCAATCAGCCAATAATAAAGCTGTTTAGAGAGAAGACTTTTTTAATTGCTGATAGAAAAGTCATCCAAAAAGACCTGCACCCACACCGACCCTCCATGGCTCGGGTCGCCCACCCCGATTTAAAGGAAAGCAGTGAGACTAGTCTGCATTCTAAGGAAGTTAAAGATAAGGTAATAGAATTTCCTAACTTAGGTATAGGGTGTAAAATAAAGAGGTTGGATATCCCTGTAAGCACTGTTGATTCAATAGTGAGGAATTCACGCACTATCTAGACAAGGCTCTTCCTCAGAACTCAACAAGAGACTGGTGACGGAGGCCACAGTGAGACCAACAGACAGAGTTACAGTGATTGCGAGTGGAGAGGAGGTGCACAAAGGCATCCATTTCAGGAGCTCGGCATAAACGAGTGCTGTATGCGAAGATGGGTAGAAAGAACCCATTGCTCAAGAAGAGCCATATGAAAGTGTGAGAGTGACCTAGTGAAGATGTTTTTAGTGTGATGAGACCAAGATTGGGATACTATATTTGGGCAAGTTTCAAAGCACTATATATCTAATGAAGGCCATCCATTGATTGGCACCATCCTTACAGGTGGTGGCAGCATCATGCTTTTTATTCCAGGAAGTGGCATTTGTATTCTGGATGAGTCTTTTGTCTTTATTACTTTTGTAAGGCGCTGTACCTTTGAGATTATCTAGCCTAATTCCGATCGATGATCACGTGGAAGGCAAGAGAACCAGGCTTAAACTAAGTATTTACAGTTCATATGGTGTTTTTAATCTTCTTGCAGGAAAACACGAGGCATGAAAATAAAAACTAGATCTCTCTGGAGTTTGCCAAATACATCAGTTATGGTCATTGCGTGCATGTTATAAATAAAATCAGTTCCAGGCTACCAGGGGAAAAAAAAAAAAAAAAAAGGTTTGTAACTGGATAAATGTTAATATAATAAATTGATCAAATAAACAAGCAAATCAAACCCCCAAGTTGTTTTCAAGTTCTGGCTTGCTGTGGCTCATTGTTGATGTAAGCAAAACAGATTAGGAACACTAGATGGCGCTGTATGCTAGATAAACAGATCTGTGATCGAAACCAGAGAATCGATCTTCCCGTACTTTTCCCTAATAGCTCAGAGAAAAGTTTGACGTGTGTTGAGAATGATGATCACTAAACATAAATGTAATACGGAATGTCTGAATATATCGAATGTTTAAATGTTTAAATTTACATGTTTTCTTACAATCGTGTGGTACACATACAGTACTGTGCAAAAGGATTGAGCCACCCCGCATTTCTTCATCTTGTGCCTCCAAAGAGCCAGAATTTCCTGTATGTTTTTAATGTAGGCTTGAGGAATAGTTTTCCAGGCTTCCTGCATACGTCAATAGAAAAAAACACTATCAGTCATGGACTGGCCTCCCCAGATCTCAACATTACTGAAGCGGTGTGGGATCATCCTGACCGAGAACGGAACAAAAGGCAGCCAACGACCAAAGACGAGCTTCCAGAAGCCTGGAGAACTGTTCCTGAAGACTACTTAAAAACTATTACTAGAAAGCTTGTCTAAGAGAGTTCAGGCTGTCTTGAGGAATAATGTTCATACCAAATATTGACTTTAAAGCTAGAGAATTATACACACTCGCTTTGTGTTATATACTGTATTTACATGTAGGTTTGCACATGGTGCAGTAAATCACTGTACCTGTTCTCATTTTCCTTCTCATATGCTTCATCAGTATAAATTGCCCAGTGTCTTCATACATTTATTTATAATGTCAATATACTGCATTTTTGGTTATGCTTTGTTTGTCCTTTTGAAATAGTCACTGTGCTTGTTTGTGTGTTCATGTCCAGGTCTGCCAGAGCGTCCAGAGTTTGACTCAGCTGCTTTACAGTTTGCAGGTGATATCTTACACGCGCACACACACAGATTAATTGCAATGACTGAAAGTTTGTTTATTCATTCCCTTTGTTCATTCTCCGCACACACACGTCTTACGATCCTTCTGAGGACCTTCCGCTGACATAATTACTAATGCAGCTAATTAATGCTTTGCCTAAATCCAACCCTAACCTTAACCTCCTTAACCAAAAGGAAACATTTTGGGGTTTTTCTTTTTTGTTTTCTTTTCTTTTTCTTTCTTTCTTTCTTTCTTTCTTTCTTTCTTTCTTTCTTTTTTTTTTTTTTTTTTAAATATAAAAAGCTGGTGTTTTTGTAAAAAGCTTTTCTTGTGGGGACCAGCCAAATGTTTCCACAACATCAAACTATGGTCAGAAATTTCCTGTGGGGACATTTGTTGCCCACCAAGATTAACACTGACACACACACACACACACACACACACACACACACACACACACACACACACACACACACACACACACACACA
>JAQQZR010000017.1:9770318-9786139 GCA_030068235.1 Notoglanidium macrostoma
GTGTGTGTGTGTGTGTGTGTGTGTGTGTGTGTGTGTGTGTGTGTGTGTGTGTGTGTGTGTGTGTGTGTGTGTTAGGGTTGTCACAATACTAAATTTTGACTTTGTTACCAGGCGTAGTATCGAGATACTGAAGTGATACTTGGTCCAAAAACAGTGAACTTATTATGCTCATATTGGCTGTTTTGTAGTGCAGGGATTTGTAACACCTTTTGCCTGGTGGTTTTGTTTCGTCTGGTCACTTCCCTTCTTCATGATCAAGGCAAGTAAAAAAAAAAAAAAAGAAAAATTCCCAAATCCCTCTCTTTGAGCCCACCTTTTCCACAAATTTTCTTTGTTTTGTTTAGCTGTGCACTTTCAGCTGGGCATGTGTCGCCCATCAAAGCCGGAGTACTATGTACAGTCTGATTTGCCTGTTGGCCTTATTAAAAGTATTGAATGTTATTAGACTCAAATTGTTTACAATAGAGTAATTCTGAAAACTGGCTTCAGGGATTTCTCTCTCCATCTCTCTCTACCACTTTTACACAGGAATCTCTCAATATTGCTGTAAAGAAGACCCCTCATTAGGCCGGCTTGAACCAAACAAAGCCGGTATAAAGCCGGGCCGGTGCATGTTTTTGCATAGACAGGTGTGCCGTGTATCAGAACAGAGCATTGGCATCTGCTGTACGAATAACAGTACGGAAAATACGAATACCCTGAGCATAACAGCGTTGCCTTCAAAACATTAACGGCAGGTAAACTGAGTGTTGAAGTGCTCTTGCTATCCGTGCACATTTATACCAGTGTTTAAACACAAACATGGTTGCTGAGCAGAAATATTTTGGAGGAGAAATTTAAAAGAAGTGGGAAGCGATTCAAGGCAGAAAGGTACGTGGAACTTGGACACTCGGAAAAAAGATTGAAAACTCCCCACCCCTGTTCCACCATGCCAGCTGTACCTTTTACACAGATGTCAATCCTGGCTGTGTTTTTTAAACTTTTTATTTAAAAAGCTAAAAGAGGTAAAAGATTTTATTTTGTGTGTGTGTGCGTGTGTGTGTGAGTGTGTGTGTTGTTAAAGGATTTGCCTTCAGCATGGGTTTGAGATTTCTTTCACTATTTTTTTTTTTGTCCCCTGTTGCCAAAACACCCAAGTAGTGATGTCTAAGGAAATTTCTCCCTAAACCCTCTTTCATCTCTCTTTGAAGATGGGATAAAGCTGTCAGTGAACTATGAAGGGTGGAGGCAGTCCTAGCCCTTCACTGTCTCTGTCTCACTCCATCATCTTTTACGGTTCATTGTCCTTTACACTTAATCTTATCTGAATCTATCGCCCTCTTGCTGTCTGTCTATAAAAGGCAATCAGTTTATTTATCTATGCTGTCTCTCAGTCCATCTATTCTGTATGCCCCATGTGTCTACCCTTTTTATCAATCCATCTTTCTCTATCTCTGCTTCCCCTTATGCCTGTTAGTCTCGTCGGGTGGCCGTATTGACTGAACTTGACCCAGCAGTCCCCTTCAACATGTACCTTAATGGTTGAGAAAATCAGCAGCACCAACTTTGAAGTGGTCGTTACTTCTACTCCTGCGCCTTTCTTTTCTAGTTCACTCAAATCGGGCATACAGAGTCACTGGCCGGGAAATTATTTCTTTCCTTAGCCACACTGAAGAGGCTAGACTGCGGTCAAACGTCTATCTCTCAATCTGTCTCATTCAATCTCTCTCTCACACACACACACACACACACACACACACACACACACACACACACACACAGTGTGGTCCTCTGATTCATTATCTGGGATAATGTGAGCAATTCAAGCCTCGTTGGTCTTCCGGTCTGCCTAGTGGCTGCACTAATAAACAAGTTACTGATTAATGATAAAGAAAGTTTGCCAGATAAATGTCAAGACCAAGTAATTAAAGCCAGCACTATATGCATCACCCTTGCTGCAGCCGGAGGCAGTTCTGTGATATATTTAGAAGGAACTCAGTAATACAGAAAGCATGAGAGTGAGAATAGTGAAGAAAAAAGACAAAAACAGCCTTTATAGACACGCTGACTTCTTTGGTAGGCTGGCCTAGTTGCGCAGCGGGCGATTATTGATGTCTCACATTTCCAGGATCCAGTGTTTGTTCCTGAGCCGGGGTTAATGTCTACACAGTGTTTTGGGTGTTCTCATCGTCCTCTGGGTTCTGTGGTTTCCTCCCACTCTCCAAAAACATGCACTTAGTTGAATTGGCTGTGCTAAATTACCCACAGGTGTGAATGCGTATGTGCGTGGTGTGGCATCTTATTTAGGGTGAGTTCTCTGCCTTGTGCCCAGTTTTCCCAGGATTGGCTCCGGATCCACTGTGAAGATAAAAAAATGAAGCATGTTTTAACAGTACAGTGAAATACTTTTCTTCGCATATCTCATCTTGTTTGTCGTCTTGGCCTTACTCAAGGGCCCAAGAGTGGCAGCGGGGCACTGCTGAGATCCGGTCTCTGATCAGTAGCTCAGAGACTTTATCACTGAGCCACTACTGTATAAAATGTGTCACAAACATGCTACTAAAATCACACTATTCTCAAGACACAGATGGCAAATTAAAGGAAAAAGCCATACAGATGGAGATAAACACCATTCTTCCAAAAGATATTACCTCAGATGTTTTGATTATGGTAATGGTGTTTGGTCCAGACTCTCCAAAAGTTATTCTGTCGTGTTGAGACATGTTGACTTTGAAGGCCAGAGCATATCGTTTACATCATTATAATCCTCATCAAGCCCATCAGTGGCGGACAGTGGCGGAGTCCCATCAGGATTGAAATGTTTCATCACAGGATAAAGGCCATCAGTTAGAATAGGTTTGAATTGAATGCAGAGACTATTCCTTCTAAGCAGGCAAGAGGAACCAAACCATGCCAGGAACATGTCTCTAGCAGTTCTTTCCTTTAAATAGTCTGCTGTCTGGTCGACACATGAAATTATAGAGGATACTTTTAAAATCAAGCATCTGATTTTGTCCTGTGGAGGCTATTTCTGCTGGTTAAACTGCTTGTTACTGGGATACGTGCATTAATGATAAAAAAGGAAACCTAACAATTCTCAGTTTGGCACATATGCAAACAGACAGACTTCAGTTTCGTTGTTAGTTTTTATCTCATTGGAATCTGGAAAATGAAAGCATTTTAATCCAAGGTTTATCTCAGGTTTGTCTTGTAGAGATACTGGAATAAATGACATTCGCCATGGTTTCTGTAGGAGTGTAGAAGTTGCCGCACCCAAAATATAATGCAGTACAATGTTTTGCATGCATACAATCTAATAATTAGCATCAATTTGGAGCATTAGTTGAAGCTCAACTCTGAGTCAGTCTGACCTTTAGTGAATGGAATCCAAACACTGAAAGATGTGTGTGTGTGTGTGTGTGTGTGTGTGTGCGCGTGTGCGTGCACATGTAGAGAGACAGTGAGATGAAATCACTAGCTACTCTTGTATTGTTTTCTAAGTGGTTTTATTGTGCTGTGTAGTTCACTAAAATGGACACTGTGGCATTTTCATGCTGCATTCTATATTGAGTTGCACTTACCTGTTGCCCTTTTTTGTTTTAAAGAACTTCCATCACGGTGGCTTGGATGAGGATGGGTCCATTTTTGTAAATGAAGCAGCCTTTCTGGCTCCGTCCATGAACAATCGGCATCTACATCACTACCAGCATCAATATCAGCACAACACACACCTGCATCCAGGCTACGTGAATTCCCCTTGTACCCAGAACAGTCTAAATTCTCTGCGGGCTTTGTCCAATCATACACACCCTACAATCAGCACGCAAGATGAGCAATGGACTGAAGGTACAGAGCAACATGAATAGCAATAATCTCTCTCTCTCCCTCTCTCTGTTTATTCATGTATGTATGTATCCATCATATCGATCTGTCTAAGTGTTCAGTTCAATACTCAAAATCGTTTGGCTTGCAGAATGTGAGGTGTAATAATAATTTCAATTTAATGTTAGCCACACTCTGTTCTCTAAAAAAAAAAAAAAAAACAAAGTAGCTTGCGTCTCCTAAGGAATCACTCATTAAAAACGGCAATGGATATAGTCATCAGCAAGCAGTAACTAGATGATTCTCCTGTAACTGGTGTCTGGAAGGACTTATGCTCGCTCTAACAGCACTGATGGGCAAAGTGGTGGATCGAAACCTTACAGAGTGTCAAATTGTGGACCACCACTATCATGTCTGCACATCAGCAACAACCTCAGTAATTTGTGTTGCTTACATGCACATAAGAAGTCCTCTGCATTCAGACAGCTTTTCGTAGCTGAATGGAGCAGGCACCACTGCAGTGTTATGAAGATTCAGGTATTAGTGTTGTACAATGTTTTAAAGGCTCATATTCAGGCAGTGTTTATTGTCGATGTAAAATGGATTGTATCAAGACACCATCATATCTTAGTGAATTGAATTATGAGTTTGGTGGTGTTACACCCCTAAAATGCATGAAAATATACGCACATGTCTATATGTGTCTACATGTGAGACAGATTTTTTCAGAACATGATTAATAACTAATTTATAGTGATTCAATAAGCCGGTCAATTTATGAAGAACTGGGCCATGAAAGTATATCGTTTGAGTGCGTGAATGAGTAAATAGTGAGTAAAAATGTTCGTATTATCAGAAGAATCTGTAAACACTGTTATCTCACCCTTGACAGAACCTTTCACTATGGCCAAGTCTAAAGTGTCGTCTTTATGCTGTTAATATGTCTGCTGAAAAAAAACACACCCCAATCCCTATTTCTCTCTCTCACACATACACACATTCACACAGACACTCCATCCGTCTCAGAAATCAATTGGCCTTTTATTGACCGGCCGGGCGGCAGCGGTGTGTGAATCATGGTGAGTGCGCGATGGGAGACTGATTGGCACATCGATCTGAAAAATCTTTACCAACCTCATTACATGCCAGCTTGTCATCTGCCTCTCTGTCACAGACATCTGAAAGACAGAGTGAGAGAAGCAGGAACATATTCATCTCATATTTCCCTATACAATGTCATGGACATCCTTTGATGTTCTCCTATATACTCTGACACCAGCACATTGTTCCTAGCCCCACATACAGCTTGGTCCATAGGTATTTGGACAGTGACAGTTTTCATAATTTTGCCTCTGTAGACCACCACAATGGATTTGAAATGAGGCAAGGTGTGATTGAAGTGTAGACTTTCATCTTTAATTCAAGAGGTTTAACAAGAATATTGCATTATTCGCCATTTTTCAAATAAAGTCCTTCCATTTTCTCAGGCTCAAAAGTAATTGCACAATTCACTGATGAGCAGTTTCATGGCCAGAAGTGGCCTACTTCCTTCTAATTTCATGACAAATTAAGGAGATTATAATTCTGGCGTTGATTCCAAGTGTTAAATTTGCACCATTTGGTAGATGTTCATGGGAGCTCACAATAAGCAGTTTAAAGAAGTGTTGATGTAATTGTCAATGATGAAGCCATCATTAGGCTGAAAAAAACCCCAACATACCTATCAGAGAGATAGCAGAAACTTTGAGTGGCCAGTCAACGATTTGGAACGTTCTCAAAAAGAAGGAATGCAATGATAAATTCAGCAACTCCAAAACACCTGGAAGACCACGGAGGACAACTAAAATGGATGATTACAGAAGTCTTTACTTCAGAACCCCTTCAGAACATCTAGCTAAGTAAAGAACACTCTTGAGCTGGTAGGCTTATCATTGTCAAAGTCTACAATAGAGAGACCCCTTCATGAATGTAAATACAAAGGGTTTATTTGAAAATACAAAGCACTGGTAACTCTCAAGAAAGGAAAGAAATGACCTGCTCAGTTCTGGAACAAGAATCTGTGCACAAATGTAACCAACATTAACTTGTACCAGAATGATGGGGAGAGAAGAAGAAAAAACCGCTCACAATTCAAAGCATACCACATCATCTGTCAAACATGTTGGAGGTAGTGTTATGGCATGGGCATGTGTGGATGCTGATGGAACTGGGTCACTGGTGTTTATTGATTGTGACTTCTGATAGGAGTAGCGGGATGAATTCTGAAGTGTATCGAGCTGTACTTTCTGCTCAGATTCAGTCATATGCTACAAACAATAATAGAATGACAATTCACAGTACAAATGGATAATAACCCAAAACAATGCAAAAAGTATCCCTAGAAACAAAGGAATGGCCAAGAAATGTTCTGGTGATGTCTATGGGTTCCAGACTTTAGGGAATACCTAACGGATAATGAAATAATAAAAAGCCTCTTGCATTATAGCGGAGAGTATACACTTTAATCACGTCTTGATGGCTTCATTTCAAATCCATTACGGTGGTGTACATGAAAAATATGAAAATCATATCACTGTGCAAATACACATGGACCTGACCATATATACACTGCATGGCCAAAAGTATGTGGACACCTGACGATCACGCCCACATGTGGTTTTTCCACAGACTGTTGCCTCTAAGTTGGAAGTACACAATTGCATAGGATGTTTTTGTATGCTGAGGAATTACATTTTCCCTTTATTTAAACTAAGAGGCTCAAACAGGTTCCAGCATGGCAGTGCCCATGTGCATAAAGCGAGCTCCATGAAAACATGGTTTGCCAAGGTTGGAGAGTTAGAACAAGTATACTGCAAAGAGCCTTGACCTCGACCCCACATCTTTGGGATAATCTGGAACTGCAGACTGCTTCCCAGGATTCCTTGGCTGATATCAGTGTCTGACATCACTTAATGCTCTTGTGGCTGAATGGACAATTCCCAAAGCTTTTCTCCAAAAAACGGAAGGCCTTCGCCAAAGACTGAGAGGTTATTATAGCAGCAAAGGCTGACCAAATCTGCAATAGGATGTTTAAAAAGCACATATGGGCATGATGGTCAGGTGTCCATAAACTTTTGGCAGTATAGTATATTTGGCAAAGGCCTGTACTTGTTAAAAAGACTTAAAGTATACTTTATACAAATATTACCTATCAATATTTATATCGATATTACATATTGATTGCCTGATTAACTTTCCCTACTCATTGACCGACGTACTTGTTTTAATGTGGCTTACGCTACTAAATCTGTTCCTGCTCATGTGCAAGGCCTCACTTATTAAACTGCGTGGACTCCTGCTGAAAGCTTGCGTATGATGGTAAAAGATACACCAAAAGTAGACTGACAGAGCCTGAATATTAACAAGCAGCCACGAAATCAAAACTGTAATAAGAGTTGTAGTAATGTATAGTAATTACTAAGTAATGTAGTAACAGTGGTACTAGCCAATCACGAGCATCTGTGAGCTCATGTGTGTGGAAGAGGGCAGATAGTGCTTTCCTTGTGTTGTCATGCTGCCCTGTGATGCCCCACCCCATAATTAGGTATTTGTCCAAATATAATCAATAAACCCCTCATAACAATTATTTATGTACTTATGTTCTGACTGTATTTATATTTTAACTTATTTTCAGTAAATCTTTACGCAGTCATGATGTAAACATGATGTTTTCACATGAGTTTTAAATCTATTTCACAAAATTTACTCCATAAAAACATGGAAAATAGCATGCATAAAAAATGTTGACGGCTGATTCGTTGGATTTAACCCACTGGAGTCTTTTTTTTTTTTTTTTTCTTCTTCTTTTTGTTTCACTTTAATATGCATATATATTTACATAGGGATGCCTAAATTCTCACATCGTTTGTGTTAAAAGTGGCAACTTTTTGTTGTTCTTGTTGCTTTTTTTTTCTCCGTCTTCAGGCAGATGCGCCATGACCTATGACCACTAGAATGCACATTTATTTTATGTGTTAAAATTTTTTAAGTTATCCACAATTGCATTTTTTCTGAAATGGTGTTGATGCTTGCTGACTAGGCCAAGGCTGCAAATGTCAGTGTTAACGTTAAGGTGTGATTTTTTAGTAATTAACTGAATAGACGCACAATTATGGATCATCTTAGGAGCTTAGGGATTGTCTTCACAATTGCAATTGCGAACCAAGAGGTCTTCTTCCCACGCCTCAAGCGTAACGTGCATTCTGCAGTCTCGCTGATGAATAAGTCTGAAACGCCACCTTGCTTAAGACGTAATGTGAATGCTTTGTTAGTCCAGCTTAACTTAATACTTTATTCTTTTAACTGTTGTGTTGTTCAGGAGTCAAGGCTACAAAAATGTCCTTCTAGATATGTTCCTATTATTGTGTGGAAATATGGGGGCGGACCAGGTAGCCGTCAGCACAGGGATCTTATAAAACACAGATGGTTACAGGTAGAGGTGGGAAAAAACAAAAGAAGCTGTATTTTAAATTTATGCTGAGAAATGGCAAGACTTCACAAATGAATGCAGAGTGTGTGTATGAACACTGAGTCCTTAAACAGAAACAAATACGCTGACTGGTCATTTTAATAGGAACACCTGTCTGCTTATTTATGCAGTTATCCAGTCAGCGAATCATGTGGCAGCAGCACAGTGCATAAAATCATGCAGATACAAGAGATCAGAGTAATGTGATTTACCCATGGCATGAATGTTGGTACCAGAAGGGCTGGCAACAGTCTGTAGAGTTTACACAGAATCATGCGAAAGACAGAAAAACATCATGTGAACGTAGGGTCTGGAGGCTAAAGACATTACTGATGAGAGAGATCGACTCTCTGTCCAGTTTTAGCGAGCCTGTGCGCATGATCGCCTCAGACCCCTGATCTTGCCTGACAGGTGTGGAACTCAATGCAGTCTTCTGCCGTTCTAGCTCATTCGTCGCAAGCTTCAATGTTCATCTCATTCCGAGATGATTTTCTGCTCATCACAGTTGTAAAGAGTGATTACAAGAGTTTACTATACCCTTCCTGGCAGCTCGAACCAATCTGGCCATTTATCTCCGTATCAACAAGGAGTTTCTACTCAAGAACTTTCACTCACTCAATTGGATCTTTTCCACTGCACTTTTACCGGCTCGCCTTGACTCCGCTCTACTCACGTTTGGTATCAGTAATTTGTGTTCTACCTCCTCAGTGTAGCTGGTCATCATAGCGATGAAACTGTCATGCCGTCATGTTCAACATGACGCACGCAGGAGCATCTTTATTAATACTGCTACTCTCCATTCACTTGTTGGCCCATTATAGTCTTGATGCATGAGGTGGTGTAATGGTGAAGACCTGGGCTGCTTCTCCGTTTGGCATACATTATTGCCAATATACTGTTGTGTATGAAAATTCCGGGAGATCAGTTTCTGAAACACTAGCCCATTATTACCAAATCCTAGCCCATTTGGTGGCACACTTGATATTTGATGTGGTCATTAACTGAAGCTATGAAGCTGTATCTGTGTGTTTTTAGGCATTGCGCCTCTGCCACATGATTAGCTGATTAGATAACTGCATGAATGTACAAGTGGTCCTAGTAAATCATTATCATTAGATGTTGAGCATTGATAGCTTTGAGCAGAGGTGGGAATGTCTAAGGGCATGACACTGTTAAATTGCATTAGCTTGCATCATCAGTCAATGAGCTCCCATGGAGGTAATTTAAGCAGTTAATTTATCTTATTAGTTAAAACAGTGATTATTGATTTACTCCCATTAGACCTGATGTGTTTAAAATGTTTATTTTAATCTCCTATATAACTGTAAACTCTACCTCCCTCACCAAGTTTTAGGCCAACTGTAACATTTTTCTTCGGCCCTTGAATATTGACCTTCCAGGAGATCATTTCGGTGCATATGAGCGTTATTAATGGTTTTACAAAATAGTTGTTTTTTTTTTAAAGAATGCCTTTATGCTGCTATTTGACCTTGCTAATGTTCTTCCCAGATGTTGGTCCAGCAATCCATACTTCCAGGACAGCAGGGGCAGTGGGGCCAAGGAGTTATCAAGGAGATGCCCTATTGTTTCCGCAGGCTTCTGTTTCCATGGAAACGGAGAACCAAGATCCCGATGGAGAGGAGAAAATCGTGTATCTCTAAGTTACCTTATAGAGCTCACACAGATGTAAATTCAGACAGAAGTGAAACCCTTGAAGAGCAGCTGCAAAGCAGTATTTCGTTTTGGTTGGGAAGTTGCACTGATGCCACAGACACGAATAATAGATAATAGAGGGTGAAAAGTTCGATTCATGTTTTGTTGGCGTTGCACTTTTTCCGTACTCATATGGACGTACACGCACTTAGATCCAGATCAAGGCAGTTGAGACGCTCTGATTTATAATCATAAGAAAATGGTAATACTGTTTCACACTTGCTTTGTTTTTCTGTTGTAAACAAGCATTAACAAAACCCCATTCACAATTAATTATGAGTCACCAAAATCTTGTCAAATTGCCATTTTTATTCCACCCAGGAATTTTTCTGTTTCACTGTCCATTGACCCATAGTCGGCTCCAGGCTCCAGACCCGTCAACCCTGTAGAGGAACAATGCTTAGCGTTGGCGGTGATGGAGTCAATATACATACATACATACATAGTTTGTTTCACTCAAAACAGTCTCCATTTATGTTGACAGTAAGTGCAGATGCCACATCACATCTTTCAAGCAGGAAAATTGAGACAAGAGATTAAAATTGTTAGACTGGAGGAAGAGGGCGGGGCTTCCAGGGTGTCGAGTAATAATATTGGAGAATTCGAAACTATCAAACCATTACAGAATTACATATCGTTTGGTTCGTCTACCTTTTTTTTTTTTTGTAGAAAGCATAAAGGTTGGCAAGCGTAAGTCTTTCATTCGTCATCCTTTCTGATTTGTTTCCCCGTGTTCGTTTAATAGCTCAGCATTTACTAAATTATTTGCTTTAAAACGAATGCCTGAATAACAATCTGGTGTTTTAAAGGGTTAAATCCTCGTAATTCGCAGATTG
This sequence comes from Notoglanidium macrostoma, assembly GCA_030068235.1. Classification (NCBI taxonomy): domain Eukaryota; kingdom Metazoa; phylum Chordata; class Actinopteri; order Siluriformes; family Auchenoglanididae; genus Notoglanidium; species Notoglanidium macrostoma. The sequence goes on from JAQQZR010000017.1 coordinate 9,781,176, forward strand.
TTTTGTGGCAGTTTTCGAGGTGCGTGCGCGTGATTTAACTTCCCTAGGGTCAGTATCGTGTCTTACTGCCTGAAGTGTACAGAGACAGAATTAGGTTACTCAAATTCAACTTGCTTATCACACACACGCCACACTGTGCGTTAGCTGAGGCTCACGTGCCATAGATATCCATTTCAAAACTTCATTAACATTATTTTTTTTTTTTTGTAGTGGATACAAAAGTATTAAAGCACTCCAGTCCTGTTTCTCAGAAACCAGTGTCGCTCATCTAAATGAGAGGGAATGATTATTTATAGGGATATTCTGATTGGATATATTTACATTTAATTTAGTCCTGCTTTGTGATAGTTAGCAGATTTTATAGTGTAATTTCAATTCCAGCACCCCCAACTCTACATCAAACATCCGCAAATCCTGGAGCAAATCCTGTAATACAGCCAGGTGTGGTAGCGCAAATCTTTGGGTAATCCTCAGAGCTCAGGTACGGTGAGAGGAAGATGCAGGTTTATGCGTAATTGGGAATAACAATTTCAACGTTAATTCATAAAATGTTGGGATTAAAATGGCAAACTAGTGCACTATTGTACATGACAAGTCATATCACTCCATAGTTTAGATTTCTTTCTGCTGTTTAATGTTCGTAAATCCTTCAAGCATTGATTTCTTATAATACCCATGCACCATGCTTTTTTTTTTTTTTTTTTTTTAAACCAAATGCACTGGAAACAGCACCTTGTTTTTTATGCTTGTAAAAAGGAAAATCCTCAATCCTTTGTGAGCTGAATCTCTATTTCGATCACACAAAATCCCTAACAGTGCAGTGCTCTTTACTCCATAAGAAATATTCCATAAGAAAGGCGTATGGGCTTTCTGCATGCCTTTGCCCATTAGCCTTTTAACTTTCTGCAAGTTATATTGGCCTCTGAAAATTCAAAGTAATGAAAGCTTGTTGGATATTTGCGCTTTCTTCAGTGGCAGATTGTATCCTAAAATTCCATCAAGTGTTTTACTGAATTTCAGTAAAATGTGTAATAACAGATTCTGTTAGCTGTCCATAGCTTTTTTGATTCCATTATTTTTTCACGTTATTCATCACTTTTATTTATTGTTATTTTATGCATACTGTTTAGTATGAACTCAAAGTGGTGTACATATGGACTGTTTTATACAATTGTATGTACAAATTTCCCTTTGTAATTTATCACGCCTTATATACATCATCATAGCCTGTTTTAGAAATAGTGACATGTCTGAAAAATCTGCAAATAAAGATGATTATGGCTGGGTTTGGTGATTTGCCAGTTTAATGGTAGAACTGGAGATGGAAGCTGTTGGACTTCTTTAAGCACTAAAAGCCATGATTGTAAATTTGAGGAAGTATGCAGGATTAACTGCAGTGTACGTTTGTAAAAAGTGCAGAAGAAAAAAGTGCATTTCAGTCAGAGGTTTGTAGGTGGTGAGGCGAGTTGGTCCTGAAAACCTGCAAAGCATAACATTTTATGTGTTTCCAAAGTTATAAAAGTGTCTCGGTGGGTTTTTTATTTATTTTTTTATTTTTATTTTTTTTCCCATCCTCACTTCACTGTTGCCATAGAAACAACTAGCAGTGGCGAGAGAGAGGTCAATGTTATATACAAAGGTATTTAACATGTTGATCAGCCACTGGAATTTCTGCATCGGTTAAACCTACCTTACACACACACACACACACACACACACACACACACACACATTAGGGTTTTATTTGCACTTTTCTTTTGCTTTGCTCAGCAGTATGTTAGCCACTTTACTTCCTCAGTCAAACAAGATCACTTTAATACCACTGCTGAACAGATGTTCTTTGGGTGTAGCGCTGGTATGTGTGTAAGTCCAGTTCGGTGGATTTTTTTTTTTTTTTTTTTTTTAGGATTTGACTTCAAAGGTCTTTTTACATACGTGGTCCTTTTTTGCACTTCACTATTTTAGTAAGCGTTTTGCAGCACGTGAACGTGAATGCACAGAGGCATAGATCGCAATTAGGTCACTTTCACGCACGAGTGGCATTTAGCTAAAGTACCTGCAATATTTGCATCTGCTTTAAATTCTTGTCTTTTTCAAGATGTGCTTTTCTTCTGTTAAGCTTTGTGTGGGATGGGTAGTAGATTATAATAAATGATTTTCTCATTTCATTCTGTTTCACATTGTTATTATTCTAAGGAATAGAGGAACTACTTCCCTGTTCTGCAGGACTCAGTGATTCCTTTGCTTAGTGTGCCTTATTATCACCACTGCATATGGAAAAAAACAAAACAAATACATGTTTAGCAGTCCATATATGTTGTATATGTAATCTGTACAATAACAGGTTATTTATAGTGGTGTTTTGGTAATAGTTATATTATAGTGCACTTTTAAAGGAAACCTCATTACTTTCTTATTCTGAATAAATAGAGGTGTCATTTATAGCCTCAGTAAATGTGTTCTCTGATTTAGTGACCTTTTTGAAAGTTAGAATAAGCCAGGGGCAATGCGACAGTACCGGACTGCATAAATATGCCCTGTAATGCCACTGACACTGGCTATTCTGATATAAGTATGTCAAAGACTCCAATCTAAATAACGCATAAGAATCCATTACCGCAGCATTGTTACATTCTCGATCCTGGTTGGTCAAACTGTTGATGCGTTTACGATAACAGCAGCTCTGTGTCACTCCTCCTAAGTGCCAGGAGCAATGTGTCAACATCTGGATACTAGGAGTGCAGTGATATGATGTATTGTATTGTCTTCTTTGATACAAGGCTCTGAATTCAATATGTCTGCATATACAATACATAATAAAGTAGGATGTTTGTCATATATTACCGTTTAAATGCCATTTCATCTTAATCAAGCTCCTTCCTCTGTAAAAGCATCTTCCAGTTTATCTTGAATCAGCAAGGGCTACAAGGGTTTTTAAAAAGTCCTGAATCTTCTGAGCAAGCAGTTGCTCGTACCATGACGTTCTTCAGTCAGCTATCGGATAAAGCTACTCAGCACTTTCTTTGCAGTTATAGCTGCGGATGGTGTCCCTCAGGGGTATTAAGGTGTAAGAAGGCCGTGGCATTTCATGCAATAAAATTATTAATAAAGCTTAGTTGCAAGTTAGTGGTCCTCACCTATAGGGGCTGGAGTGGGGTGCCTCTGGAAGCTCCCGTGTCAATGCTAAGGAACGTATCTTTAAACAAACACTTTCCATGTTTTTCCTCAGTACCGCTTCTGATTTTCTGGCTCATTCACCGCACTCAGAATGGCAGCATCTCCTAGTAGAAGCCTGAAAAGCTTCTGAAGATGAACATCAATGACATACAGGAGATGTGTAAGAATTCTTGCAAAGCATATTTTTAGCAACTGCTTCCCACTGTGTTTTTTGTCATACGCACACAACTATGAAAGTAAGAAAATGCCAATTAACAGAAAAATACTGTCAGCCCAGACTGTTAATTGCAAAGTAGCTTGTGATCTTGTTAACAGGGTATCTTCAGCTGAAACTGGACACCGCACGTATTGGCTTCTAGACGCATATTTATTTATGATGTGTGATTTAGGGTTTTTTTTTTTTGGTCTATCACAGCAGTCTGTCTATTTACAACCATAGCTGAAAGTCTTTGAAGGTAAGCATAATGAAAGTGTGTTAGCCAAGTTATAAACATGTAAACATTTTTACTAATTTAGTAATATTAAGAAAATTAAGAATAGGAATTTCTGGGTTTGTTTTAGATGTTGATTATTGTCCAGTGCCTTTGTCTTCCACACACTGGGCTTTGAATACTGTAGCCGTTCCATTTAAGAGCAATGGAACTGCACTTTTCTTCGATCCTCTGTGGTTTTGGGGTCAACTAACTGATCTGGTGTGAATTTTCTGCTACAGACCTTCATATGTTTTACTTTTATTGGTGAATCACTGAACTGCAATCTGACTATTCTTCCCCAAAAAAGAAAAGAGGAAGTAAGTATGATAATGATAATATATACACTAAAGGGCAGTGGGCCTAAAACAGGTACTTGTGGAACACCTCTTTTATTTTTGTATGCATAGTGAAGCCACCATTTACATTTTCAAACAGATAATGGTCAGTCAAATAAGACCGTCTAGAAGATGTCTGTCTAGAAGAATATAATGATCTGATATATGGTATCAAAAGCTGCATCGAGTCAAACAAGCAAGAAGGCATAACCCTGATCAGAAGACGGTAGTCATTTACTACTTTACCCGGTGCTGTCAATTTTTCTAGGATCTTGGAGGTATAAACGGGAAGTTTGATAATCATTTGTATAATTTGACAGATGAAAAGGGGACAAGGTCAGATATTTAAATTGTATTAACTTCATTAATTAAGAATCTGGGATTATTTTGTTGTCATTTTCTATAGGGTGTACATATATGCTGTTCAAGCTGCAGTAAAAGCCTTTTATAGTTAAAAATGTTCTCCTTCTATGCAAGCTAAAATTCCACCAGTTTAGCTTGATGCCTAGACTCTTTTGTATATATTCTTTTTTTTTATGGACCTGCTTTAAGGTGCAAGTATGATTATTACACCAGGGTCAAAGTTTCAGTGAATTACAATATATTATTGTGTGAGCAGGGAGCCAGGGACAACACAAAAAGATGCAGGAGACAGAGGCTGCACAAGCCATTTATTCTTCTGCTAAAGGGTAGATGATTAGATGTCTGGAGTCGTGCCGGGTTTCATAGCCTCGCCTCCTTAGACGCTCTCTGTCTCCTTGCCCCGCCCACTCCGCACTGGAAAGAGAGCTTTGGTCTCGCGGTGGCCTTTCCTTGAAGGGCCGAAGCGCCAGCTCCATGAAGATGGCGAGGCTGCGTAGTCACAGATGTCACAATTGTATATAATATATTGTATATAAGGGCAGCACTGTCGCCTCACAGCAAGAAGGTCCTGGGTTCGATCCCCGGGTCACCCAGGGTGCCTTTCTGTGTGGAGTTT
>JAQQZR010000017.1:9805632-9816137 GCA_030068235.1 Notoglanidium macrostoma
TGTGTGTGTGTGTGTGTGTGTGTGTGTGTGTGTGTGTGTGTGTGTGTGTGTGTGTGTGTGTGTGTGTGTGTGATACTCCCACAGACTCAGTGAACATTAGCAGCAGCTACACTCTGTGTCCATATCACATAAACCCTAGAAATTTAAGACTTTGTTTAAACTTAAGCATTCTTTAATCATGAACATTTTTTTTTCTTTTTACAAATTTTTGAATAAAACTTGGAACATTTAAAATGTAAATATATATTTAAACACATTTAGGATAAATATCAAGTTGCTTCATATTCATTACATACATTTCCTACATAGTGCTTAATAAAATGGTGTAATTTCCAAAAGATATTATTATTATTATTATTATTATTATTATTATTATTATTATTATTATTAAAAATTAATAACAGCATCATCTGGTAAAAAATAAAAAATTACTTTCTGTAATAAAAAACTTGAAAAAAAAAAGGCATGAATTATTTAGAAATGTGTTCAAGAATGTGAAGATGAAACCACACTGCTTTATTGAATTTCATTATTTTAATATTTTTCAGATTTTTTAAAATTTAATTAATTAATGGTGTTTTTAAAAAGTTTTCTGGAAAGCTCATAAAACTATTAAGATGTTATATGCTTTTTGTCACACACACACACACACACACACACACACACACACACACACACACACACACACACACACACACACACACGTCTTCAGTGCACAGCAAAAACTAATTAATTGGCCTTGCTGTTCCAATACTTTTGGAGGGAGCCATACATGTATTCTTCAGTTTAACGTGAACATATGAAGTTGATTTAATGATATATTTCCATCTTCACCTCATATAATTACAGGATTACTGGCTGCTCCAAAGAAATGCCAGAAATTCTTCCCTCTTAACTTCAAGCTGCAAGAATGTCATCTTTGCATTTGGGTTAAAGGTAAAGTTAAAGATGTTATCACTCTGTGCGTGGTGCGTATATCTGTGTAAAAGGTTATCCTTTTCATTACTTGAACTACTTTTTCTCTTTGTTAATTATAGTCGTAAATCTCTGCACAATAACCAACACAAATGGAGGTAAACAAACAGTATGAGCCTAAAAAAAGAGATATACAGGCACAGATGCAACAATTTACTTCACTTAGTATTGCACTAGCCTTTGATCATTTAAAATTGCCTACCGAAGATGATAATAAAAACAGCTTGAAAACATTGATTTGCCCATATCCCATGCTTTTTGTTTGTTAATCTAGTTGATTTATGCATTTAGCTAGGTCTAATGAAAAAATGGTCTTCAAATGAAGCTAAATTGAACGAGAGCACTCTAATTTGCTTTGACATAAGAGTTGTATTTCTTCCACGCAAGCTATGCCTATTTCTTCTAATCATTGATCATAAACCAGCAGTTCAACATGCTTTTGTAGAGTGACATTTTTTGGTTTTATACCCATCATTCCTACTTCCCATCACCCAACTCCTTTGTGTCTAGTTTGCTGTTTAGCATTTAGTTTGGTTTGCTGCCAGTCTAAGAAAGCAGATGAAAAATTCATATATGGGGAAGTAAACTGGGTGATGTCATCCTTTTATTAATTCAAGAACACTGTAATGGATATGGACTGACATTCCATCCAGGGTGTATTCCCTTCTTAGGTTCCTGGGAGAGGCTCCAGATCCACTGTGACCCTGACTATAAAGTGGTTATAGAATATGAATGACTGAATGTAATGGATTTGTCAGAAGTATGAAGACTATGTCAGCTTTCCCATAAACAAGACATATGTTGAGAGCAGGAGAAACAGATAAGAAAAAAAGGATAACAAGTACAGATGGAATGTCCATATAAGGATCTGGACTTATTTCCATTGTTTAAAAAAATATGAGTGATGAAATGTGAAGCTTCTTTGAAAGATTCAGGTAGAATTTGCAAAGCGATCAGTTATATTTATTGGCCGACATCTATCCTAATATAATGCTGCTTGTCATGTCACCATGCTCGAAGATACAGTTCCCATGGAAACATGACATCACTGCAGAGAAACAGAAGAGTGAATGACTTTAGAGAGCTTCACTGAAACGATTCTCATCACCAGTATGGATTTAGCCCAGGCTTACTCAAATGGGTTCAGCTTTCAGGCACAGATACTGGGGAAAGGATTATATTAAGCCAGGAGGAGACATAATGCAGGAATAATTCATTCAAGATTAAAAAGTTCATTTCTCTGTCTCAAGGCTACAGCAAACAGCTAAGAAGCTCAAAGTTTATTTGTGGTGAATTTCCATTGAAATGGCTACTGATACATTAAGGATGACTTGGTATCTTAGGTATGTAAGGTGTAATCAATCAAGCAGGAACTGTCAAAGAAGTTTTGTTTGGCCTCTGGATCGGTTTCAAATAAACTAAATGAAACACATATTTGGTGACAATACACATTTTATAAAGCTTTATTACAATACAATAGTAATTTGGTAACCATGAATTAAAAATATGTCCTAGACACTGTAATAATGTTTCATGAAACTCCAATAATATGCCAAATACTGTAATTAAGTCCTTGATTTGTGCCTGGTAGTGTGTACGCAACATTCTGTCCTGCCATGCCTACTTAGCCTTGCCTATTGCCTTGCCTATTGCCTATTTCTAGTAATACAAACTAGCATTACTGGTCTGTTTATGTCACATCCTAGTAATTTATGGGTTCGTCTGCTTCAGATCTCTCGTTATAGCCGGTCTGCTAATCAAGCTTTTGTTACATTTTCTACTTCCTTGTTCTTATTATAGTTCATATAAGAACCAAAAGGTTCTTACTCTGATTCTTATTACACACATTAATCATAATAACACATGGAGCATACAAAACTATTGTTATTACTTACCTGTGCTTAAATATAAGGTTCTTCTTATTATTATTCTTCTAATTTTCCACTCAATCTCCATTCCCTTATAAGGATATTCTTTGACATACTATGACAAAATTTGCTCCTAGCAGTTTCCCATTATACTTTGTCATTATTTTATGTGATCATGCCAATACATTTACTGAGATGAATTGAGCACAAGAAAGCAAAATGATTTCTTCATTTCCCATTTGCCCAAGCAAGCATGAAATGTGAAAAATACAACCTTAGAAAACCTGATGTTGCAGTTAATACTTATGATAACAAAATGATGCTTTATATTTCTGTAAGAGGACATTGAGGCAAGAGAACATTAAGGCAAGAGACCTTGAGAAATCCATTACAGTTAGTCAGGAGCTCAAGAATCCCCTCCTCTGCACAAATGAGAGAAAGCTCACACATCAGCTGATTATGACATGGACTGAATGCTAATGTTTTCTTTAGTGAGTAGAACCTAAATTCTCCAAAAAAATCACTTCTTAAGAAAAGGTCAAAGATCATACGCTAATATAAGAGAATGAGCCATTGAATAATCTAAAGGTAAAATAAGCTTACTAAAGCACTAAAGGATACAGGTGATTTCACGATCAGGATGACCTTTAGTAGGTCCATAATCATTTGGATTATGTTAGATACCTAAAATAACACTATCATAGTACACTGGAGTTGAAATTAAACTATGAACAAAATGCAGACTTTCAGAATTTTATTTGCGCATTAACATTTACATCCACGGTTAATTTTATATAAAGGTAAGTATTTATTAAGAATTTACTTTAATCTATAATTCAGGTAACGGTGTACTTTCAAAATGTCATCATCACAATATCATTGATTCGAAAAAGAGAATTAGAAAAAAACTGTTATATTTTCTTCTTCTCATGATCTTCAGAATATCAGATTGCAATTTCAGGTTTAACCTGATAAAGGTGTAATGCGTGGTGGACCTGTGGTGGATGCATTCATATAACAGTATTAATTAAATACAATGGGATGTAATGATAATGTAAACATAGGTTGAGTGAATCTCTCTCTCATATCATACTCACTCGGGTGTTTTTGGAAAGTTAGGAGACACCACTAAGGGAAGTTGAGTGAAGCTTCTATCTCTCACGGTTTTCACCTTTTCCTTAAAGCATTATGAACACCTGGTATGAGCAAGACAACCAAGGACAAGACACAGACCATACAAAAGACAGAACAGACAGAAAAGTTGCTAGAACAAAGTTCTTTAAATTAGGTTGCATTATAAGGAAGAGCAGTTCTGATGCACTCAGAAAAACAGGGAAGTCAGTATAGTGAACTCAGGGTAGTGCTAACTTGCTGCAACTCGACTCTTACTGCAGGCCTGAGAACAGGAAAATGAGAAACTGAATATGTAGCAACGGCAATGACAGGAGAAACCCCTCCAAGTGCAATACAGCTGTGACACTACTGTCTGTAGCTCTCACATGGAAACTAGAAAAACAGTGCAAACGAGGGCCACATAGAGCCATACACACCAGCTTCTCCACTCTCTTATACACTCAGCCTTCACAGCCGCCTCCCCTTTATAACTCGCTGACTTCTGCTGGAGGGTAAATAATTAGGATCCTCCGGCCATGCCGGGTTTCTCAGCCCCGCCTCCGTGCGTGCACTCGGCTCTCTCTCTCCCCGCCCACTCTGTGCTGTGGGCAAGGTGTCCAAGGCTCAGTGGGGTCTCGAGGCGGTGCTCACTCAGAGGGGCAGGGCGCGTGCTGTGCACTTGCAGGTGGCGGGCTGAATAGCCATAAACGTCTCACCTGGATTTGCGAGCCTCTGGCTAAGCCACTTGTAGCCAACCTACTTCATGGATTGGATCACTAGCAACTTCCTATTTCCTATCTGTTTTTTTTGTCCTTATTTTTTTCACACAGTGATTCAATAAGTATCTGCAGAGCAGCAGGAACTGTGGTTTTCACTCACTACTGTTTCTGACTTGGTTTCCTGCTGAATAATGCTCATTGAGGTTAACCACAGACTCATTAGTTTTCACTAGATGCATTCTCAGCTCCAAGTGACTAACAAGCTCATACTAATAATGTCTCTGAATTGATTGTTAGGCAAAATTCTTAGGCTACATTTTTATATCAGTATTTTTCTAGCCACTAACTTTAATTTTGATTTATTGTGTCGTGTCTCCCAAGTTAGCCTATCAATTGACCCAAACCTGGCACTCCACCAACTTTCGGAGTCCACTTGTCTGTCCCATTGCCTTCTGTGTCTTTATTTTCACACCTTTACACTCCTGACATACACACATTAACATACACACTCACTCAGACACAGACAAACACACACAAATCCTGACATACACACTCTAATATAACATACACATTTAATTTGAATTTATTATTAATATATGACTAGTTGTAATTGCACTATACAGTGCAGCCCAAATGAGGATGGGTTCCCTTTTGAGTCTGGTTCCTCTCAAGGTTTCTTCCTTTAGTTATCCCAGGAAGTTTTTCCATGCCGCTCTCGCCATCGCCACAGACTTGCTCATTAGGGATATAGATTTATATAGATAAATCTATATACATAGGTTTATATATATGTTTCCAGATAGTTTCTGTTGTTATAGAGCTATACAAATTGAATTGAATAGCACTCACGCACCCCCAGATGAACATTTACACATTTCATATCCAGCAGACCATTTGTGTCCTGCCTCCCTAACCCACAGCTGTTTGAGGCCACTTTTTCTTTGTTTCTCCTTTCCTGTCCCCAATACCTATATGCTAGACACGCCCCCTCACACAAACACGCACGTACACACACCCAAGCTACTGTATATAAACTTGTCTGTCACAAATAAACTTTGGATTTGAGCATACACCTGCAAGCCGTGTCTGTGCCTGCTTGATCCCCGTATCCGAAACGAGCGAGAAGCTTTCACACGGAAGTCAGATCAAACCTGAGAGAACGGAATTGTCGCCGATACGATTAAGTTCTTACAGGAAGGCAATGTAGTCACGTGGTCCATGTTTTCTACAGTTGGGTGTGCACACGTATGCAACAAGGTTTTTTGTTTTGTTTTGTTTTTTTCCCCAAAAATGTTTCAGAATGATTTCCCTGAATTTTTTTTTTAGGTTGTCATTTCACACTGACGGTGGAAAAAGTTCTGATAGGATTTATCCTAGTTTTTATTTTTTTTACTTCACAAAAAAACCTGCCATTTTAACAGGGGTGTGTAGACTTTGCATAGCCACTGTAACTGCATGAATTATGCATTGCGCAGCTGCCACATGACCGGCTGATTGGATGACGGCATGAATGTACATGTGTTACTAATAAAGTGGTTTTTGGGCATGTATGCTTATTTTAACTCTCAATATCACAGAAGGGCAAACGTTAATAAATTTGCCAAGGAGAACAATCAGTGCATTCTTTTAGCACATTTTTGGATTCTTGCAGGCCTGCAGGTCCTGTAACCATTTGTTTTTAATCTGTACGGTGTCTTAAAACAGCCAAGCCACAGATGTGTAAAACTGAAAGCGAAGGTAGCCTAGCCCGAGAATTACTCCACCTCCGCTCTATTTGGGAGTTCATACAGATCTAACATTTCATTATACCAATCTGATACATATAATGTTGCTTGGCATCCAACTGGAGTTTGCTGTGATGCAACCTTTTCTCGTCTACTTCTAAAACCCACAACAAGAACAAAACACAACAAACAAAAAAAACCCCAGCAACCTTCTTAATCTCTCACCGCATGTGGGACTGTGACCTCGTTAACCATGTAGAATTAAATATATATTCACACTAATATGAAATAATTTACTATTATTATTATTGTCACAGACTGTGATCACAATTAACAATCATAATTATCCTTCTGGTTGGATGTTAAATCTTTTATAATGGCTATGTTAAATGATCATTTAGTAGCTATTTGTGCCTGACTGTTATCCTATTTTAAGAGGCTGGCACATAGTAATGACTGATTATTGCTTTGATCTGTACCGCTTATATTTGTTACATTGTAGCATCACAGACTCTACTGAAGGTTACAGAACCTGCTGGATATTTGCTAATCTGTCTACAGTAATGAAAATACACAGCTCTTAGTGCAGGATATGAACGGGAAACGTCGAGCGAGGTTCCCATCCCATGCGTTTCACATTTCATCAAGAGTTCATCCGAGTGCAAAGAATAGAAATGCAATTGCGATCGAGTTTTAAGGATCTGTGTACTTTAAGACTAATCTACAGTCCAGCTTTAAAGGTAAAACGAGTTAAACGAGCCGAAAGAAACTTTCCGGCAAACATTTTCTGGTCCATCAAGTCAGTGTCAGACTTCAAGCGGTTTATTTTTCTAAACGAATCGCTTAGAAACACACAGAACAAGATAATGAAGTCATAATAACAATAATAATAACAACATCACGTGATGGATCCGTGCAGCTTTGTAACAGTGGACCGTTTGCACGGTCTATAAATCAGTTTTAATAAAGATATTAATCGCATCGCAGAGGCTTTTACAGCTCTGCATGTCTGGAGTTTTATAAACGATGCTGCTCAGCACCATCTATCATCCCCCGCATGCACACTCTATTCACTCATACTCACTATTTGTGTGTTGAAGTGGCTAAAACAGTTATTTATTCTTATTTTTTTGTCTGTGTTTGCTCGACGTGACAAACCGCGACTTACTGGAGGCGCTATTGCATCCGGCACGTCGCACAATCGGCGAGGGTCCTCGGGGATCATTTAATTACAATCCACCAAAGTCCTCGACTGCAGTACTCCTCTTGGAATAATCTGTTTTAACGCTCATGCACATTCACTCGTACTCTTCTACACTGTCGGCAAAGTATGTACAAGTCACTAACACTCTATATGCAAGGTATTGTCAATTTGCAACTGTCCGGTAGACCTGCGAAAGCAACACTAGCTAGTTTTACACGACGGCCACCGGAAGTCACTTTTTTAGAATAAAAGACTCAATCGGGGAACAATAAATTTGACCGGATTTACCTACCATTTAGCCTTGTAGGCACACAATTACTAACCGTAGACCGTTTGTTACCATGTAGACTACAGTTTGTCAGCTCTCCACTGCCTTAGCCATCAGTGTAAAGGGACCACCACTGACCACATATAATTTTTCAAAGCACGGCAGTGGCACTGACATGGCAGTGGCATGAGTGCATGTGTGCTGGGATTTTATAACAATCTCACTGCTGGTTTCAGAAATCACCACCCAAGTATTCAAGACCAGTAATCAGAAACAGTAGAAGAATAAACCTTTCACATATACATTACAGCACAGTGAATTTTATGTTAGGTCAGAGCGCAGGGTCAGCCATGATACAGCACCCCCGGAGCAGATACGTTACCCTGGTTACGGACTTAAGGGCCCAACAGTGGCAGCTTGGAGGTGCAAGGGCTTGAACCCCTGAACTTCTGATTAGTTACCCAGAGCATTAAGTGTTTAGCAAACACTGCACCCATTAGTCTCAAGTTTAGGTCCTGTGGGCTGCAGTCATACAGAGATCTGTGTTTTCCTAATTCTAACAAACCAGATTCAGCCCTTAGTGACTGGTTCATCAGTTGAATCAGGTTGAATGTGTTAATAAGGCAGAAATCTAAACTCTGGAGTCTAAGACCAGGTGATTAACAAAATTGTTATTATGTGTTGTAATTAGTTATAGTCTCATATAACGTGCACCATCAAATTAGTTGTGTTAAATAATGTGGTAAGACACAATGCCTGATCCACCCATACCATTGCCAAACACACTATCCTGCCGCTGTCATGTAAGTGTCAGCATGTAAACATATCTGTTAAGTGGTAGTCCTTATGTTATCTTATATGGCTGGTATTAGTTCACTGTCTCAGCTTTTTAAAGCAGATAATTACCTTTTTGTGCCTATATTTGATTATTCAGCCTACTGTGATTCAGAGCTTACATTTAATTTTCATGTATTTGCTGCTCCAGTTTGTCTTCATTGCTAGGCTAGGCCCTGCTGTTGTTGTTTTTGATGCTGTGTGTGTGTGCGCGTGTATCTGCAGTTACTCTTTCTTTTTGTACTCTATTGTTTTGTTGTTTGTTCTTGCATCTTGCAAATTTCCGCACCTCGAAAGTACTAGGGAATATAATTATTGAAGGGCAAATACCACGTAATATGTTCTTTAATGTTTTAACCTTGCCTTTCTTGTGTATAACTGTTACACTTATTTCTAAAAGTTTGACTTTTATTTTGGAATAAAACGGAAGTTAAAAATAAAAGCCGTACTTTCTGTCATAATTCACGTTGACTAGGAAAAGATGGAACCTTCTGCAATATTTGTGCATTTGTTTTTGTACCTGCTGATTGGGGCGCGGGCGGGGGCGGGGGCGGGGGCAGGGGCGGGGGGCGGGGGCGCTTATCAGCGCGATCAGCACACAGCGGGGGGCAGATGGTTACGTGCCGGGGACTGAGAGACTGTTCAGCTTGTAAGGTTGCATCCCGCCATAAACGCCTACTGTATGTGACCAGACCCCCATTTTAAATGGAATTTTTACATGTTCTGTAGGTCATAATGGTTCCTGTCACATTAGTGTCTATCTTACTTGTAGTATCGTGATAATGACAATAAATGTGTTTTATAAGAGTTATTGGATTATATTTGTCAGCGCGTGACTGTGAAGTGATTAAAACTACACGCTTGTCTTGTGCATGTTGTAGTCTGGTGTAAAATGCTTTTAAAGAAGCTCCAGGTCAAACCATAAATAAACGGCTTACTGAAGCTTTTGTTGAGAGGAAAAACCCCATAATTCAAGTTATTCCAACTGCAGCTCAAGTCATCACTCCCTCCCTCACTTTCACTGCTTAATCCTGGTCATGGTCGATGATGAGTCTGGAGTCGAGATCGGTGGTCTAAAACACATGTGATGTGCTCACAGACAGTGCCACTCTGACCAAAAAGCGTGCAGATGCAAGTTATCCAATAGCTGTATTTTTAGCCCTGTACATTAGAGGCAGTGTAGCGCTTGGTCGCCATTTATACACAATTTCTTCGTTGAAAAAAGACCCACTTTCTTTTTTTTCGTCTAAAACTACTTTATTGCGGTGCAGTCATGCGAATAGTGGCTTTTTTTTATGTGAGTCGGATGATTTGGATTATGATTCTTTGGGATCCCAAACGGCTCCTTTTTTATTTTTATATGCCTGACATAGCACTTAAACTAGTGATTGTTCTTTACCTAAGTGTGGCTGAAATTGGTTTATGACTCATAGAATAAACCATTATTTTGCGTTGCATTATATTTATTTAAATAAGTGGTAAATCAGAAAGACACATAATGTCCATTGACATATATATATAATAAGTATCCCTGCATTAATGTTATTGTGGTGACATGTATATGATTCATTAACAAGGCTAATTTATATTTATATTATATATTATAATATATACTATATATTTATATCTTCCCTGACATGCCGCTTCATACACACAGCTCATACACACAGGTGAGTCCGTGCTGCCCCATACACACAGCTCATACACACAGGTGAGTCCGTGTTGCCCCATACACACAGCTCATACACACAGGTGAGTCCGTGCTGCCCCATACACACAGCTCATACACACAGGTGAGTC
>JAQQZR010000017.1:9839596-9850303 GCA_030068235.1 Notoglanidium macrostoma
GGAAACCCACGCATGCACGGTGAGAACATGCAAACTCCGCACAGAAAGGCACCCTGGGTGACCCGGGGATCGAACCCTGGACCTTCTAGCTATGAGGCGACAGTGCTAACCACCGCACCACCGTGCCCCCCTCTGTTTACATCTAGATATGTTAAATAACAGAACATAACACATTGTCTATCAAACCACACAGTTTTTCAAGTGAGCTAAAGTATTGGAACGTGTCACCGAAAGCTGTGTCTTGTTACCCAGGAGTGTCATATAAGCTTGATTGTTTAATCATTAAGTAGCCCTGGATATCTACTCTCAGTTTAATCTTTGGATTTCACCTGTGAAGACTACGTTTGTCGTTAAGAAGGGTAGACAAACATGAAGACCAGGGAGCTGTCTATGGGAGAAAGGCATGTCATTCTGAAGTCGAGAAAAGGGGAAAAATCCATCAGAGGTTTTTTAAAGCCAATGGGAATAGCCAGAACCACAGTTTGGAATGCCCTGAAAAGGAAGGAAACCATGGCACACTGAGCAACAGGCATTGAACCCATCGTCCAAGGAAAACATCAATAAATAATGACAAACAAATGGTGAGAGCAGTAAAGAAAAACCCCAAAACAACAGTCCCTAACATCATGAACAACCTCCAAAGAGCAGGGCTGGAAATCAGTCCACTGTTCGAAGAAAACTTTGAGAACAACAATATAGGGCCATGTTGCAAGATACAAAGCACTCATCAGCAGTAAAAATCAGAAAGCCAGATTAGAAAACATACAGAACTGAGCCACAAAAGCCCTGGAACAACATTTTATGGACTGATGAGACAAAGACTGTCCTCTATCAAAGTGATGGAAAAGCCAAAGTATGGAGAAAGAAGGGATCTGCTCATGGTCCTAAACATACAAGCTCATCTGTGAAACACAGTGGAGGTTGTGTCATGGCGTGGGCTTGCGTTGTTGCTTCTGGAACAGGCTCAATCATTTTTATTGATGATGTTACTCGTGATGGTAGTAGCAGAATGACTGCAGAAGTCTACAAAAACACATTGTCTGCCAATTTATGGGGAAATGCATCCAAACTAATTGGGAGGAACTTTATTATGCAGCAAGACAATGATCCAAAACACACTGCCAACAAAGGACTTCATCAGGGGGGAAAATAGAAGGTTTTGGACTGGCCAAGTCAATCACCAGATTTTAACAAAATTGAACATGCATTTCACCTCCTGAAGAGAAGACTGATAGGGTAAATACTGGAAAGGCATAACCAATGAAGAAACAAGAAATCTGGTAGAATCTATGGGACTTGGCTTGATGCAGTTATTGCGGGCCAGGGATATGCAACCAAATTTTAAGTATTTATGACTAATTTAGTTGAAAACATTCTGTTCCGATACTTTAACTCACTTGAAAAACTGGGTTGTTTGATACAAAAGGTGTTATGTTCTATGTTGTTTAACATATCTAGATGTAAATATCAGGAAATCAAAGCTGAAACTCTGATCTCTCATCTGATATACATCTTTTGGTCTCACACACAAATGTCTTCAGTGCACCACAAAAAAATTCATTGGCCTTGCTGTTCCAGTACTTTTGGAGGATACTGTAAGTATAGTAGTGCATTCAAGAGGAGTAAATATGTTATTCATATACTGTATAATACAATAATGCGGGGGGGGGGGGGGATAAAATTCTAAATGAATAGTTGATTCATTACTAACATTAGTAGTAGATTAGTAGTAGACTCGCTCGTAAAGTTTGTACAAAAAATATCAAGATAAATGATTAGCATTTTTATTTCCTTGTATGTCAGGTTTGTCAGTTTCATCCTCATTGTTTCCAAATAAGTGTACTTTTCTTTGTTTCAGTTTAGGTTCCAGCACCTTCGGAGAGCTATTTTCTTTTCTTCCTTTTTCCAGTTTTTCCAGTCACCTACTTTCCGTAAAAGTAGAGGAAAACCCCCCAAAAAACACCTCAAAGAGTATTTCCTTATCAGCATCATTTTAGATGCAGGGTGTAATCCTTGAAACGCGCTCATGCTTGACGCCCACAATCATGCTGTGAGAATTTCAAAGCCGAGTGTGTTTATTCTGGCACATTGTGCATAAAGATGAAAGATAGAAGTAGAAACACGGTAGACACCTGAGAGAACGTGTACCCCACACATGCACACAATGCGCTCGCTGGGGACTTTTCACCAATGCTGAATGCATAACATCAACAACAGTCAAAAAAAATCTTGTCATGTCTTTACCTGCCACAAAGCAAAAAGAGGCACATTCCACAGGCATAGCATTTTGACTGATGCATGTAAAGACAAATACACATATATACTCGAATAAACCAGCAGTAAAAATCCATCCAACGTTGTGTCAAGTCTAACACAGAGATTCTCAAACCAGGGAACATTTTAATAGGACGTAGTTCTTGTTCCATAAGGAGCAAGCAAGAAGTGACATTAACAAGGAAAATCTCCCTGAGATGACATCAGGAAAAATCCTTCAGAATATCCCATCCTCTTCTATGTGGCACCGAATAGTGTACTTATAAATCATTACTCTTCGACAACAGTATACTGTAAAGTGCAATAGTACTAAATGTGAAATTATGTTCTGTATAAGCTTATTGTGAAAGAAAGTTCTGGGATGAGCAAAGGACAAAGGTCTTGATGGTTACAGCGGTAGTCCTATGGTACAAGTCTACAATATTCTTCTGAGATTATTTACTAAACAAAGAATGAGACTTTGCACCATAAAGTGCAAGTCTTTACGGTATCCCGTCTATAGAAGAAGCAGGGGTCCAGAAAGTGAGAGGACACACGGGATCATAATACAATTATTCAAACAAGCTCATTATATAAATGTGAACAGTGATTTTCTTGGAGCCATGGAGCTTTTTATTCTTGAACCTTCCATTGACAGAACACATTAGGACCAAGCTGACATTACTGAGGTTTGGATTAAACCCATTTTAATTCAAGTGAACCGTCAAACAGGTTTCTGACTATGTTGTGATTTCCAGCACTGAAACAAAATAAATATCATGGCTGTGCTTCATGGACTCTTAGTGGTCCCCAGATCCCCTTTGAGAACCAGTGGTCTAATGAATCAGAAATGCTGGAATACATCTCACATACACTAGATTAATAGTTCTAGTCGGTTATGCTGTTTGTCACACAGCCACTCCTGCATCATCTGAATCTGATCAGTAATTAAACTTAGCACTTCAGCGTCAGCAAGTTTCACTGTCACTGCAAAACACGGCTATGTTTTTTGTCACGTTGTGCCATATCCCTTTGGCTAATGGAACTTGTTTTATTCTTACATTGTACTTCCTGTTTGCTGTTAGTTTTAAATTACATCCAACTGTCATGTCAGTTATGAGAATGAAAGTCTTTTCTGTTAGAATGCTTTGTTTAGGGCATACAAATGCAAACACGGATATTGCGTTACAGTGCTGCATTCATTTGGGATAATGCAGCTGCTTATCATAGATATCAATTCAAATTAGTTTATGGACTGCGTAATTCCAAGTTCATTCCTGCAGAATGATACTGTTTCAGATGTTTCCAGCTGAAATATACTTGCACTAGCTCATATTTAAAGACATGATTTATCAGTGATGGGTTAGAGTTGAGAAACATCGCCTTAACCTTGTAATTCTTTGATTGATGGGCATTCAGCTTGTATTTTTTCATAGTACCTGAGCCATCCGAGCACTCATAAATGTTTATGTTGGACAGGGTGCACAAGGTCACAGGAAATTGGAGTGTACACACGAGCACACCTCTGAGAAGAAAGTCATACGACAGCCCTGGACTGAACTGTTGAAATATGGTATACAGCATTAATGTGTGGGGGTTCTGTGTAAGAACAGGTTCAACATCTCTCTGATGAATCAGAATTAGAAAATAAAAAAGGTACATTCACAAACATGAATTCCATTTTCCAGGATACGTAGCGAATTCTGTTATGATCTGTATATGGTGAACAACACAAATTCCACTTCCTAAGCTCCTAAGAGAGCTAATGAACTACTGTATCACCTGATTGATCACATGACACAATCTCAAACATAAGGGATAACAGTCAGGTTTTGGTGTTAGCGCCAACAAACAAAAGAGCACGAACTTCTTTTCTCACTCACCATTTCCAGACCAATATCATATTAATAAGAAATCTAATGTAAAATGAGTGGACTCAAAGGATGCAATGAAATGCAATTGCATTCATTGAAAACAAAAAACCGAGATACCACAGCAACCAACTCGAAATGGACAGTTAACAATAAGTTTGGGTATTGTTGAATTTTATTGATTTTGTTTTTATCGAAAAAGAAACTTTAATTAATAGCTCAGTTGGTAGCGTATCAGACTTTTAATCTGAAGGTCCAGAGTTCAAGTCCCTGTTCAGGCATGGCAAACACTTGGTGCATCTATGAAGCAGTCAAAAGGTTTCCAGTTCAATTCCATGGACAGTAAATAAACAGAGCTTTCTCTCTACATCCATGGCTGAAGTAAGGCCACCTAATACCCAACTGTTCACTGCTCCAGCACAAGCTTACATTTATGGCATTTAGCAGATGTCCTTATCCAGAGCGACTTACATAAGTGCTTTGAAGTCTTTATCAGTAAATACATTCTGATCCTTTTTCACTAGGACCCAGGCTAAAAATACCACCAGTCTAAAAACTCTGCTGGCAGGTAATTAATATAAAGCATTGCATTTCTTTAAAATATAAGAATCAATTCTGAAAGTGTACCCTATTAGTACCTCATTTGACTTAATGAGGTACTGATTAGGTGGTCCCCTGAACCAAATATTGTTTAATGAAGAAAAGTATAAAAACCACTGCGGTGGTCATCACTATCCTTTTGCAATATAATCAGTTGGATGGCAAAAACAGTACAACCACCTCTACCATAGGATGACATCAACTGACCTAGACAAATATCCTAGAAGAAAACTTGCTTCTGACAATGTTCCCTAACTCTGAGGATCGGGTTTTCCAGCAGGACAATGCTCCATGCCACACAGCCAGGTCCATCAAAGTGTGGATGGAGGACCAGCTCAATACCCTGTCATGGACAGCCTGAGCTCCAGACCTGAACTCAACTGAAAACCTCTGGAATGTGATCAAGGGGAAGATCAATGGTCACAAGTCATCAAACAAAGCTGAGTTGATTGAATTTTTGCCAGGAGTGTCATAAAGTCACCTGAGGACAAAGTGAAAGATTGGTGGAAAGCATGCCAAGACGCATGAACACTGTGATTAAATGTCAGGGTTATTCCACCAAATATTGATTTCTGAACTCTTCCTAAGTTCAAACATCCGTACTGTGTTGTTTAAAATGAAATATGGTCCTGATTTCTATGCATTATTCAAGGTCTGAAAACACTGCATCTTTTTTGTTATTTTGACCAATTGTCATTTTCTGCAATGAAATGCTCTACATGACAGTATTTTTATGTGAAATTTGGAGGAAATGTTGTCAGTAGTTTATGGAATAAAACAAAAGGGTTTATGTTACTCAAACACATACCTATAAATAGGAAAACCAGAGAAACTTTGAAAGAATTTGTTTTGCAGTGGTCTCTTGATTTTTATATATTATTATATAATAATAATAATTATATGTTATCGGTTATCATAGAACCGAAAAGCAGAACCCTAATAAGCGATCTACAACTTGACGAGTGTGATGACGTTGATGGTGGTATTAGCACGATAATTAAAAGCTTCTGAACCTCTTTTGTTTGAGCAAAATGTACAGATGAGGAGGTGACAGAGCTGGACTGACTGAAAAAGTTCTAAAGCATTGATTTATCACCTTCTTTAGGCACAGATGAATTGAGGATAAAATCCCACTGGCATCAATATCAGTGGGTAGTGGAATGGCATTGTGGGTAATGTAACTGTAAACCAAAGTGAAAGTACATAGTCATGTCAATGAAAGAATTTTGAACAGAATTTTATTACAAAATAAATCTTGGACTCCACTGAACTTGTTCATTCGATAATAAGATTCATATACAATAGTGGATTTTTCCATTAAGCACAAGCAATAGAGATAAATTGTGAATGCATTTGCTTTCACAAAGATCTGTGAGACACCAGGATATAAATCCTGCGTGTGTGTGTGTGTGTGTGTGTGTGTATGTGCGTGTGTGTATGTGTGTGTGTGTATGTGCGTGTGTGTGTGTGCGTGTGTGTGTGTGCGTGTGTGTGTGTGTGCGTGTGTGTGTACGTGAGTGAGTACTGCTATCACTCTTAACCAAAGGCCTTGAACAGTGCTCTAATATCCATGCTGTGAATTGGACTTTTCTCCAGAGCCCTGACAGCTGCTTTAAAAGGAAAGTGGAGGCAGAGGAGCAGCTTAATCACGCAGCCTGGACAAACAGCTGGCCGCGAGTCTGACTCAGACAGAAACACTGCAGCTTTGTGTGTTAAGTCCGTCTTTCAATAACAACTCAGATGAAGGTTCAGACCCCCATCATCAGGACATCAATTTTGTCAGTTTTACCTTTTTTGGCCTGAGAGCATTGTGTTTGTGAGAGTGACGCACATCCAATTTCTCTCTATTTTCCATTTCCATGGATATCTCTTTATCATTCCTGAGTGGAGCCATGACCATCCTCTAGAAACTGATTTGGTTTTCAGTGGGTGTTGAACTCATAATTTCGGCTTCTTTGGCCTGTTAAAGACCTAGCTTATTTTCCATTTATAATAAAGTCGATACTAAATTATTTATTATTATTATAATGACTCTCATATTAAATGCATGTCATGCTATGTTATGAGATTAAAGACTGAACACACGGAGGAGACAGTTTAAGTGGTCAAACAACAGCGATTAAAACACTGATCGATGATTGATTGATTGATAACAACCTAAAAAAGGACTTGTATGGTGAGCACATGAACTCATTTCATGGGTTAAAAATGTGTGAAAGCATCAAAAATGTGTGAAAGCGTTGTTGTGGTGACGGTTTCAACGAGTAGACGTTTATTTTGTATTTTTGTAAGGAGTCTCCAGTGTTAGTGCCAGTGGGAAAGTCTTAAGGACAGAGTGCTGTGCGCTTTGCACCTTTTTTGTCTTACTAACCCCAAGGGAGAAGAAAGAGAAGCTGGTGAAGGAAAGACTGTTTATAGCTGCTATGGTGTAAGTGATAACAAGAACTAACTAATTTACAGACATTCCACAGCACTGAAATAGAGAAAAATAAGGTAAAAAAAAAAAAAAGAAAATGAGGACATTGTTGCTATTTAATAAATAGGAAATGGTTCCGGTTGCCAAATTGTTGTTGTATAAGTATAAAATACTTTTTGTGGCACTGCTGATTTAACAATGCTTCCAATCACAACTAATTTGCATTCCTGATTCACCAGTTCTTAAGAAAGTGAAAAAAAAAAAACAGCAATTTTTCCCAGAAATGAAAAACAAAGGCTCTATGATTTGAATGATAGATAAAGAGAGAGAAAAAGCTTTGCTGTGAAAAGGAACCCGTTCACTTATAAGCCTGAATGAGTGTGTTTGCCTCTGCGTTTGAGTGTGTGCATGGGTGTGTGCTGTGTGCAGCAGATAGTTAGCATTCGTATGAATGTTTGCCCATGTGCCACTGTTGAACGGTGTGGTTTGCTTGTTTTAAATGAAAGATAAGGCGTTATCAGATTCCCGGTGTAGTTTATGCCATTTCTGGAGAACTGTGTCCTTTTGTACATAAATATGTTAAGCATTCACATAGCGTGGCATTTGCAAATAAGTTATTTGCAGCGACGTGATGAAATGAGATAGTAGTTGTTATAGAGGCTGTGTGCAATACACAGATCCATCTTTGGTTGTGTGTGTGCTATATATCATAACTCAATACTAGGGCTATTACCATAAAAGTCTTAGTATACATCTAATAAGATCTTGGATGTGAGGTTTAAAAATAGATCTTAAGGTTTTAAAGTTAAAAGACAAAACAAAAACAAACAAACTAACAAACAAAAAACCCCAAAGCATTTATATATCTCACTCCATTTTATATTTCTCTTATAACTGTCTCCATCTCTATTATTCTGCTGTTATCTGTCATTCTTCTTAAATCATCTTCAGATTTTGATCTGATGGATTCCAAGCTAAAAAAAAAAAAAAGAAAGAAAAAATAACAGAGCAATTGCCCCTATACACTCCTCACTCTACCTCTCTCTCCATCTTAACATTTATATCACAGAACGTTTGTCTTGTACAATGGAAGGCCAAGCTGTTTTCCAATGCAGAGCTCTCATTCCTTTCATGGCTCGCATACCTGCGTCTGTGGCATTTAAGAATCTTCTCAGCCTGCCCTGGTGTTAAAGGGCAACTTCACCAATCTTTTCAGAATTTAAATGTCTCATGCTTCATGAGAGTGCTGTCTGGCTGGGTAATTTTAGAAGTGTTGCGATGATAGGAGACAATGAAATACTAGGCAATGATTGCTCATGGGAAGACTGTGAGGCTGGAAGTGTTCAGCTGAATACATGAACAGTATCCAGTCCTTGCAAGTTGCGTTGGAGAAAATTGGCTGCCAAATGAAGAAATAGAAAGATTTGGTGGAATGCGCTGTAGACCAGTGGTCATCAAACCTGTTCCTGAAGATTTACCTCTGTGAAGACTTTCATTGTAATCATGATCACCTGACCATCCAGTCATTTCCATAAGTCCTAAGGCAATGATTAGGTGGTCATGTGACCATGATTACGTTTGGAGCTAAAGTCTTCAGGGAAGTAGATCTCCAGGAACAGGGTTGGTGACCACTTCTGTAGACTGTAGATGATAATAACGCCACATTCTTTTAATCTATTGACTATGAGTTTGTCATGACTGCCCTCAATGAGTCCCTTAGACATGCCTTGGGCAACAACAAGTGGCTCAATTGTTTTCCACTGAAGATACATTTAAGTCTCAATCACTCAATCATTCATCTTCTGTTACTGCGTTGTCCCTTTTCAGGATTGCGGTGAATCTGGAGTCTATCCCAAAAACAAGACTGGAATACAACCTGGAACGGACCAGTCTCGGGTGAACCAATAGCCCTGGAGCTGTGATAGATTATGCTTTCGACTTTATAATCTGAGTAATACTGAATTCTTCTTCTTCAGAAGTGCAGTATATGATGGCAATATGGAGGATTGAAAACTATTTTCTCTGCTTTCAGTGCTGTAGCAGTGGTAAGAAGAAATGCAAATAACATGCATACAGTGGAAAGTTAATTCACTGAAGGGGAAAGGACACAAGACATGAAAGGTACACACTGGCTCCTTGCTTTCTCTTCATGCCAGATTTATCTAGACGAATTTTGACATGTTTATTCATTAACAGTGTATTTTGAGCCAATACCTTTTTGCCTGCTAGGATGTTCTAGTTAGTAATGTTGGCACGTCTGTATATTTTGTCTATGCATACAACACACTAATGTTTCTGTGGAGAGGGTGTTTTGTGTTGCCATCTTTTGACAAACACTGCCCCTGAATATGCAAAGCACAACGTAACACCGGCTTACACGTCTGCTGTGTAGATTAGTTCCATTAAAACGTCTGTTTTGTGCCCTTGTACGGCTGTAGTGTAGCCGTGCTCTGTTTTGTGGGCATGTGAAACAAGGAAACGGTGTAACATTAAATGGGTTGTTGAAGTACTGGCTCTATGTTGAATGCTGCATATTATTCTTCATGCAAGTGGAAAGAAATAGCACTCCCCTCCAGTTGACACCTCAGCCAGCTGTATATATCACCTATTTCAAGCACAAGCCCAGTATTAACTCCATGGGAGTTAAAAAGCATCTGTTTTCAGATATGCTGCTTTGTGTGTTTTCTAAATTGCATGTGTAAAAGCTGTTATTTTATACAGTGTATTTTTTAATCCAATCAAGCACATGGTGTTTAGTCTTTCTGATTTCGACTCTGGTCTTTCTGTTACTAGTTTGTAGCGAGCCAATATCAGATTTTTAGAGACTTTATTGCCATGTGCACATGGTGCCTTGTACGATGAGACTCTTAGTTTGCATGCTGTCATGGGTGCTGCAGTGAAATGCTGTGTTCATTCTGCATTCGTGATGCTTAAGTGGTAATTTGCAAGTTGTAATGACATCATCTCCCACCTTGGGACGTTCAACATGCGAACTGGCGAGAAAAGCATGGACGCCTATATGAAAGTGTGTCTCTGAAGTTAGTTTAACCGCACTGTGACTTACAGTTACAGACCTGAGTGCCTACTGGTTCTTTCCTACTATAGTGAATTTCAAATATTCATGCCCTCACTCCGTAAACCGGGAAGGGACTAGTAATTGAGAAGCCATCCACAAGTTTAACAAGTTAAAAAATCAATTAAGAGGGTATTTTGTTTGGCTTTACTGATTGCATGTGGGGAACTGCAGCATTAATATACAAGGAACTTTGTGCATATGATAATAAAGTGCTTGAGTCTTGATTTGACTTGCTTGTTAGAGTACTTAGGTACATGGATCATTAACTCATAGTACCTTTACATTTACTTGAATTTAAACATTATTTTTTTAGCTTTGTTACATTTATTTTTTATTTGTAACGTGTGATGAAGTGGCAGGACACAAGTGTGCAAACTCATTACACAGGCAAGCAGAAACAAATAAGGCATACCCATTGGATGGATGGATGGATGGATGGATGGATGGATGGATGGATGGATGGATGGATGGATGGATGGATGGATGGATGG
>JAQQZR010000017.1:9858440-9871070 GCA_030068235.1 Notoglanidium macrostoma
AGAGAGAGAGAGAGAGAGAGAGAGAGAGTTGGGTTACCAGGATGAGACAGATCTTTCCTGCTCTTGAGCTTAGCATGCAAATCAAAAGCAAATACTTGTCCTCAACACACCAGGAAACACAATGACAGTTTATTTTGATGAATGACAAAGCAGAAGCAGGTAGGAGATGGAATGAGTAAGTTTGTGCAGAAGAAAAACAAAACTCATTATTTTCTGAATAAATGAAGCCAAACTCCATTATATTTTGACACTCTGTTATCTCTTATTCGAGCACCACAGAGGACTTCTAATAAGAAAACTATTTGGATATGTGTATGAACAGAGATAAAAGTAAACCGGTGTGAGGGTAATGATAGCCGGCTAAACCTGAAGCGCTGGGGTCGTAGACCTGAGACACGATGCGTGGGTTTGAGTATGGATTGAGTGTGTGTGCGCAGGTTAATAATGAAGGTCGTCGTTACTCATTTTCTGCAGTACAATTTGACAGTCCTCTCAATGGCCACCTCATTAAAAGTGAAAGTAGGAAGAAGAAATACACGGAACATTTACATTTTTCTAACCGAGGGCTTTGTGTGTGTGTGTGTGTGTGTGTAGGTGGATAGGTGGATAGCTGGGTATGGAAAAGAGTTGGGTATGAAAGCTATATAGAAGATTATTTTCAACCTCAGTTTTTCCTAGTATTTATATTTTACACATATAAAGACACAAAATGTACTGTCCACTGGAGAGCACAGATTTTATTAGCTGGAAATGGCATGACATTTCAATGTTGTATGAAAGTTACAATGTAGAAACAACAAAATTGACCACTAATAAAATGTAATTCTACAATAAGTTGTACTGTTATTTATGACTAATGTACTGTTGCAATCAGGGAGCAGAGACATCAGCTGTTGCAGGTTAAGGTTCTTTATTTTCTCACAGGCAGACAAATCCAAGACGTCAAGCAGAATCAGGGTATAATAAACAGGCAGGAGTCGGGTGATGTGCAAACAGAGCAATGAGAGCAAAATTCCTAAACCAGGAACCAGATAATGGGATCTTAACCATGAAGCAAACACACTGAAATAAAATGTAAAAGACAAGATCGCAGACCATAAAAGAAAAATTCACATTCAAGTGCTTTTTTGGGGCTTTTTTCTGCTTAGAGCTTTGAAAAGGTACCAAGAAATAAACACTGTACTAGCTTATAACCCAGCGACTGTAACTAAATGTGTTTAATATGATTTATCTGTTAGACATCTAGCTAACGTTTGCTGGCTATTATGGTTTAGTGTTGATGTCACACGTTACCATAAA
Source organism: Notoglanidium macrostoma (assembly GCA_030068235.1). Lineage (NCBI taxonomy): Eukaryota > Metazoa > Chordata > Actinopteri > Siluriformes > Auchenoglanididae > Notoglanidium > Notoglanidium macrostoma. Next base: position 9,859,740 of record JAQQZR010000017.1, read on the forward strand.
TGCTATCCTTGGTTTTGTGTAAGTATTGCGAAAGTGTAGTAAAGTTATTTTTAATAGAATTAGATACAAATTCTTCGAAAACAATGCCAAGCACCGCCTTCTCAACTGCCGTAGTTGTGACACTTGTGTAACAATAGGTTGTTCGATGCACCGTCATTTCTGTTTAATTAAACATTTTGCTACTTTCTGTCAGGGCTGAAATTAGTGTGTAATTAGAAGCATGGTGAACTTGATCGGGGGAGTGTGTGTTGTGTGTTGTAGTCCATGGCAGCCAGGTCTGCCAGTAACGATGCAGTCTGGGAGTTGTGGTTGTGTTTCAGGAATTGGAGATCAACACTGATTCTCACACTCCACACTAAAGCCACTCCCTAGCATGCAATACAAAAAGTCTACCACTGTGTCTCAAGTCACGTACTTGTGTACTTACACTTGCTATTTTGAGTGCATAAGTGTGTTCAGACTGAAAAGTATAGCAACATGTAGTGCACTATGAGTACCCGGATGGTGTACTCAAAATGTTGAGTATGCAACGCTGCACACTTCTCACCCTCAGTGGTCGCCATCTCGGCTATGTAACAGAAGGGGAAGGACCACAAACCTATCTTCAGCCAGTTGGAAGGGGGCATGTCGTTGATGCCGATGGTGATGTAATTTCGATGTACACAAGCAAGAGAAATAAATTTTTAATGAGATGAGCAAGAAACTCAGGAGATATTTTTGATGGATTACGCGACAATCACGGTAAAATGTTACGATCGTCATCATCGTGACAAGTGCACACTATTCTGTCGAAATTTGTGCACTACACAAGGAAGTACATAGTGTACTAAATGGAAGTGTACTAATGGAAGGATATGAATTGAGACACAGCATATGTTTTGTGCGTGTGTGTGTGTGTGTGTGTGTGTGTGTGTGTGTGTGTGTAAGAGTGGGTGGATGACTGTCTTGTATAATTAAGTATTAATGAAAGGATTTATTCCTTTAACAGCTGAGCTGTGTATCCAACCTTACCCCAATGACCTCTTTTTCTATGCATGTGCAATGCCTAAGCCAGCCACCCACCCACACACACACACACACACACATACATACACATGCACACACACACATACGCACACACACACACTCTAAGGGTCAGGTAACAGCTGGTCACACTGCAGTGGGTGCCATTTGGGGAGAAATGGAGGTTACTGAAATGTGAACGTCTAGAGTAAATGTGGTTAACGTTGCTGGGATATTGCATCATAAACTCATCTGCGATTCATTTCCCCAAAGCACTCTTTCAGCCAAATCAGCAAAAAGCTGTCAGGATAAGCTAATATCGCCTTATATACTGCAGCGGAGGTCAGAGTATCGCAACACTGCTCACAAAAGGCTGGAATTAAATCTACAATTATATTGCTTTTTACTAGCATGCTAAAGACCCCTTTCCATACCAATATAGAAAAAGGTCCTAAAACGTCTGACTGAGGCGAACAAGGATCAGAGGCCAAAGCAACTGTGAAGCAAAATCTGTAAAAGTAATTCCTTCAAAAACAGTCAAAGTAAAAGCAGGTGCTTCTGAGTCCCTGCACCTATTGTAAGGGAACTATAATTCTGTAGTGTGTGTGTGTGTGTGTGTGTGCGCGCGCGTGTGCGTGTGTGTGTGTGTGTGTGTGTGTGTGTGTGAAAAAGCTGTAATGAAAAGTAAACAAGAGAAAGAAAATACACTACTGTTAATTCCAAAAGTATTGGCACCCTTGGTAAAAAAAAATATATTGGTACTAATTAGCTCAGTCTAATTACACAGAAATATTGGAGAAATCGAACCTAAATTGAAGTAAATTTATTCTAAGGAATTTATCAAAAGTACTTGAAATACATCAAAAAATTTTATTAACCATGATCGTGTGTCACAATTATTGGCACCCCTGCATTTGTCTCTCCCTTTGCAAACATAACTGCATTTAGTCTGCCGTAATGCTTCCTGTTGTTGGAGAATACCCAGCTTACAAATTTTGGTTTCCTTTTTATTTTTGGTTACAGGAATGTTCCCTGAGAGTTTGTTTGGTTGTCGTATGGTTTGCCTGGAACGTTTTTTTTTTCCAACTTAAAAATGTAACGTTATGGAACATTCTCCCAACGTTCTCCTAACGTTTGTAACGTCGGAACCTTTTGAAAACCTTTGGAGAATGTTCCCATTTGGTTGCATTAATGTTCCCCAACACTGACCTGGAGAGAACATTCTCTAAACGTTGGCAGAAGGTTTTTGTAAAGCTAACAATAGGAGAACATTCTGTGTTTGCTGGGTACAGAGTGAGGAATGAACAGAATCTATCCAGATCCTACACAGTTCTAGGTCCATTTTTTTTTTTATTCTTAAAATAAATGCACTTCAGTTAAAGCTTAGATTTCTCCCATGTCTCAGTAAGACATCACGCTAAGGATCCTCCAAAGCATTTTTTTTTCAGAAAATGTTTAACCTCTATTAACCAATGGGTGCCAATAATTGGACTCTATATACTACATTATGAGGAGGTATACAAGGACGTCTTGCACTAAAAGTCAAATTGGAGAGAATTCTTTACTTGACTTAAATGTCAAAAATCAAATTCATAGCTATTTGAGTGAACGTATCCTTGGGAAATCAATACAAATAGTGTATATGGTACACTATCACGACATACATTTTAAGCAAAACCAATAACAAAAACTCTCAGGATGATTACAGTTATAGGAATAATAATTCTTCATAGTTATGTAGTTTCTTTTCCAAACTCTGTTTTTGTGAAGACTTTACAATAAAATAAAGTATACCAGTGCTCACTGCTATCCCCACTAGTGGGTTAAGTAAACTGATTGAAATAACATAGTTGCTGTACTGACCCTGGGTTAAAAGCCTTATTTTCCATTAGCCACGATGACATTTGCTTTAATGAGGCCAGTTAAACTGTGTACTTAGCCTTGGCCTCGGCTCACGCTACATGATAGTAACTTATGTGTGTATTTATATATGCATGTTTACACAGAACAAGATTTTTTCCATTACCTTACGTTACATTACAACTGTACACAGGTAGATAATATTACAATGTCACATGCAGTAGGATAAGAGGAGAGGTGCTTAATTGAGAAAAAGTGGGAAAGAAAGAGAAAGGAGGACATGCATAGTTCAAAATTTCATAATGGGCGTTAACTGCAGCACAATATAACTACTATTACATCCAAATGGCCAAATGTATCAGCTCCATGGAGCCTATAAATCTGTCCTGGCAGTTATATTAGCTATAATCTGAATGTTAAGAGAGTGAGAGATGTAAGAACAAGTAAGAGAGCACATTTAAAGCACCGGTTTGTCGTTATTACGCTGGCTATAATTTGGCGAAACATTCATGTATCGGCTTCCACCCTGAAACGCATTCAATATGTCTATCTTGTAATACTTGTGATGTTTTTAGTGATTCTGCTGCTAATTTGTTGGTTGGTGTTGTATTTTATTCCCTCACAGGAGGACACTGATATTAGCATAAAAGTTGAAGCTTTGGAAGTTTAAGCAGAGTGTACAGGTGAGGAGGTGAGAGAGCCGGACAGACTAAAGGACTAAAGCTCTGCTGCATCAGTTCTTTCTAGGTAGAGATGAAGAGAGAATTAACATCCCACTGGCACCACAGTTAATCGGCATTGTGGGAAATGTAGTGAATCGTTAACCAAACGTCAAACATGTCAGTGAAAGAAGATTGAACTTAAAAAAAAAAAAATGTCAACTCAATCTTATTATAGAATAAATCTTTGATGCTGTTAACAATCACTGGGTAATTATCAAGACTGTGGATTTTACCTTTAATGAGCCAGAGGTTAATGAAATGTAGCAAAGAATTGAGGTTTTCCTATATATAAAGGTGTTTATAAACTCTCATTGGTTTACTTTCTTAAAACCAATCTAGGGTTACTTTGTACTCCCTTGGCATATTATTCTTAAATTTCTGCTGGCCTCAGGTCAGCTTTGTCATCCGTGCCTCTGACGTTGATGGTTCTCAGAGCCCAATCACTTTGATGAGATAATATCGGCCATTACAGGCTCAGGATTGAAGCGCCACACAACCAAGAGGTCTGGTTGATTGTGATTGGGCCAGTTTTAACCCTGATTTCTAATGCAAATTTTAAATGTACGTTGCTGATTAAAGCCATGTCACTTTTGGGTGAAAATACCCACGGACATTATCATAACTGACCCTGATGAGCCTAAACACATAGTATACAGTATCTGCATAGATTAGGACTGACCGTGAAACATGCCTTGCCCAATCTAATGTACTTATGGAAAAATAACATCAGTGGGAAAATTGAAAGAATTACAACTTTGAAATAACTTATCAGTTTGATTATCAGGATTGTACACATCAGTCTCTGACTAAAAGTCCCTTGCGGTCTTGAAACCCCAACCTCATCATCGTCTCTTCACTTGAACGATCCCTGTTCATATTAACATTAGTTGTACAATAATTCGTTCAGTCAGTTGTGTTGTGCTGGCTAAATATTTTCTTATCATTGGGACATTTAACCTTTTTAAATGTACACCATGTGCAAACGTTCTTCTCGGTTTTGATGACAGCGCAGGAGCATCTCGGCCGTTGTGGCACTCGGTATCTGATTGTAAGAGGAATCCATTACGCTTATGTCAATTTTATTGACTTGATCAAATTTTGACAAAAGTGCATTTAGCTAGCCAGGTTTTAGGCTATGTGTTTGTTAAACCGCCTCTTAAGCCGATGTGACCTTTGAAATGCTTCCATTTCCACATTGTTTTAGTAAAATATGTTTAGGTTGCCTTAAAGATGACGTGTTATCAACAGAAAAACCTAGTTGTGGTTGAAATGTGATTTTTTTTGGCTGTTTGCCAGAATTTAGCCATAGCAACATGTGAAGGATTTTCCCAGATTGCCACACATATTGCACAATTCCCACGCTTTCAAACGACGAACCGACTGGTCACGTCGTCTTGCGGAAATATCTGTTTAATTTGATGGGTTCTGACCAAACTAACTCCACCTGCCTATTTCGGTCTCTCTTCCCACACACACCTACATTCCCAGAGGTGAATTTAAACAGGCTATTGTGTTTGTGTTTTCTTTTCTCACTGATCATGTTCTCACATGTTCATCAAAAGTATCTCATAATCCCCAGCTGTTGGACTGGAATGCAGATGCAGACAAAAGGCGAGCATGCCAAACCTCAGTGTCTTTTTAATGAGGAGTCATTTGTACAGTAAAAGGTCGCATGCCAAACATAGCAGTCTGATGATATAGAGTCACACAAAGGGTTGGTCTTCTGAAATGGAGTCTCATGGTATTAATCTCATAAAGAGTGATGGCATGCTACCAAAAAAGGACAAAAAAAGCAAAACAAAAGAAGATGACTTATGACTGTACAAATGCATTGGACTCTCTTCTGTTTCTGTCTCTTTCATTCTTTTGTTATGGTTCTTTTATGTAACATTTGCATTACCATGACGAGTATGAGGAACCTTGCTTGATTGTGAGTCCAGGTATACATGTGTGTGTGTGTGTGTGTGTGTGTGTGTGTGTGAGAGAGAGATACACACTGAGAGTGTGAGTCACTCGCCATCCCACTTTCAGCTAACACAAACGACCTGCTAATAGTGTAGGCACAAAAGCCAGGATGACGTAGCCGATATGACAGGAATTTTCTCATGAAATTGTTTCCACACAATGAAAAGTAACCAATTATCGCTCCACTATCAGCATGCCCGAGAGTTTCGCTGATTATCTCCATTATGTTTATCTTTCTTCCCTCCGCATTCTTGTTAAGTTATCTGCAACAACAGCAGAGGCCAAATTTGTTTAGCGCTGCCCTGGGCTTAGCATGTTGATTTATCCGGAGTGCTTACACATGTAGCTAGGAAAGCTGTTAGCCTACAGAGTAAAGGTACAAAGACCGGTCTTTGTGTTGCAACATTAGCACACTATCTTCAACTTATTAAAGAATTCACTTATCTTTTCTCCGGAGGTCACTTGACTTCCTGCACCTGGCAGATGTAATTTAGTAACGTCCCAGTACATTCTTAAACATACAGTCAGTGAAAGTTAAGAGTTAGCTTCTCATCATCGCAGTTGGGCTTTTCTTTAACACGTGTTTGGAAAAAAAAATAAAATTTCTTCCGACCATCTGGCTTGTGGGATTAACATTAAAGAGCTAGACCTAAAAAGAAGCAGGACTCAACACTACTTAAATGACAAATCCAGCCACGGTGCTTGAATATTAATCTTTATAATTTACATGTGATCTTCTGCAGCATCCAAGATTAGTTTGGTAATGAAATCTGGAGTTCATTTGGATGTGCGATAGTCGTTTTTTTTTATTATTATTATTATTCCTAATTTGTACAAATAAATATGGCAGATATGCAGAACATGAAAAAAACAAACACTGCATTAAGCCATGGCCTTATCAAAAGTCGCTGAGGAAATCCATTTGGAAAACGGACTTAAGTCAGTTATTTTAGAGACACCATACAGGCCACTGTGGACCTGTACACTCTACTCAAACGGATAAGCTTCCAAAGCTTCAGCATTCATGCTAATACTGCCTTCAAATCCACTGTGCTTGTGGTCTTACAGACTGCTCGTAGTCTTTACAGCTGTGACGTATACCGTATCGCCACGTGGCATTCCGGATCTTTGAGTTTAATGTTTGTAAATTTTACTTTGTAAAATTATTTCGAAGTAAAAAAGGTGTAACCGAGTTCATAAATACACCCCCCCAATACCCCAAAAGTAGTAGACAGCTTTAGGAAAAAGCACTAATCCTCATCACCCTATATTGAAGCATGATGGTGGTAGCATCATATTATGGGAATGCCTTTCCTTAGCAGTGCTGACTCATACCTTTAGGTTTTCTGTGTGTGTGTGTGTGTGTGTGTGTGTGTGTGTGTGTTGTGAACATAAGCATTACCCTGAGTTGCAGGTGCTTGTCGTCTTGCAGACTGCTCATAGCCTCTACAGCTGTGTCATATAGCCGCATTGCATTCTGGAACTTTTTGCACATTCGATTTGGATCAGCGCTGCACTGTCTTGTCTTGTGATGTCTGAACTGTCTGCAGTGTTTGCACGTTTTGCACACTTGCACTTTATGTTGTCTTTGCAATGTTTGCACATGTTTGCACACTTGCACTTTATGTTGTCTTCTGGTGTACACGTGCACTTTTATACTTCTGTGTTGTCCTATATGTAGCACCTCGGTCCTGGAGGAATGTTGTCTCGTTACACTATGTACTGTGTCATCTGTATATGGATGAAATGACAATAAAAGCCACTTGAGAACTTGACTCGGATCTAATGTCTGCTGTCTCCACTACTTCAACAGTGGGGTTCTCATTAATATAACATTGAATGGTGCTGCAAGATGAATGAGAACCCATCCAACAAATTAGCATCAGAATCACTAAGCACGTGAAGAAATATTTCTGTGATTCAGGATGTTTTTTCTTTGAACACATAACGAGTTAGGGCTCACGGTAGACCAAAAGTAAAACTTTACATTTTGAACGCTACTAAACCCTCTCACTTGTATACTACTGTTTTACACAAACATCTACAGTGCAACATCGATTAGAATCTCCTTGGTCTTTTTATAGTAAGTCGTTGCCTCAAAGCTTTACTTGATAGTAAATGCTTCACTTGCGTCTCACGATTCTGCAGAAGAAAAAAAGATACGGGCGGTTGGTTCCAGTTAACTAGTATGATATGTTTGAGGAATTCAGTAACAACCGTGCTGCACCCATGCATGTGAATCATGTGGATTATGCTATTGTATTGGATGTCACTTCAGTGACTCTGACATCATGACATTAACAGGCGTTGTAGCATAAAGATGTTGATGGCTCTCAGAGCAAGCTTTATTGCAATTTTTACTGCAATCTCTACCATCATCCCTGCAGCAAAGATGTAATCAAAGATCGGTGCTTGTTCTAACTAATGCATTTTTGGTATATTGCATTTCTTTCATTTCTGTTCTGTTAGTGGATAGTGATTTCAGGTGGGGATCTTTTTCATCGTTCAAAAAATATGAAGGGGTTGTTTTTAACTTGGTATTTGCTGTGCTTTGGGACAAGGTGGAAAAGCACGTCTAGTCAATGACGGTAATACCATGGAAGTCAGTCTGTTTTTTTTTTTTTTTTAATAATGTATATTTTTTATAATAGTGGAAACCAGATTATGTTTTCCGGTTGTTCTCATTTATTGTAGTAGTAGGAGTCTGTTGATTTCTTAACAGTGAAAATGCAGCATGGATAAACTCACTGGCTGTTTGTGAAAACTTTTAGATAAGAGGCACCTTACACTATACACAGCAGATAAGGGCTTTATGTATTACACTGCCAAGGACCATTCAGTATTGAGCCCATAAATCAATTCGGCACACACACACACACACACACACACGCTGCTACAGCATCCTTGACATTAAATGGCTTCCCCTCCCTTTCCCGGTAGTTTCTTCATTACAAAAGTTGCGGTGGTATGATTTATGTAGCCAACACACCATAATTTCAGGCAAACAACCGCACGCTCATAAAAAAAAAAAAAGCACGCAAAATGTATGATGTCCCTTTTAACTTCTCCTTCCTTACCCCCTCCCCTCTCTTCCCTCTCCTCATAGGTCTCTGAAGGCCTACGAGTACTGAAAGTCACTGAAAGTGCTTAGTTTGCAAACAAAAATAATGAAGGGTTTGAAAGGTCATGAAAGTAGCAATGGGACATGAAAAGTCCTGTTTTGGTTACAGGCTTCATGGATTGAAAATCGAGCGAACATTTTTTTTTCTTTATTGCCTTGCTGCACCGAACTGAACCTTGAACACGGACAGGCCACAGCAGAAGAAGACCACATCGGCTTCTACTCCTGTCAGCCAAGAACTGAGGCTAGAGTGGACACTGGCCCAACGAAAGGCGAAGTGATGTGTGCAGCTGGAGATTGGAAAAACACCAAGGTGACATTAGGTCTAGTTTCAGTGAACATGTGATCACTGTAGCCTTAGATTCATGTTCTTGGCTTGGAGTGGAACCCAATGTGCTCTTCAGCTGTTGTAGCCCATCTTCCTTGAGGTTTGATGTGTTCTGAGATGCTTTTACGGCTGTAAAAAGTGGTTATTTGAATTACCATACCGTACCATGTTGGTCAGCTTGAACCAGTCTGGCTATTCTTCTCAGACCTCTCTTATCAACAAGGCATTTCTGCCCAGAGAACTGCCACATACTGGATGTTTTGTTTGGTTTTCTGTTTATTTTATGTTTTTGTATAATACTGTAGCTATAGATAGTTTTATGTGAAAACCTCAGGAGTTTTGCAGGTTCTGAAATACTCAAACCAACCCATCTGGCACCAATAATTATGATAGGGTCAAAGACACTGAAATCTAGGGCTGGGTGATATATTGATAAATCATCGTTATGGCGATATGACCATTCATATCAGCAGCCAACTGAATACCGTGAGTATCGTGATTTACCAGAAATATCAGAAATAAACAGGTAGCTGCAGTTTTTACATCATGAATACGTCAATGTGTGTAATGTAGTATGATACCCCTGCCTCCAGTCTGCATGGGCTGCACTATTTTCATAGCATAATATATATGAACATCATTATCGTGAAAATATCGTGATATAATTTTTAGGTCATATCATCCAGCCCTACTGAGATCACTTTTCCCCCCCATTCTGATGTTTGATGTGACCTTTATCTGCATAGTTGTATGCATGGTGGTGCTGCCACATGATTGGCTAATTGACAGGATAATTGCATGAATGAGTAGGTGTTTAGCTGTTGCTAATAAAAATATAGTGAATACTCAGCAGTTATACTCTATACGGATAAACATCTAAAAAGAAGTCATATAAAAAGTTCAACCTTTATATAAAAAACCTCAACTTTTGCGCTTGGCTAAACCATGAGGTGTATCTTTTAATGCACGTTGGTTATCTTCTTATGCAAATTTGCAAATCACAAGGCCATGTTGCAAATGTCCTGTGATCCCGTAGATAGTATAGAAACCATACAGAACACCTAAGAACCCTTTCATACTGATGACTCTGAAGCAGAAAGTCCTGATACTCTGTTAAACAATAGACATAATGCAAATAAGCAGAATTCCACATGTCCATATGATCTAATGCACACCATAGACAGAAGCAATGTGAAACACTGATTTCGTCTCTTGTTTTTAAGTGAGTAAGCTGTGGTGATTCTGCTCTGTGATTGGTGCAAAAGACAGAGATGTCAGTTTATTAACTAAATTTGGCACACAGTATCTTATATAAGTATTCACGTTTCCACTTTCTGTATTTTATGACCTAGAACCCGAGTGACATAATGGCCAATAATTTCGAAGGGAGTGGCTGGGGGAAAATCGATAAACTTTACTGCGAAATTAGTTAAAAGTAAAAAAAGTTGTATAGAAATATCTCCCAGTTGCTGTGAAACCCCAAGGCATTGGGGGAAAAGCGCTTATCCTCATCACCCTGAGAATATCATGCTGGAGTGAAGCACGGTGGGGGTAGCATCATACAATTGGAATGCTTTTCATTAGCAGGGCTGACTCATACCTTTAGGTTTTTTCTGTGTGTATGTGTGTGTGTTGTGAACATAAGCATTGCCCTCAATTGGAGTCAGTGATGTGGTTTGAGAGATTTACCTCACTGCTTCAGTTAGGATTAACTCAAGTGTCTCCACCCTGGAGAAAGCCGCAAAAGGTTAGCCTCTCTGCTGCTGCATTCAAGCCTGATTTATGTTTACATTTACACAGCCTTTGTATAGTCACGTGTGGCCTTCGCTATAAAAGAGAATCTATTAACTGGTTCATTTATTCATTTTCAATAAATGGGTCAGTGTGGTGGATAGCTTTGTTCCTTTTTAAATCCAGAAGTTTGTAAAGAGTTAGGAACACGGGTGTTCATCGAGCAATTTGTGTAGATCCAACTCCGTCAAAATCCCTCGCGAACAAGGATAAGCATAATAAGCAAAGCGCATGATTGAATGGTGACAACCTTAAACTTGTTGTTAAGTTGCTTGGAGCTGTTTTTCACTTTCGCAAGTGTTGAATATTCAAACGTTGCACTGAAACAAATTTGTGGAGTTTTTGTATTTTGATCTCTGTACTAGCATAACTAAGTGCATTTTTAACATAGTCGGCCTCCTAAAATATGTCCCATGAATAATTTCATGGCGGCACGGTGGTGCGGTGGTTAGCGCTGTCGCCTCGCAGCAAGAAAGTCCTGGGTTCGATCCCCGGGTCACCCAGGGTGCCTTTCTGTGTGGAGTTTGCATGTTCTCCCCGTG
>JAQQZR010000017.1:9872775-9896809 GCA_030068235.1 Notoglanidium macrostoma
TCACCCCAAGATGCTGGGATTGGCTCCAGCTTCCCCGCGACCCAGACGGATAAAGCGCTATAGATAATGGATGGATGAATGGAATAATTTCATTAAAAAGTGGAATTCTTTATATTCTTCCTCAGATGAGACCACAGCGAGCACTGCAGGCTCTCGGCTGAAGTGTGCGGCCGTTATGTTCGAACAGACAACAAAAAGCTTTTAACAGACAGCCTACAAATAGCTTAGAACTTCTTTCTCTTCTGAAAAACCATGAACATTCCAGGCTTTCCGAAGTTCATTCCGGGCATCTCTGAGAAGCGCTTCTGACACAACATAAATCGGGTTTCACTCTCTTTTTCTCTCATCTGCTCTGTCTTTTGTCTCCCTCCCTTGCTGTTTCTCTTTCTTATCCCTCTCTCTCCGTTTCTCTCCTTCTCCCTGTTAGCTTCTCTCAAATAGATACAGAAAGAAAAAAATATTTGCTCTCTAGATAAGCATATGCAGCTTCAGGCTACTAAGCTAGGTTTCTGTTTATTTGTGTCTGGCTAATCTTAGGTGTTTATCACATTTCCTTTCTCGCTCCTATTTCTCCATGCAGTGACGTCTTGTAAGGAATTACGGAGTGAGAATCCTTTATGAATATTTTAGGTTTAATTTCGAAGAAAGCTTCTTTGGAGAATCTTCAGCACAGTTGCATAATTACGTGACCTATTGCTTCCTCGTTGTGTGTTTTATTTGTATGTGTGTGTGTGGTAGCTTGGGAGTGTGTCAACATAGCAGAAGTTCTAATACACTACATATTCTTTTCATCAAATCCCTTGCACATCCCATGCTTTACTGAAGCCCTGTGAATTTGTCGTCACAGTTAACGCTGGCTAAGTTTGCGTCAGTGATCTATGGAGGTAATAAGACAAAACCAATTAGAGCAAGCGCAAAGATCTCTCTCTCTCTCTCTTTGTCTCAAACACTGATATGTATAATGTATGTTCTAGGCACACACCTATCATTTTAATTGCATGACTTTTTCTTCTGGGGCTTTGCAGCACACACACACACTACACTATAATCCACATTCAGCCCACAGTGCATTTCTTTGATTCCTCTGCCTCCATTCCTCTCTTCTCCATTTTCCCTCTGCCTTTTATTTCATTTTCACCTCCCTTTTCGTCCCTAGTCTTCATTTACAACATAATGAAGTCAGTCATTTCTCGTTTGTGAGCACATCCTTCTCATTCATACCTGCAGCATAAATTACCCACGAGCCCCATCAGCATGGTAACAGCTTTAATCTTGAGTACAAGGTGCCAGGATTGCTATTCATTCATTTCAGTGATATCAAACCACTTATTCACAAATGCAGAGTTGCCATGGAATCCATGTAGGCCTCCTGTCAAAGGATAAAAAAGCAAAGAGATGTGATGAACATGTGAGAAGCATCTCAAGAGCCAGGGGTGTAAGAATATGAAAAGATTCCTGATCGGATTACTGTATAACCCTGTACAAATTCAATCATTTTCATCAGGTCACAGTGTCATGTTAGAACTTAAACTACAGTATAAACCGCAGTTTTGCCATTCGGTCTCTGTTAGGTTGCTGGTCACGTGCATGACGTTGCGTCACTTAGTGAAATAATAATTGATATAAAAATAAATAACCATTAGCTATCTTTAGCTAGCCAACTATGTTAGCTACTGGAAGTGATCTTGGTCCTTCCTGGCATTAGCAAAGTAAACAGGCTCACTTAGTAAAATAGATCCAGTAGAGTTAGAGTTAAACTCAGTACTTTTCAGAGTACTTACACAATTATATCAGTACCACAGAGTACCAATTCACTTTAAATCACACATTTCACTACCTGAGAGTGCACCTGGGTGAGAGAGTGACGTATATGTTAGAGAAAGAGAGAGCGAGACCATGTGACGTCACCCCTGCAACGTGTTGAAGCCCATCATCCAGTCAGGACAGAGTGCTCCCGATATGCCCTGATGTCAGAATGTGGCAGGCTGGAGGTTGTACGAACGCTTTTCTGAGAGCAGAGGGAGGTAGAGAGGGGTTTTATTTTGTGTGGTGTGTGAATAAATACCGAAATGTTGAAATTGAGACTTTCACCAATTGAAATGATCATTTTTATCATCACATGGTGCAAAAGAAATCGTGATTCATTAGACCAGGCCACCTTCTTCCATTGCTCCAGTGGTCGTATGAAGCGAACTGTGATGCTCTGCGTGCTAACCCCACATGAGCTTTCGGGTGCCCATGACCCTGTCGCCGGGTCAACGATTGTCCTTCCTCCTGCTTTATCTTGAACAGATTTATCTTCTTTATCTTTAATTTGGTCCTCATCAAAGTTGCTTAGATCCTTACGCTTGCCCATTTTGCATACCTCCAACACATCCAACAACTTTGAGAATCGCCTGTTCACTTGCTGCATAATATATCCCACTCCTTGATGAATGCCATTGCAATGAGATAACGAATGGTATGTGAACACATTTCATACAGCATAACTTACACCAACGCCTATAATATTATATATACTGTATGTAGTGTAGTATGAGTACATCAAGCCTACAACATGAAAACTTTTTGTCTACTGTACTTTCTTTCTTTCACCCTTGTTTCTACACTTTTATTTCCTTTTTGCCATCCACACCTAGTGTTCAGGGCAGACCAGAATAGTGTTGGCACCGTGTCAAAAATGTGTCATGCCTTTTTTTCGGGTTGATCGTTTGCTCTTTGATGCGATCAGGGAAGACATATTAAAAGGTTTAACACCCACAACGTACACATTCACACACTCCCGTTCCACACCTGAGGGCACACTGTTCATCTGCCAAGAATTTAGTAGAATTTGAAGTGTTCTTATGTTGCAAAGACCCATTGAAGTGTTACATAAGTGCAAGTTTATAATGACATGTCAGGGAGACTATATATATATATATATATATCATTGTTGATCCAGGATTAGGTTCATTTTAGACATAAATGATGAGATTAAGCATTAATCATTATAAAAACAAGCTGTGAAATCGATTCAATAAAAGCACCTCTGTCATGGAAGTGAATAATATGTTATGGTGCTTCTGCACTTAGCATGGAGATAGGGGAAGTAATCTAAGACTATAGATTAGCGTAAATTAAACCCTCTTCCATCACGTTCCTACTACTGATGTCAATCGATAGACAATCAAGCAAAAGTCCGATTTAGTCAAATCCATTTCAGATCGTGCCACATGATACTGACTTAGCATTCACCTGTCATACAGACATTTTAAATGAAAAAGGAAATGATTTGTTTAATCATTTTCCAAAGCATGTCTAGCAAATAAAAAAAAGCACAGGATAATAAAACAACCTTACCATTTTCACTCTGTAAGCTTTCCTACTGTGATCCATACTCATGAATTTAAGACACTACAAACTTCATGAAGATTTTTTTTGCAAAATGCTATTGGCTACCAGCCTAACACAGTCATAAATAAACTCTTAATCTAGCCTTAATCATAATCTTAATCTCAAATGTTCTGGTTTACAGGTTGAGTTCATGTTTTCAGTGGATTTTGAGTGGAACATGACAAAATCGATTCACCAAAAAGGCCAGACGCAGTGAGTGAATGGAGTGATGGCGTTTGACTCAGAGAATTAAACAACCATCTTAGTATCTTACTATCAGATCATTCAGTAGTAGGGTTTTTTTTTTTTTATTTGCGGACGGTATGTTGTGGAACGTCTTGTGTCATGACTAAGGGTGTCCTATTACCTATCAGTTACATTATAGCAGCTATAAACAGTCATTCCCTCCTCCCTGTAGTGTGTCGTGTTACTGAGAAACCTTAAGGCTTTCTGTCTCAAGTGTAAAGTTACAGCTTTGCCTCTGATTGTTAAAAAAAAGCTCTGACCCTGTAGACTCATTCCAAAAATGTTAAATTCATGTTTCCTTTACCGTAGCAACAATTCCACACATTTTTAAATAGTCTGTATATACGGAACACCCACCATTCATGTCCCTTTGTAAGCTGTTGCTATAGAAACGAGTTCATTAATATAAACTGGTAGCCGGAGCTACTGTCAGCATTTCTGTTCAATTTCTGACCAACCAGACTCAAACAACAGTGCTATGGTGTTCATTTGTATACTAACCCACACCTATTTTGGTCTATTGTGCATAGAGATACAGGTACAGCAAAAGTTTGCACAACCTCAGGACAACATGAAGATGACAAAAATGTCTAGCAACAAGATATAGGTTTCACACAGGTTTTCTCATCATCAAAGATATTATCTCCATCACTTATCCATCATGGTCATGGGGAGTTCAGGTGAGTACAATGTAGGTAACACTAATTTATCACAGGACTAACACAGAAAGACGAACTGCCATTCACACTCACATTCACAATTACAAGTCACCAGTTGACCTCACCTGCATATCTATGGTCTGTGGGAGAAAACCAGGGATCCCAGAGGAAACCTACATAGACAAGCTGAACATGCAAACTCTGCACCATCATGCTGCCTGACCGGTGCCAAACAGTCAAATAGTGTATGCTAAGATATCTATATACTTTGTAATATCAGTTCAAATGTTTGCAACTTTCTTTCCGTCTTTGGAACTGCTTCTTTCAAATGGTTGGAAAAAAAAATGCTAGCTGCAATATTCATCCCCTGCACATTCTTCCTCATATATTTACTATAACTCTGCCAGATTGCTTGGCCAGTCTTTGCCTGTTCCGCTTGATATATTTGTTATAATTGGCAGATCTCATGAACTGCCTTCTGGAGACTGAGAGGGTCGTTGCAACATTTTTTTTTTTTTTTTTTTTTTTTCAGAATATTTTTCTGTTGATTGAGCTTTATGCTTTGTCTTCTTGCTGGATATAGCCTCATTTCATTTTTAACATCTTGGAACTGTTGTTGTTGTAGCTATAATATATAAAATGTTCATTAAATTGAATAACCTACTCATCTACAATATTACTTTGAAAATCGCAAGTTTTAAAGAGTTATATATATATCTATAAGACAAATTCACTCATCTAAGGTGAAGGGCAGATTGTCGTGTATGACAGCTGAGAGTTGTAGGTTGTAATCATCTCATCATTACGGTTACACTCTAATGTTCGAGAGAAAACAAATTGGACGATGTTTTTCATTTCATTATGCAATTTGCATTGCATGTGACCACACAACTTCAAATATCCCAAAAGAATTTTGGAAAGATGTGAGCCAGAATGTTGTTTGGAACAGAATACACTTGATCAAGAAATGAAAAAGAAGGAAACAGGCACAAAGAAAACCACCACTTGCAAGTCATGAAGGAAGTTTCAGCCAGGAACAGGATGTAAAAGTTAGACTTCCTGATCATACACAAGCTTAAGGAATGTTATTTTCGGTTGTTATCAGGTAAGAATTCTCTGAATTCCAAAGACGACCCTGGAAGACACAACTTCCTTGAGAAGTTCAGTTTCACACCTGATAGCTTATCGTGATCATGAAGCTTTTCGTCGACCAGAACATTTAGCAGTAAATAAAAGCTCATGGTGACTGGACTTGTGGTATAATCTTGAAGATTAGGACAGTTGCTTTGACTTACTACTGATAGATGTGTCGTCTTGTGTTGTGTTTTAAAGAATAGCTTTTTCGCATAGTGTCCTTGTTAAATAAGGGCATTAATAAGAAAGTGTATATCCTTATTATGAAGCATATGTACAGATGTAGTGCTAACTGCATTGAGTAGCATGAGAAGGTCACACCAGGTAAGGAATTGGTACAATTCTTGATAGATCTTTTCTACATTGATGTACTTGATAAGAAGCTAAACTGAGCCCATTTGATTGATATATGACATTGGGTTAGATGAGAAAAATCAAATTAGTATCATGTACTTTGGTAACAAGTACAGTAGCTCCAGAAACTATTCACCCTCAGTGTTTATTTCTCTTTTTTGCTGTGCTGCAACATTATTAAGATGTTATTTTTTAATCTAAACACTTATTAATTGATAAGAATTCATCCCCCCAGAGTCGATATTTAGTGCATTGCCCTTTTGCAGCAATTACAGATTTGAGTTGTCTCGGATGTGTCTCTACAAGCTTTCCATATATTGATTTTTGGCATTTTTTTGCCAAATAAGATGAAGAATGTTGATGAACAGCAATTTTCTGGTCATGCCACAGATTTTCAATTGGATTTTTGTCTGGGCTTTGAGTCAGCCATTCAAAAACCTTCTTTTTTTTTTTTTACAATCCATTATATTGTAGTTTGTGGGTCATTGTCCTGTTCTGAGATTTTCGCCTTAGACGCAGGTCTCTAGCTGACTGGAACATGTTCTTCTCAAGAATTTGCTTGTATTTGGCTCCATCCATATTGTTCTTTGATGGTAACAAGCTTTCCAGTTCCTCCAGCAACGCCAGAGCGTGATGCTACCATCACCGTGCTTGACGGTAGGTGTGGTATTACCTGGATGTTGGACTGTTTTTGATCTGCATCAAACTAACACAAAATCTTCTTCCAAATGTTCTCAGGTTTTGATTATGAAGATGATGTTG
This sequence comes from Notoglanidium macrostoma, assembly GCA_030068235.1. NCBI lineage: Eukaryota > Metazoa > Chordata > Actinopteri > Siluriformes > Auchenoglanididae > Notoglanidium > Notoglanidium macrostoma. Next base: position 9,879,306 of record JAQQZR010000017.1, read on the forward strand.
CACAGCTCTGTAACACCTTCAGCACTGTAGATTGATTGAGACTACCTCTGACAGGTGCCTTTCTTGCCCATATGTTCAATTGTAAAGGATTTTAAAGGTTTGATCTTGGAAGTGTCTGGATTGTGCCATATTTCTTTCACTTCATTCTGATGGAATTTACAATGCAGTCCTAGGAAGCTTCATAGCTTTGCTGATCTTTTTATAACGCTCTTCTCCAGCTTATTCTTTCCTACTAACAGCTACATCTCGAAGCTTCACATGTAATTCCTTGCTCCTCATGGCAGCAGGATTGATCTGAAATGTGAGACCTCTCTAGTCTGTATTTAAAAGAACGTCTAAAGGAAGTACATCTAAATACCTTATGTAATTTTTTTCTGTAGAGAGGGAATTAAAATGAGCAACAACAAAAAAATATTCCCATTCTAAAATACTATCTTTATATACAAACAACATGAGGTGAATACTTTCTGGAGCCACTGCATGAAAAAGAACAAGTATAAATACCACAAAAGAATTCTTGAATATAAGTGACCATGACAGAAGATGGCGGATTTTATTATTTTTTTCAGCCATGTTGCTTTACTTGGTAACATATGGACAATCTTCATATTTCCTCCCATAATCAATGGTTGTTTTTTTTTTTCCAAATCTGTACTGACTCATTATTTGCCTGAGTCTGCTAAAGCCAGGTTAGACGATGCGGATATTTTAAGTGATCTTTTAAAGTTAATGCGCATTCGCATGTGTTCATCATGTCAGAAAGTTACTGTGTTCTGCTTCCGTCATCACTGAGCACGATCTGGACTCATGCAGAAAATGGGGATGCATTAACGGAACCATTCTTTAAGCTCGAGGTAATAATGATAGCTTTTCTGTCTGTTAGCATGTTTTGTGTATGCATGCAATTTGTGATAAGTGTCTTTGTGACTGTATCTTGCGTTTTGATATTTTTTGTGAACCTATTGTATCAGTGCTTTACGAGCACACTGAGATTTAAAGTGCACACACACACACACAATTCTACAGTGCTCTGGGAAACATTAAGAAAATCTTGCACGGTCTGTCCTGGCATTTGAAAAAGACGTGTGCGGTAGGTAAACAACCAACAGAACAGTTAATACCCAGAGCTTAGGCTTAAGAGGCAGCCAAGTCTTACTAATGCTCATATTAGTATTTCACACTGACTGCTCTCTGACAAGAAGCTTAAGCCAGTTTCGTTCTCTCTCTCTCTCTCTCTCTCTCTCTCTCTCTCTGTCTGTGTGTCTCTCAGCTCTTTTCCTTTTGAGTGTAACAACCATACAGTGGTTGTGAAAAAAATCTCTTTAATGGAAACACTTCCTTTTTAACTTGGATTTCATACCTTGGCTTTTTTTTTTTTTTTTGCTCGAACATTTATAGAATGGTAGATAAAAATATTTTTAGATTTGCACTATCAATTGGGAACTACCTGATACAGATGCGTGAAATGAGGAACAGAAGAATTGAACGTGAATGGAAAGCTGTATAAATGCCTAAACTAAATTTACGGAACGTTGCATTTGTGCTAATGTGTCTTGCTGAACTTTTATCAGTAAACAAGTGATCACAAAATCTCACAACAACACAGTGATTCTGGGATTTATATTTGCAAGCTACCTGAAAGTCACTAGTTTGATTCAGTTCAGAACCACTATTTTTGAGGTAAAATCAGTTAAAATCGCCATTATTGTATATGCAGGTAGAAGAAAGAAATTGAGACGATATTTTCAGCTATCAGAATCAGAAATACCTTATGACCTGCGAGTGTGACCACATGAATTGGTTTTGGTTTGGTGCCAGTGTGTGATTTTAAGCAGTACATCAAAACGTGCAATGTGGTTTGAGTTCAGGGCTCCTGATCTGAAGGTTGTGGGTTCAATTCCTGGTTCTGCCAAGCTGCCATTGTTGGATCACTGACTCACATCTGCTCATCTTGATTTAAAGTTGCTTTAGATATAAACATCTGCCAAATGGCTTAAATGAAACAAACAAACCATGCAGCAGGATCATTCAGCACTGCAATCACAAATTATCAGACAATAGTCATTAGGTATTGCAAAAGCATAATGATTACACAGAAACAGGAAATGACACAAAACGTAATGTAAATGTGTGTAATGTTCTTTGTGCAAATTACAATGTGCAATGTATGAAGTTGTTGGGTGGGAATTGCTATGAACTAGGACTGTTGAGTAATTAGATAGTGTCTGGAAAGAAGCTGAACCAGTAGCATGGGGTTCAGGAGTTGATGGACCTGTAGCACTTCTGCCACAGCATCAGGAATTTTCACTGCTTTGAACTTCGCCCAAATGGTGTATAGGTCCTTTATTTTTGTGACTTTACAGCCGATGATCTTCTCAGCCAAGTGGACCACTAGCTGCAGTCTGGACTTGCAGATGGAAGAGGCAAACGAGGACCAACCTGTGATTGAGGTACTGAGCTGAGTAGAATCTTTCCATGTTGAGAAACATTGAGCTTCCTGATTTGCTGTAGAAAGAAGAGCAATGTGCTTGCTGTGCTTTCTTGAGGGTGGTGGTTATATTGCTGGTTCATTTCAGTGAGTTGTTGATGGTGGTCCCTAAGAACCTGAAAGACTCAACCTTGGACACAGGTGAGCCATTGATTGTCAGGCGCTGACAGACACGCTTACGGAAGACAACCTGCATTTCAAAGTTGTTATGGGTACACCATGCTGTAAGACGGTCTACTTCACTTCTATAGCCTCATCATTGGAAATGAGACCCACTGCAGTAGTCAGCCACAGACTTGATGATGGAGCTCTCTGTTGCGGTGCAGTCATCTGTGTAAAGCGAGTACAGGAGTGGTGAGTGAACGCAGCCCTGTGGTACTCCTAGGCTGATTGTCATGGAGTCTGAGACATGAAGGGACCAACTTCACATCCTGCTTCCTTCCTGTCAGAAAACATTGACAGCTGCTGGAGGATATGCTCAGCTGGAGCAATTTGCTGTGGAGTAGCTCAGAAGTAACACAGTTGAAGAGCTAATATCCACAAACAAGATCCTTGCATAGATGATAGGAAAGTTCAGGAGATGTAGGATGTGGTGAAGGCACATATTCACCGCATCATTGACCGAGCAGTAATGGACCTCAGGTAATGGAGTCTGTAATGAACCTTGTAATCGACAGCCGATGTTAGAGCATGTGGTCTGTAATCCTTTAGTCCTTTTAGCTTGTCCTTTATAGGGAAGGTGTTGAAAATGCGAGTGAATACAGGAGCTAGTTGATTTGAATACATTTTAAGGTAATGGATGCGCCGAGCAGCATTATTGTTACATTTTTTTAAATCCACTTACAATAGTATTCTTTCTGTCAGCTTTGCCTACTAAAGCATTCAGAAATTCACTTTTGAGTTTGAAGAATCATAGAGTATGGGGGCAAGTTTTAACTTTATGTAGTAGGTTAAGCAGTTTAGCAGGTGTTAGACAAGAGTGAGAATCAATCCCGAATTACAATTATAAACGGTGACTGAGTAGTTTTAAATAAGTTGGTTTTTTTATTCTTAAGTCGTTTTTAGCATGAGCACATTACTCACTGTATATTTTTGATAAATAACATTTCTTTTACTTGAGTATGATTTTTCAGTACTCTATCCGTTCATGCCTATTTGTCTGCAGTTTTCCAAACATAGCTGAGAAGCAGGGTATTGGGCAAAAAGTTCAAAGATGTTTGCTTCATGAACATGTCAAAGGCAAAGAAAAAAAAAATCAGTGCACATTCTTTTCATGTTCACTCTTCTAATGCTTATCTTCTGGCTTTGTGCTTTTTATTGCTCTCTCTCTCTCTCTCTCTCTCTCTCTCTAGTCTTTTGTTTAGCCTGTTGTTGTTAGCCACTTTGTTTTTTCTCTTGCACCCCTGTTCAGCTAATGCTAGTTTCACAGAGGATGGATGAATGTTTTTTTTTTTTTAACAAACCCAGAAAAAGCAATCTCATCCGCTATCAAAACACACCACCCAATTTAGCAGGGTCACGGGCACCAGACGCAAATCTTATATATAATATGTAACAGCTTAGTATTATGCACTTAACTTGAACTTAGGTCTCGATTAGCTCAGCTCAATCCCTTGTGACTCCCAAAGCAGAGTGTAAAAAAGTCAAGGGGCTTACTTTATTGCCAGTAACTTTTGGTTTTAAGATTTATTTCGGCTGTCTAGTACAATCTAATGGTGTTAAGGGCCAGTGTTCTGTTGAGCAGAACTTGAGTGGGGTCGCCGACCCAAAAGAGACCACCCAGTTTATAACAGCAGACTGTTATCCCACGACACACTGACCTCTGTGTTCATTCATTATAAGCATACAGACTTATTTAAGCACATAAGCGTTATAAAAATTTATATTTTTACATAAGCTCACGCTACGCACACACAGAGTACACTTGAACATATAATGCATTCTAATTTAATACAAATACAGATATCAATATAGACATACTATTGATTTTTGTTCATTTATTTGTTTGTTTGTTTGGTTGGTTCCAATAGCCTGACCTAGCTCTAAAGCCCAATCTTCCCTAGCTGTAAAAAAAAAAAAATTTTATTCTACCATATTTCTATACAAATGGGCACAAAACTCACAAAAGAAATAGACCTGCCTGTAGACCTTTTTTTTTCATTATTAAATAAACATTATAAGGCATTATAATGAAATACTGCTTTAAGGACCCCATTTTGACTGGTGGCAGCACTTTGACCCAGCATTGTAATAAATTTCTCATAGCATGTACAGCAAATGTTTTGGACATATCTGGAAATGTGATAAACCCCAAAACTAAAGTGGATCGGATTGAAAGCCTGGCAAAAAGCTCCACATGGTGTCTGCTTGGAGACCAATTATGAACCTGGAAGTTGTAGCTGAGGCTGAGGAACTGCAGGAGTCCATAAGATGAATAAAGTTAAACAAACTTAAAGGCACAAGCTACTGTTAGGCTCACCAAGCCTTTTTAAATGCTGTGTTTGAATGAGGTCTAGCATTGGCTATCCAGATTGTATGTCTGTATTTATGATTTAGGGTCAGTTCTGCTTCCCTGTCCAATTTAAATGAATTTAGCCAATTCCATCCTCAATCATTCACTGCACTGAATATAGCTTGCTGAGGAAATGAATCTGGCATAGCGATACTAGAGGTTAACAGCATAGAATAAAGTAATGTGTGTGAACACTCAAATGATATTGTGTGTATAGTCTATCTGTCAAAAATGTGTGCAAATATGGCTTTTTGATATGTTCGTAGTAAATAGATTTTTTCCAAATGAGTTTGGAATAACTTTAATATATTAAGTTTATTTAGAGGGAAGTAATATAACTAAATAACAATTGAAAAAACAAAAACAAATGATAAACAATATGTTCGAAGAAAACCTTTCGTACCCACTATGCACTTTCTTTGTACACACAATCAGGTTTCCCCAGAATTACTCGTAAATGCTCCATGCTTCCTGCGGGAATTTACAGGCAACTTGGTTGGACAACTCTATCAAATGCTTCAATGAAAGCGTAGCTCCAGACTAGCATGATTGCCTTAACAGTCAAGTGATAGGGCAGGTCATCCCATTATTTGGATATACGTATGTATTTCTCTCCTGTATACAAATGTGTGACAAAAAAGTGTCTTAGGTGTTGGGTTACCATGCTACAAGCCACCAGAACAGCTTCAGAGCACCTTGGCATGGATTATACAAGTGTATACCATATACCGGTCATCCAAAAGATATTCCCTCAGTTGTGATTGTGAAATCTATAGTGTATGACTTAATGCTTATGAAACTGTTTAGTGAGCTCTGTGGATGGAGACGGAGTCATCCTAGAAAGACCAATCCCATCAGGATAGATCTGTTTCATCATAAGATGAAGATTCTCAGTCAGAAGAGCTTTGTATTGATTTGCAGTGAGTCTTTCCTTTAAAGTGACAAGTGAGGCCACAGTATGGCAGCAAAGTGCCCTCACAGCATAACAGGACCCTCTCACTGCAGGGCTCAAATTCAATCCTGTACTGTTCTCTTTGTGAAAGCCACCCATGCACTTGCTGGGAATATAGTGAAGGATGACTCACCTGACCAGATGACCTTTTTCACATGTAGACCATGTAAACTCTTAAAAGATGCATTTGTCTTTGTAATGAGGGGTTTATGCACTCCAGCCCTACCAGACTGTATAGTTGTTAACAGACTATTCATATCATATCCTACTCTGTTGCTATTTGGGTTTTTCCTAACGTATCACACTAATTCGCTAGCATTAGTCATTGAATTTATGCATCTGAACACCATTCCATTTCACACCCAATTTACTGAAGTCTTTCACATAGATCCAAATGCAGATATCACTTTGTGCTGTTTTTCAGATTTTTCCTTTCATTTGTCATAACGAGGAAGCTAGATTGATTCAATCAATGTAGGTAAATCATGGTTAGCTACACACGTGTAAACACAAGGCTTTTGTAGCTTATTTTATTGTATATGAGGTAGGATCAGAAATGGAGTCACTTTTATTCAATGTTATACAGTTCTGTTGTGGTCACTTGATTGAAAAGACACTCAGTGCTCTCAACTTGGTATTTTCTCTACACATCTCTTTTAACATGCATGAATGTTCAGTAATAATGCTTACAGTTGCAAACGAAGAAGCAAATTTGCCCCTCATTTAGTTAAGAGCCATTGGAGGGCGGTGATGAGTGGTAGAAGATGCGAGTTGGGGGTTCTGTGTGTGTGTGTGTGTGTGTGTGTGTGTGTGTTGAATTAAAGCTAGTATGTTGACTGCATTTGCATACACATAAGTGACACAAACCCACAAATGCAGGGAGCTTTAGCCTCCCATCAGGGGTTTAATAGACAACTGACAGGGCCAATCAGTGGGCAGTGGAGTAAAGAGGAGATTAAGTCAAACCTTTGACCTGACCTATTAACAGCACAATGGCAGAAGGTGGCAGCCATGCACATCCTTCTCAAAGGGGATTTCCAACACAGAGGCCCTGAGGCACGCACCCTATTGGATCTCAAGTCAACGCCTTTTATCCCCAATCACCCCCAAAGTCTCAGCAACCCCCACTATCCAGCCTTAAATAATCTCCCTTGCACACTTCCCATCACTAATCCCAGTCACTAACCACATCGATATCGATTTGGTCTTATTCGAAAACATCTTTCTTTTATGCCAGCTAACGTTTGTATAGGTCCAGCTGGAACAGCACACTGCCATGTTAAGCTAAATAATCAAAATAATGTTTCCGTGACTAGACACCACGTATTCAAAACACATAAAAGGTATAAGTGTTTTAAACCTAAGGATAACAATGACGGGGGCTAAGCCTAGCAACTGTTATACTAAAATTAAATAAGGAATGAAACATTAGGATATTTCCTATAACACTGTTATATAGAAAGATAATCAGTGATTCTTATTTTCCAGTAACAGCACATTTTAATGCTGAAACAAGACAATTTTCTTTTTTAATATACAACACATTTTTTTTTTAATTCATGTTTGAAGGTCATATTGGAATAAGTGAATTAATGAACACGTGCTTTAAGCGCATGTCAACACTTTCTGACCAATCAGATTTGAGAATTCAAACATGGTTCAAACTGGTTTTTGTCTGTGCTGAGTTTCAGTTCATTGTCCTCCTATGTCCTTGTGGGTTTTCTCTGGGTTCTCTGGTTTTCTCCCACCTACCAAATATATGCCAGTGTGTGTGTGTGTGCATGGTGTCCTATCGTGTCGTGTATTTGTACCCCAACATGTCTTTCACAATTGATTATCTTCTAAGTTGGATGTCATTTCGAAAAAAAGAGAAAAGTCGCACTTATATATTTTTAAAAATGGTTTATTTAAAATTGCATGGTTTCAATATCACTGTCATGGCTTTCAATACCATGAGTCCATGATGCGCCTCATGCTCATGAACCTCATGCCGCCCATTCTCATCATGTCCCTGAAGCTCCTGTACTCTCCAGGCCTGAAGTACCACATCTTGCCTCTGTAGTGAGGGTGCTCGTACATGAGCCAGTGGCCGTCCATCACATGACAAGACATGCAGCCGTTGGACCAGTGGTAGCGGTCGATGAAGGAATCACAGTCATCGTTCATATCCATCATACGGCCCATGAAGTGGTCCCTCTCGTAAGCCCTCATTCTATAAGATCCCTTGTACTGTTCGGGAACAGAAAGCAATGCCTTTTTGTTTTAGGCAAACTAAAATCCCTGAACACATAGAACAGTGTTGTTCTTCCCTTAACAAAACAGATGTAATTGGTGAGCTTATTATCGAGTCAAAATATGTTAGAGCAAGAAAAGCACGAAACTGTGCAGTGCTGTTGTTTCTCGTCTTGAGATTCAAAACATTGCACAGTTAATGATCATACCATAGGGATCATTCGGCAAGACCTGATCCAGTTGTTCATTCCCCAGCCCCACATGCTCATGTAGTCAGCGTACTCGCCCTTTCTCATGAAATACTGGTTGCCCATGAAGTTGGGATGATCATAGACCATCCAGCATCCGCTCTCGACCCTGCAGGAGTTGCAGCGGTTCATGTAATAGGACATGTCGGAACAGTCACCGCTACACTCATAGGAGCGGCCCTTGAAGTTCCTGTCCTCGTAGAAGGTGACCTGTTTTGAGAAGAGACACAATACATTTTTTTAAATGTGTTTTAGTTGATGAATTAAAATTCCTTTTTGAATTTTTTTTTTTGCGGGTGTGTACCTTGCCCATCATTTTGACTTGTCAGTTTTGGCTTGTCAGTGCTGGACTGGCTGCCCTGCTTGGTTTAACTCTTGCATTTATACCTGTTCAGACACAAACAATATGGGACGGCTATTGTCTAAACCCCTGACCAAGCAACATAGCTCAGGGGCCCATGGAGCGCTGTACAGCTTTTGCTGTGATTTCATGTGACTCGGTCTCCAGAGACTTTAGAATGGCCATCACAGGCAAGACAATGTAGCTCTTTTTATTGCTAAAATGCATTGTTTTGTTCTATACATACAGGAGGCATGCTAGGATCATCTATGTTTTTTGTTACTGTTGTTACACATACCTGGAAATACCTGGCTTTTTTTTCTAACGCAAGCTGACACAAAGAACTGTTCCATACAGGCTTTCACTAGAAAAGCTAACCACATGCTAGCCTCATCAAACATCCTCATACGGGGTTTTTTTCACAGTGTAGGACACCCAGTTTTGCAGTTTTGCATTGGTGGTTGGTTCAGATGAGCAGTCTGGGTTTATAGAAGCCAAATCACTGACCAAATTGATCACTTGCTTGTGTGAGATATCACACCTTGCTTAGGCGTCTTGTCCACTTTTCACAAATGTGGATTTAGCAAAAGAATCATAAAATGATTGCATTTGGACCCATTTAACTGTCTCTGTGTTGGGAATGTAACTGAATATGAATACTTTACTCAGAATGAACAGATTAAGATATGAACAGGAGGTCCGTTTTTTTTCAAACAGCTTGCCAGAAAGGTTCTGAGGGCATCTAGTTGATAGAGAAGTGCAGCATGACTGGGATCCATCTATCCATTCTTTATACCACTTAAATAGGCACGGCACACGCTGGGCAGGTCACCAATCTATCACAGGGCTAACACAGAGAGACAAACAGCCATTCACGTTCACATTCACACCTATGGGCAACGTAGAGTAGACAGTTGACCTAACCTCTATGTTTTTGGGCTGCTGAAGGAATCCAGAGCGACTGGAGGAAACCCATGCAGGCATGGAGAGAACATGCAAACTCCACACAGAAAGGCCCCAGTTAGCCGTCAGGTTTAAACCTAGAAACCTTCTAGGGACATTGTGCAACAAGAAGTAGCTTTAGCAAGTGGTCAGATGTTTATGGAGCCCCACTCAGGGCATGAAGAAAAAAATATTAAAACAGCCACAATGTAACTAAAGGGAGGGAACAAATAGATATTGCGTGAATGAATTGGTAAAATGTGGCTAATGTGTTTTATATATACGTTTTACTTTTTGTGTCACGCGTGGGGCTCAGTTGACGGGACAAACAAAATCCATGTTCATTAAAATGCATTTACAGCATTCATTTGTTCATCCTTGGTAAATGCCTGGGCCGGGTTGTTAAATAGATCCAGCTAAATTAGTTAGGAAATATTGCATGCAGGTATAAACAACAATAAATTGTATAAAGGATCAGTGAACACGAGTGATGTAGCTGAGGTCTCAGTTCGAATTCACTGGTATGCTGAAAGTGATGGTATTTCTCCATCTGGGTGTTCAGTTTTTTTCCAATGTTTCCGGGGCATAGTGGTAAGGTTCATATTTAACACCCTCCCCGTTTCAGTTTAAGCCACGTCCACCTCTGGCGACAAGTACCGCTATTTAGAGTGTTATATTAGTTGTATTTTTGTGAGTCAAATGAACAGAGATTGTGTATGCGCACTAGCCCATATGGCTTTGGGAGACACCGGTATGAAGCAGCTTATTAAATGTCCTCTGATCAGACAGCTGAAAGTTTCCAGTCTGCAGTCGTTTGCTGTCTGAACACTGGTTTGTTTGGGTGCCTTTAACGTGTCCGTCTTGCGGCCTTTTTCCAAAACACATGTAAGTAATTTAGTACAGAGGAAAAGGAAGGCAGGCAGTGTCTGTATGTGCTTTTTGTTCCCTGAACACTGGAAGCCTGAATAAGAAAGGAAAAAACCTACTCATTTAATAATAATTTTGGATTATATCCCACTTACTGAGAATGTCCATCTGTAGTCACCCATTAATCATGTTTAGACATCTGTTACTGGCAACTCTCAGGTTGGAGGAAGCGAGACAATGTGAGAGTCTTTCGCTCTTGAGATTTGGCCATGTGGAAGCGACATGCACTTACATTTTGCACACAGTCCTTGAGAAAAACAACATGGATGGGCGTATACTGATGTTTTTTAAACTGCTTTTGACATTTCAGTGCCATTCTTTTAAATGATGCCATTTTGAACGGGTTAATGTTTAACTTTCAGAAGAGCAGGAAATGTTCCCACCAGTGCCGCAGGTTAATTAATGATGATGTCAAGGATAGTTTGGGTTCCCACCCAGTGGTGGAAAATACTTGAGTAATTGCACTTTGTTACTATACTTAAGTATTATTTTATGGTATTTATACTTTTCTGGAGTATTATGGAAATTGAATACTTGCACTCATGGCTAATTATATTTCCGAGAAAAAACCCTTTTTAATCTTTACATTTTATTTTTCGACGTTCAACACTGCAAAAAGTCACATCTTAGCAAGGGAAAATATCAATATGGGCAATTTTAAGAAATACGTATATCAGTAGGAGAATATTAGAAATTAAATATAAGCTTGTTCAGTCTGTTTCAGCTTCTTTTTCTTATTCTATTGGCAGATAATTTGGCTTCTTACTAGAAATTACTGCTTAAAATTAGAAACAGAACTGCTAATAGAACAAAGCTATTGTACGTTTGATGAGTAAAAATGTCTAGAAATAGGTTAAAAAATCATATATTTGCTTTATTGTAATCTTATCATTGGAAATACTAGTTAAATGGCTATATTTAAGATATTTTCAGTTGCTTAAATCTCTTTATTTCAGTGCACAGGTCTAATGTTACAGAATCTTTATACTGTTATGATGATGCTCCTATGCAGTCTGCAATAGAATTCTGTAATCTGCAATCATGCCGTAAACAGAGTCAGTTAAACAGAAACATTATTCAAAATGACCCGAGGTAATAAAGGAAATTTTTTCGGTTCTTCCTGGGCATTTCTGTTTTTCACCATTGCCACGACTGTGTTTGTAGATCTCCTGTCATCCTTCCATTGGTGGATTTTAGATGAGTGTCAACGCAGTTGTCACGCTCTGAGATGTTAATAAAAAAAAATTCTAAATCCCTAAATTTTGCCATCAGCTCTTTTTTATTTTAGGGCTGTGGCTCTCCAGGCATTTGACATTCTTACAACAGAGCATGATCAGATAGGATTCTACAACACACTGATGCACTGTGGGACGGAGAAATGGGGAAAAGCTTCGGTGTGGTCCGAACTGCAAAATTCAACCTTACACAGGGGATTATAAACAGGAGAATGCCATATTAACCATTCCAAACTGAGCATAGCCTTTACAGGAAGTAGAGATATAGCCCATGAACACTAAAACAGATCATACTGTTTTTTAACCCTTTACTTCACTTTTAAATGCATCAGCCATTTTATGTGCACAGATAAGATATGTGAACCGTGTGTCCTGACCTTCAAGTAAAATGACTGAGCACATACTGTAGAAACATATATTCAGAGGAGATGGGCAACCCTGAAACCCTTTAAAGTGAAAGGACAGATAAAGAAAAAACTCATGCACCAGCATAGAAGTGTGTGTCTTGTGCATGTGTGTAGCTGGGAGATGACCGAACATGGCAGTGGAATATAGACGAATAAAAGCCAGAACTGATAAAACTAAAAGAAGAGACATAAAACAAAGGCCAAGTCCCACCAATTGTGCTACTGAAGTGTTATTGTTGGGTTTTTTTCAATACACATCAGAAGCACATCACACACAGCAATTCCACCTCAGACACGCATTTTCTCACATTTCTTTCTTTTTTCATCTGGCTGAAGTGTAGACGCCATAGAAATCTACTGGTCAATAAATTACACTTTTTCATACGCTGGGAACTTTACTTAAAATCATAATCTACAAAAATGTCATGCAAACTCTACTTTCATTACAACTGCCTGTACCATGTGTGAGGCATGGCAGCAGGAGGTGTGTGTGTGATGTGGTCAGTGGTAAGGGCCACATTGGGTGCCCTCATTCGCTACCACTTGTGAGACACAGCAGCAGGAGCTGACACAGACATAAGTAAGTTATTTTATTGAACACAGGAAAAATCAGCAACATGGAATCTTTGGACAAAGTCTGCTTGGGAAGTGGTGCACAGAAACCAAAAAGGAAGTACAAGAGACAGCAGTAAGTAACCAAGCTTAGAAAAGGCCAAACAGTTGGGTATTTATTTACTAATGACCCAGGATACACATGGGGAGACTCAGGTCTTCCTCTCATGGAAGATCTGCTTGAGGCCAGAATAAAACAATTAGTACTAACAATAAGGTAGTAAGCCACACGCCCTTGTGCTGGCAAACTCACTCACCTATAAAGGTCGTCAGGCTTCTCCTGGAGGGTAGATGGAAATTGGCCACCAGCCCCACCCCTCTGGCGGTAGTGTCTGGAGTTTTCCTTGGTTGGTGTGGAGCGATTGCTATTCTCAGTCGTCATACGTTTCACTGACATGGCTGTGAATTTGGATGCAAGTAGGGTGAATTTGGGGCAAAGAGAACATGATCATTAAGACGAAAACCTGTGGAAGAAACTTCATCCAGATTATTTGGAATTTCATAGAGGAAGAGCCATATCTTACTAAAAATGTCAAAGGATTTGCATGCAGTGATAATGTATTTTTTATGTCCTTGTGTTTGTGTGTGTAGAGGCTAAAGGCTGACAAATACTGTCTCAACAAGAAATGAATCACAGAAAGCTCTACTATATTAAGGAGTCTTAGAATATAAAAAAAGTTGATCGATTTCCAAAATCCAGACCTCAGTAAAAAAAAAAAAAAATGTTACTATATGCCTGAGATGGACTGGTACACCATTCAGGATGTTTGGGTTCAGGTGAAAGCCTCTGAATCCATGGACCATGATCAGGATAAAGCAGTTATTGAAAGTCAGAAAGAAAGTGAGTGAGTGTTACATATATGCACACACATTTGAAATAAATAATCATCAGAATTCACTGCACTGAATATTTCCCTGTATAATTCTTAGCTTTCATGAGTTAGCCACTGGGCATGGTGGTGCAGTGGGTAGTAATAATGACACAGCTCCAGGGCCCCTGGTTCAATCTTGGGGTATTCTCTGTGTCCATTTGAGTTTCCACCAGGTTCTCCAGTTCCCTCCAGCATCCTAAAAATGGTTGAAGATGTAGCTAAAGACCTAGTTGCGAGGGTTTTGGAGTTTATGATTGTGCAAATGAAACACATCATCAGAGATGTTTTCCTGGAGTTGTTGTGTGATTCAAGTCTTTCAACTTCAAACATCTCAGCCCTGGAGGCCCAGCCATGGTTGATCAGACCATGGCTTCAGTTCAAGTGGTATCATGGTGCAGATATCCACAGACTTGCTTCATCCAAAGCCATCTTGAAGCTTTCTCTGCTTCCTCAGTGGTGTTCCAAATGCAATTATAACTAACACACTTTAGTAATAGGGTCAGGCTTTGAGTGCAAGACTGTACGTGGTGATTTGAGTCCTATGCCATTGTAGCAGAACCGCTCATGTCAACAGCAGTCCAACGCCATCTTCACAGTTCTAACAGCACAACTGAGAGTCAGACAATTCAACTTTCCTCCAGAACTGGAAGACTGATGGGCTATACAGGATGGGCTGTGCTCTTTATTGCCTACTTCCTCCTGATCCTTCTGCTTCTGTGCAACTGCTCTGCTGGTCCACTGCTCTTTGACAGCTGCCTTCAAAAAGTCTTCATTTCTCCTTCCCCTTGGCAGTGTCATACATGGGGACTGAACATATTTCCAGCCCTGCTAACCCCTCTGTCACTGCTTGTGGTGGTTGGGATCGATGGTCCTATGATGATGAAGTGGAATATCTGCATAATTTTGCCACATTGACCTTGACTTTGTTAGTTTGAAGCTAATTATTGCTCAGTTAATGAGCTTCTCCAGGCCTTGCAAGAAGTTCTTGGTACGGTCTCTGTGCTAATTGTCATCGCATACTCAGTCTCAATGTAGAGTAGGAATGATTTTGAAGAGGCATTTAGATTTGACAAGTGTCTTGCTTATCTACATATGCAAATCAACATGATAAACTGAGAAACACAGTAGAAATCAGCTCTCATCATACCATTTTACCATCATATCGTACCGTTATTTACTAAGTGTATTTAGCGGTTAATTATCTCCGATTAAATTTTTTACATAACCTGATTCTTCGAGGCATTGTAAACCAATTAAACACATATTGCAATACTGAGAGTGTTTATACTTGACTACCGTACTAAAATAAGCCTCCTCAAAATAAGACCTGATGATGGAATTGCTATACTGCAAGTAATTCACTTGAGACTCCATTAAAACTGACCTGACGGATATACATTTCTTTTTTTAGATACAAACGCTACAAATCACATTAAGACATATAAATGTAGTAGAATCATATGGGCTTGATGTGATCAGAGACAGAGAGAGGAGGCATTTGCGTTGTGGCCAAAGATAAAACCTCCTCTCAGGCCCAAGCCACAAGCAGTGATTGCCCCAATTCAAATAGGAAATGGGTTTAATTGGTTCTATTCAGAAAGAATCACAGTCTACCTCTGCCTGTCTCCCTCCTTCATGCTTGATTAATTCTTTTCAAGAGGATGAAAATGCCATTTAATTTCTCTTTCAGTATCGCCAAGCATTCCTGTAATAACAGCTGTGAATTTATCATTACCAGTAACAACAGCTATTTTTACTTCTCATTGCAAAATGTAGCTTGTTGATGGCATAATCTTGTCTCCTCCGCTGACCATCAAAATATGTCGTGGACTTGCCAACAACCAGACAACCAAACAACCAGGCCGCATTCATATTACAAGCCTTTTTGTTCAATTCTGATTTTATGCTCAGATTTAGATTTTAGACTTTCAGATTAGATCTTCTCGGTTCACAATCATAATTACAAGTGACCTGTATCTGACTGTAATATGAATGCATCTTTCCACTGAAACGGCACGCATGCGGACATTGATACATTTTTGCACGAGTCATATGTGTCGCCAACAACAAAAAACGTCATATTTGCGAGACGACTCATGGTATAAAAAGTGACAAAATGCACGTAGCTAATGTATGAAATGCATTCTGCTCTGGAGGACAGCAAACAGTTCGTTTGTCAGTGTTTGAAGGAGCCAGCTCAGATCTGACTGTTCTTATTCATGTTGTATGGTCACGAATTGGATACGTATCCAATCTAGGACCACATATGAAATTGACTCAAATCTGATTTGAAAAGATTGGATTTGTGTGTCCACACATACCTGAAAACATCAGATCTGTAATTTGATTAGGGCAAAAAAAATCAGATTTGAGTCACTTCAGCCTGGTAATGTGAACATAGCCGTAGGAGCCAAGTTAGATTTCATATTTTCCTACTGGTGGCATTCAGTTATATTGATAGATTTCCCTACATAAAAAAGAAAAAAAAACTTTCAACTTTCATTTTGTACAAATCAAATTGGTAATGGTCTTTCATAACTGTGGAATATCATTTACCACAAGTGCATCCAAGAATATAGCACATGCAGAGAATATAACACTCATTAGCCAGAATTGTTAGGATGTTCTGATACACACACTCTGCTCTGCTTTTTAATCTCTATGCACATTTAACACAAGATGGCCTTTTACAGATAATACGCATATTTATTCTGTTTTTCATGTATTTATCGAGTTCCCTGGGTGCTTCCCTCACTAAGTTTGACTTACTGCTGTCACCACTGTCCAGACTGACTTCCTATAATCTCATAGAATGAAAGGAAGGTTCAACTGGCAATCTTAAAGTGTCTAGGCAGAGCTACAGGTATGATCGCCTGCTCAAATTGAGTGTGTATACGTTCGTGTGTGAAACAGAGGAAAGGAGATCTGCTCATAGAATCTATTATGTGTGTAATCACAGTATATATATATATATATATATATACTGTACTACATATATATAGTATATGTAGTATACATAGTGATATATACTATATCAGGAATTTGAATTTGAATCAGTGATTACAGCATACTTCATCTGTGGTTTCATTGTGTTTTGTGACCTATGCTCTGGTACAATTAGACATCAACTGAATGATGTAATTTGCTCATTTACTGATGCAATGAATCAGTGCACACACACACATACACACACACACACACACACACACACACACACACTGAATCCTCTGAAAGGCCCTGGGGGTTCTCCTCTGCTTCTAGTACAGTAAATTCTTGCCTATCAACATTCTTTCTACTAACAATCATACACATTACAGCAGTATATACGAGGATTTTGTGATGTTATTTCCTCTGCAGGAAGTAAGGCTTAAAGTTTCTCCTACATCCTGCTCTAAACACATCAAACAGCATTCTGTCAGATATGTGCCACAGTCTGGCCTTTAAAAGGGAAACCAGGCCAGGCTTTGAAGTGGTGTGTTATCAGACACACATGTGCTTTGCACCCTCATAGAAGTTGGAAGAGAGAGAGAGAGAGACTGAGAAAGAGAGGGCGAGAGTGTGTGTGTATGAGTGTGTGTTCATTTTATGTGTGCCACGTGCCTTTTCCTGTTTCTATGCGGGTGGTCTCAAACTGAAAACCAGGATTTGTGGTCTTCTTCCCCCTATGTGTGCGTGCGTGTGTGTGTGTGTGTGTGTGTGTGTGTGTGTGTGTGTGTGTGTGTGTGTGTGTGTGTGTG